>JARHVA010002944.1:1637500-2157500 GCA_037957365.1 Torreya grandis | reverse complement strand
CCTAAACCCATCTATATAAATAGGGATCATTAATGAAGCTACACATATGTTTAAAAATATTCAACACCAAGATACTACTAAAGGAGATGCTACAGTAATAGATGCCCAAATGTATGGTTAGATCATGCATGTTATGCATTAGGATGAAGTTGTTATTACATTGATAGAGTTACTAAAGCTTTTATATAAACTGCATAATAAATACATCTCTTAGAAAATAATAAACTTGCTATATAATTTAACCGAGTGTGTGCAAAAAGGGTAATTGAAAATATAAGATATTGTTTACTATGTTAAAAAAAAGAAGCCATGAGATGTAGATGCATGAATTGAAATTGAAGTTATAGGATATGAAATTCCAAATGGTATCTTTGATTTTGGTAGCATGATCAACATGATTCCCAAGTCTACATGGGAGGCTATTGGATGGCCAATTCTAAGTTACAACCTAGTAACTTTGAGCTTATAAGACTATGTAAGAGTTGATCCCATTGGTATATTAGAATATTTTAAGATCAAAATTATATAACTAAGCTTTCAAGGTGACTTTGAAGTCATTGATATGAAGATAGTAGTAATGCATTACCCTACACTGATTAGAAGTAAATGAACATTTGATGGTCAAATGACTATTAATATTTTGTAAAATCAAATAAAGGTGCATCAAGGAGATAATATTGTCATAATCCCTATGAATAAATCACTAAAACCCTACATCATTCTAGATAAACTAGACTCTCCTTATGTTGTACAAGAAACCAATTGGATGAAGGTTAACTTTAATGAGAACTTGAAATTTGTGTGCATAAATGAGTAAAAATTATTGTATGAACATAATAAACCTTAGGTATAATCTTTACTTACTAAAAAATTTAAGAAATCTAATAATGGAAGCCTAAACTAGTAGTTACTCTATCATTGGCACCCCAAATTGTCATAGAGGATTGTGTGTCCATATCTACTAAAGCCAACCAAAGAAGGCACTTTGCCTTGGGAAATAACTTTGTAAATCAGTGGAGACTCAAATGTACATCTACTTAATTAGGCTTAGGGTGTTCATGAACTCTTCCCTATGAGAGTGGTCTTTACACATGAGAGACAACTTCTTTTTTACTATGCAACTAAGGATATCAATCAATTAATTATGCACCTACAATTACATGTATCTAACATTAGTCATCGGGTTAGTGCCTTGAATTATTCTCTAAAGGGATTTGTAGTGACATGGTGGGAAATTCATATAAATGATCAACTTGATTGGGATGATGCATGTAAAATCATGATTATTAGATTCTAACTACTATAGGTCATCATAAGTAATTGGCATTTATTCCAAGAAGGTGATTGCCTTTAAATATATGTTCATAAATGTGTTGAAATCTAGACTAAAGAACATGTGGCTCCAAAGTACTTGGTTCTAATATTTCATTACACACTTGATCCTTTACCATCTACATGGTATTTACATCAAGAATGCATGAGAGAGACAAAACATTGGGTGAAGATGTAAAGCCAATTCATATAAACTTTTTTTTTTTGAAGATGATAACCTCTAGTTCATAGTATACTACTAAAAATTAAACATTTCCTATGCCATGGGTGTGTAGAAGATTTAAGTACCGTGATAGAATCCACTGTATAGAAGAACACAACCTATGATGTAAATATAACAATACAAATATATAAATCCACCAAGAGGGAAGAAAAATATCTTATGTAGCTATGACATTAAATACAATATGAGGAGGAGGAAATTCAATATTCAGATACTAATGGTGATATCAATCTAACTTATTTATTTGAACTTCAATGGCCACTAGAACTAGTAAAGGACCCAGTCGTAAAACCTACTAAAGAAAACAAGTTGTGAAACATAAAAATACCATAATAGGAAGGGAAATAAATTCTACAAGAATATGTTATTAACGAAAAGTATAATATTTACCAGTAGTCGATTAAAAATCATATGGAAAACATCAAAAGGGATGAGATTCCTAAATTAGCACATAAAGGTGATTATTAGACTAAATCTAAATTTTCTAGAAGCTATGCAACTCATATGAGATTGTGAATACATGTTTACCACTAAGTTTTTAGAGCTTAGAAGAATCGATCCATTCCTATAAAAAACTCATATTGAATTCAAGGAGTGTGCATGACCCATAAATAAATGACCATACAAGTTGATTCCAAACATGAAGTTGAAAGAGAATACTAAACTTGATAAAATGCAACACACAAATATAATTTATCCAATATAAAATTTAGATTGGGTTAGTACCATTGTATTGTAACCTAATAAAGTAGGGGATATCAAAGTATGTGGTGATTATTAAATTTTGAATGAGTCATGTTTGAATGATCCATTTCTAATTCCCTTCACAAATGAAGTTTTAGAATCTATCTTAAGTCATGAAGTCAAATATTTCATGGATGGCTTGAGTGGATATCATAAAATACCCATCATATATGAATATAGAGATAAAATTATTTTTTCCATGGATTGGGAATACTTTACATACAAGGCAATGCCTTTTGGACTGAAGAATACACTTGCAATTTTTTCTCACACATTGGTGACTTCATTCAAGGATTTAATTCATGACTTCCTAGAATTTTATCTCAATGATTGGGAAGTATTTTATTTGTTTAAAAAACATTTGTCTAAGTTTTTCCTCATTTTTAAAAACTTCCAAACTCTATGCATTGCCTTGAATTTAAAAAATTCTTATTTTTACACCTTTTGATGTCTTGTTAGGTCATGTAGTGTGTACTGAATGCATTTTGGTGGACTAGGTTAAAATTGTAGTCATTTTAAGCATGCCCCCACCAGTCAGCTCCATGGAAGTGTAATATTTTCTTGGCCATATAGTGTATTACCAAAATTTTATCAAGGGATATGTGGCCATTTCATATCCATTAAAATATTTACAATGCAAAGGTGTGAAGTTTATCTTAACTTTTGAGTACCAAATAACCTTTATTGAACTAAAGTAGAGACTAGTTACTATGTCTATTCTCATGTTCATAGGTTAGAGTATGCCCTTTCATGTTCACATTCATACTTTGGGTTTCACATTTGGTGTTGTGATTGTAGCCAAGAGAGGGTAGACTAGACCACCCCATAATTTTTTTAAGCCAGATGTTTTCAAATGTATAAAATAATTACATGATAATTGAAAGAGAACCACTACATATAACATTTGCACTACAAAATTTTTGACACTTGCAACACCATTTAAATTTTTCATGGATCATCAAGCTCTATGCTACCTTGTCAATAAGCCAATGCTTGGAGGATGCATTTATAGATGGTTGAAGCTATTTCAAGAATTTTAATTTCACATTAATGTCAATCCAAGGAGAGAAAATGTGGGACTAGATCATCTCATTTGCATCACAAATGGGGAAGAAATAGAATAATTGTAGGAAGATTCTATTAATTTCCATATATTTTAAATTTTTATGATCCCCAAAAAAATTTAAGTAAATTTCTAAATTCTTCAAACAAAGAGTATTCCCTATGTACTACCAAGAGAGAGAAAACAAGTAGTTTAAATCTAGATCTCAACCATATACTATCATCAATGGGATTTTGTATCATTTGAGGAAGGATGAAGTACTAAAAAGGGTAGTTTTATAACATGAACACCCAAATCTCTTATAGGAGGTACACCAAGGAATAGTAGGAGGTCATTTTTTTAGAGAAGATACTATAAGGAAATTGTTATAGAGTGGGTTATGATGGTCGAATCATTTTTAGGATGCACATAGAGTAGTGTAGCATTGTGATGTCTATTAATGCATGGGTAAGCTGATATAAAGGGATTAAATTCCCTTGTAGCCTTTGCTAGCTGAAAATCCTTTTTCAATAGTGGGGAATTGATTTTTTTAGACCTATCACTCTATTGAGTAAATCTAGTAAAACAAGGCATATTATCATTGTGATATTACTTTATGAAATGGGTCAAAGTTGTGATACCCAACTATGGTGCAAAGGACACAACAAAGTTTCTTTATGAGAATATCATTATAATATTTGGATGCCCCATCAATCTTGTTAGTTATTGAGGGACACACTTCCTAAATAATACCATATAATCCCTTATTGAAAAATTCAAAATTTCTCATCATAAAATTATTGTGTACCATCCACAAGCTAATGGCCACGTTGAGACTTCTAACAAAGTGTTGGGTAAAATATTGACAAAGATATGTGATGTCAAGAGAGATGATTATGAAGATGACATTATTACAATTATTTAGGCATATCACATGCACTATAAGAGGGATACATGTTTTACTCCATTTCAATTAGTCTAAGGTCTTGAAGCCATTATGCCAATGGAATATGTGGTACCTATCCTATCTATTATAATGGTCATGGGATTAGGGTATTGTGAGTCACTTACCAATAGGTTTCTTGAATTGAATTAGATGGATGAGTATTGATGCAGAGCATCTTAGAAAAATGAAGTTCATAAGTAAATCCAAAAAACATGGAATGATAGGAATCTGTGCCATAATAAATTTCATAAAGATCAAATAGTTTTATTATATGATAGTCATTTCAGAGAATTTTTGAGAAAATTACACATTAGATGGAAAGGGCCTTATGTTATACATGAAATAATGCAATAAGGAACCATTGTTTTAATATATATACATGGAGTTATTTTTCCAGGGTAGGTGAATGGATATAGGGTTAAGCCCTACCACCAATAATCTTAGTTTATCTATTTCTACTAAATGATTTGGTGTTGAGTAAGATCGACTAGATCATAATTTCCCATTTTTGTATATTTTCTTGTGTGTTTATTTCTATGTGTGTATGTGTATATTTGTAAATTATCTCTTAAGTAGTTTTTAGGAACTAAAATAAAAAGTATATTGTATACCAATTATATGTATAAGAATTAAATTTCACCATGATGGATGTTAGTAGGATCAAAACAAAGTAGTTAAGTCTAATAAATGTATGATCAAGTCACATCAACCAAGATATTAAACATATAACAATCATCTCCAAGAAGTTAATGTTAGATCTAAGGTTTGATTGATATAATCTTCACTAGATTAATGGCTAGTCAACATCATCTACTCGTACTCTCATATATATAACAAAAAACATAGTGGCATATCTCCACACATGCACCAACAACTAACTAACTTAATTACTAGATTGGATAATATTTACCATATAAAAATTTGCATTAATGTCAAATAGATATATCAGCATGACATTTACATAGAAACTAATAGGTGTGAAATATATAAAGGCATAAGATTATGAATCAAGGATACATTTAATCCTTGTAAATATTTTCTCAAGCTGAAATTTTAAAGACCTGAGATAATTTACTATGTAGAGAGCCAAAATAGTTTCATTTTCATCACTCAATAATCATAGTTCCTTCACATCTCATTAGGGATTTGACATACACTCAAAAATAATCAATGGGTGTCGATATGTCACTTTGAAAAATAAAATAAAATGATCCAAAGCCATTTGATTTCCTTTGAGTGGTATAACAAAAACTATTTTTACCAGATCCTATCAATGTTGCATAACCACTATCTCTTGTAGTACCCCACCAATTTCATAACATAGACATCAAACATCTGCTTTACATGCCCACTTTTATCAACTTGGGGGAGATTGTACAAGTATTTATTAGCCACTAAAATGATGATAACATATAAATTAGCCCAATACCATGATCATCATCAACACAAAAGTAATGGCCCAAGATTTGGGCATATTTATACAAGGATATTCCATTTCCCCATACAATATGAGAATGTCACCTATTATTCAGGAGATCAAATATTTATATATTCAAATATATATAGGTATCCCAATTTAATAAATGCATGATGAAAAATGTGCATATTGGTATAATACATCACATAGAGGTTTTATAAGACCACCAAGTTTGATAATCAAATTCCAAAAGGGGTTATGGTCATTACATAGTACATGATCCACTTAAACAAGCAATTTAATTAGCTTGAATACTTTATTTATGATATTTTTACAAAAATCAACAAGTGATACACATCTCTCAAGTAAACCTTCTAATACCAGTTACTCATTTTTCTATTGTGATTCACATAATAAAAGTCCCCTGAATGACAGGTGCACCTCGACACTAACTACTAGCTAGCACAACAATTCCATAACCTAATATGGACACCTAAGTGTGGCACCCTATAATATGTAGGTAGATTTAAAACATGGTGGTGAGAGTGCTTGGAGTTAATCATCACACATCTTTGGGTGCTAACATATGTCATGAAATACTTAGGGGAACATGTTATTACCACCTTTCTACCAAAAGCCATGTTCATGTATATCCACAAGCTTTTAAGGTCACCAATTGGGCCTCTACCATTATTTATTACCATGGCAATGGTGTAGGCTAAATTTTACAAGTAGAAATCCTATGTAGCTAAGCATGTAACACTACTCCAAAATATACCACATAGCACAATAGTCCCTATAGTACCATAATAAGAGGAATCCACCACTTCATATTTACAAAAAGGAAAGTGTAATGTCTCCACCAAGAAATAATCAATGTCTCCCCCATTGAATTGCATTACAAGGAATAATATAACCTATTTATATGATCCTAATGTGCCCCATATTACAAGATCATATGACCTACCATAGATGGGAAAAAAAGTATAACAGGTCTACTAGGTAATGGTTACTGATATGGCTAGATATTTCTATGACAAGGAGGAAGACAAGGAATTATTATTATGAAAGGTAGTGTGCATGGTCCAAGTGTGTAAGAAGGTTTCTCTAAGTTTATGGGTAGAATTATGATTGGACCCTACATACATGATGGTCAAAATTATGTGAGAAGACATTAAGCAGATGAAACAAAGGGTTAACTTCTTCCAACAACAACCTTATACCAACTTTGTAGTTGTAGATATCTTTGTGCCACTACCAGAAAGCCCACAAGAGTCTTTGATATGTAGACCAAAAATTAGGAATGAGGCTAGGGTTTCATTTACCATTTAAGAATGCAAATTTATCCAAATAAATCCAACATAGGAAGGCCAACCTTATCCATCTTAAAATTCACCATAACCCAAACATAGATTGGTCACTATGGGGTGAAATAAATCCTATGTCTCTAGCTCCATGGTCTAGCCAAATGATTTTCCACCTTCACCATAAGCCAAAGAGGTAGAAGAGCTCACACCAAAGAAACCTATAAAAAAATAACATGACTGATGGGAATAAGCAACGTGCATATTAGAATAAGATTCATAAAAGAGGAGAATAAATGCCACAAGGGATAGGATTTATTGAAATGATAAATCCGCCCAGTAAATGTAAGCATGATATGTGTGTGTGTGTGTGTGTGTGTGTGTGTGTGTGTGTGTGTGTGTGTGTGTGTGTGTGTGTGTGTGTGTGTGTGTGTGTGTGTGTGTGTGTGTGTGTGTGTGTGTGTGTATCATTAGTATGATAAATTATTTCATGAATTGGGTGGAATCTCCCATGACAACCAGTTCTGGTGTAAAAAACACCATAAAGTTTCTATATGAAAACATCATTACCAAGTTTGGTTTTCCAATAAAAATAGTATTTAATATAGCTACCTAGTTATTGAAAAAATAACTAAAATCCTCATCAATGAATTCTTAATTGTGCACCATAAAATTAAAACCTATAATCCCTAAGAAAATGGCCAGGTAAAAGTTATGAATAAAGTTCAAGGGAAGATTCTTACCAATATCTATGATGTGAATTAATATGATTAGGACGATTGAATTACTATAGTTTTATGGGAATATCACAAGCATTAAATATGTGTGAGAGGATTTAGATCATTCCATATTACCTATGGATTGGAGGCAGTCATGCCCTTGGAATACATGGTCCCTAGTCTACACACAACCAACATTAGGTGAATGGATAACCAAGAGTCATTAAATAATCAACTAATAGAGTTAAATAGGATTTAATAAAAAAACATCAGATTAGTCTAGACACAAGAAGCAAATAAACATATCCAAAAATCATGGCATGATAAAAACCTATGTACTAAGGAATTTCATGTATAAAAATTGGTTTTATTGTATGATAATCATTTTTGTGCGTTCTTAGGTAAGCTCAATATTAGGTGGAAAGGCTCATATATTATTCATGAAAAATAATAGCCTATTAATATGGTTTTTTAAAAATATAGAAGGTAATATTTTATTGGCTCACATCAATAACCTATAGGTTGAAGACCCACTACCATTGAATTGGGTTTACAAAGTTGAGGAGGTAATACGTCACACCATTTTAGTTATGTTTTTTATTTTTTTTATTGTGTGCATTTGGGTTTTTCTTATTTCATTATATGTGATTAGGTTACTATGAAATTATTATTAAATTCATAATAGATAAAATAAGGAACAACATCATAGACTAGTCAATCCATGGATGATAGGTTTGGTAATGACACATGATAAAATAAAAAGAATGGCGTCTGATAGCTATTAAGTATTATAGAAGACACATGAGAATAGGTATTAAAACATTAATGAATAAAAATAATTTAAGAACATTAATTATGAATCAATCAGGTGAATCAATATGGATCTAAAAAATATATTGTACGTCAACATCATTAAGTGAATAGATAAGTACAAATGATGAAAGGTATGACAACACATCAAATCAAATGTCAAGAAAGAGTCCCAAGGATTTCCAGTTAAGGATAGTAGGTTCCAAATAATTAATAAATAATATTTAAGTTAAATGTTCCCATGTGTGTAACCGAATGGTAGATCAACACATTTAAGTAAAGGGAGGTGAATTGGTGTACCAAAACCCATAAATAGATTATCACAATAGAGAATTTGACATTATAACTTTAATAAAGTTTGAGCTTAGAGATATTATAGAGTTGATAGAGTCTTTTGTAGTCTAATTATTTTTCAACTTCCCATTTATATATAGAATTCATATACTGACAATGGCCACACTTGATAGAATCAAGTGACTCATAGTATCTCAAAAGGAAGACATAGGCATTGTCATTAATTTTAACAAATCCAAATTTACATACATTGAGGCCTATGATTTCATCAAAATCACATAAAAACACTTTTTAATAAATTAATTAATTTAAATCACATAACCCCTAGCTCTCACACATCAACACCAATTTCAAAATATGCATTTTTAAAGGTTTATCTACCTACCTACATTTAGTAACTTCAACAATATCATGCAATTGTTATTCAAAATTTACAATGAAATCAAGATTTATATTGCCACTAACATTACCATTTATGTGAATGAAGCTACCATTGAAAGAGTGATAGGAATGGAAACATATAAGAATCCATTAGGGTTATATAAATCCAATAGCTAAACCATTATATTCAAAATCAAAGTGGGGTATAGTAGAGGTGCACACAAGGCTCCATTGGAAGACATTGAAGATATGCCTATTCTCACTATTGCATAATGCATTAAAAATTATTATAATATAATAACACATCCATAAAGGAATATCTAAAAGGTGTCAATAACATTATGACTCACATGATTTGTAAGGGTGAAGACTTCAATTAACTTGTATTATTTATATCTCAATTGGCCATAAACATTGGGAAAGTGTAGACTTCTACAAAAAAAACATTCCAATACCAATTTTTGGTCTTTCTATTTGTATTATCATAATTTAAATCACTATAGGGTATTGTATATCTATATTTAGACCACTATCCTGACACCACATCTCATAATCTCATCTATAAATAGGTAGAGAGTATATACTTCATGTAATGGAAATAATTTAGTGCATGGTGTGAAGAGATGGTACAGTTGGTGACTTTCAACCCTCACATCCCATTATATGTAATAAAATAATTGGGCTAACATAGGGTCATGACAAAGATACCACACATAATAAATGTGTGCATACATCAACTATCTAAAGTACATAGTGTAATGTTGTCTTTTTTTGATGATATGAAGAGTATAGATAAGTAGGTCACACATAAAAAGGAACTAGCTACCCATAGAGTGACATGATTACAAACATTTAGATCATGTGACCCTACTTACACTTGTTCAACTACAAAACTTGCACTAATTACTATAATAAAATTAGTCCAGAGAAAGTGAAAGGTTCCTAAAGAAAGTAGGCCTCCTTGACCTCTAATATGCCAAAATTAGAGCACATCATGGGTGGAGGATCCATATGTTCCCAGTATCACTATCTAAATCTACTAGCATGAAATTTAGATGGATTAGCAATAATTCTATCATACATTAAAGGCCAACATGGTTAGAGATCTATAAAAATGAGAGAATGAAAAATAATATATCTTCTAGAAGGTAGTGTATATTATGCAAGTGTAAAATTAACTATTGTAATAGCTTTAGGTGGAGATATCCCTACTTACCCACCATCTATTATTATTGAAACTATCATTATAAAGGCTCAACTATAAAAAATACAATAAGGTTTAATTATTGGTGGAGTATAGGAAAGCTCATCACACCCTTAGCCATTGGATCCCTTACCATAAAGTCCCTAAGATGCACTATATTAGAGGAAACCCACAAAAATAAGATATAGGTAAGTAACTAAAAAAGAGAAAGAAATAGAAACACTAGATGCCCTTGCATAAGAAGCACTCAAAAATGCACCTACATTGTTTCCCTCTCCATCATTGAAAGACATACCACATCATAATAAGAAAATTATGCAACATATAGGTCATAAATTTTATCTTTTACTAAGTAAACCATCTAAGTTTTATCTCTAATACCTTAACTATCCTAGCCTGATGAACTATTGATAGATAATAAAGAAGTCGTATTAGACTTGTAGATGCCTAAGGAAAAAGAGGTTATAAATAAATAGGTAGAATAGGTCATAGAACATAGATAAATGAAGGAAGAGAAAAGATAAAAGAAGGAATAAATTATATGAAAAGAGGTATGAAACACTAGTAAAAAAAATATGAAACATAAAAAATAGATGATTAAGCTAAGGCTTATAAGTGATTCGATGACACAGAGGCATTGTGTAAACAAGTTGAAGACCAAAATTCCAAAAAGAATCAAGAGATTGAGGAGTTGAGATAGAAGGATACTATAGAATATTAAAATAGAAGAAATAAGTTTTAATACAGGCAATGAAGTAATAGGCTACAAAGGATGAGAAGAAATAAAAATCTAACACTAACACAACCAAATAAAAGGACAAGAAATAACAAAACAGGAAGATAGAGGAATAATAAAAGAAGAAAGATGAAGAATATAAGTAGAGGGAGGAAGAAACAAATAAGAAATAGGTTGAAGAGGAATAAAAAATGATGAGGACTATAGAGGAATAATATAAACATGAGACTACCACCAAATAGATGTAGAGGAAAAAATAAGTGGAGCAAAAAATAAGTGGAGGAAAAAATTAAAGTGAAGGAATAAGCAAAGGAGAAAGTATAAAAATTTGTTGTACACTAAACATAGATAAAATAGGAGTTATTGGATGAAAAAAAAGTAGGATCATAAAAGAGAACTATGCTCCCATTTTAGGCCCTTCTATAACACCACTAAGTTAGAGCCTTTGGATGTGGGATGTCTCAACATCTTCATCTCAGCACATTATATTTTCTTTGCCCATTTGTCACCTACATAAGGCTTTTAAAATTATAGTTGAAATGACTTTGGAATTTTTACCCACATTACTAAGTCTTATTTCAAATTTTTTTATCTTCCATTAGTAAAACAAATTTAAGGGGTGGATACATTTAAATATTACATAAGCCAACAAGTTATGACCTTGGATTAACAAGTTCACAAATTAATCTAGGAAAATACCAACTTACACTAGTAGATAAAAAATTCCAATGAAATCATTGAGGATGCTTATCCTAGATTATTCAAAGAGGTTATTGGTGATCATTTTATTTTTAATTAGGAATAGATGCCACTTCTACTCATGTATTTAGTCATTGATTGGTTATTTATTCATAAGATTGACCAAGTTTGGATGTACGTCTAAACTATCAAGGCTAAAACTTAGAATCTCTTTGAGCTACTCAAAATTTATCATCATGATGTATCTAAGGACATAAATAAAGAAATATAAGTTTCATGATGTATTTTATACTATAATCGTCACTTATATGATACATAAGGTATCACCAAATAGGAGCTTGGGTAGGCATCCACATCTAAGACAACCATGGAGGATAATATGAACTCTTCTAATCATATGTATGTATATTTCAAAGCCTCAAATAGTAAATGAGATAATTTTATGTAGTAGTTATATAATTTTCAAAAATAACTATCATGAAACAACTCTAATTGATTAAAATCATAGAGGCATGCATACAAACTTAACGATTTGCAACAAGATATCTAAAACAAGGTGCTTATTTTTAAAGCCCAACCTATTAGAGACTTGTAAATGATGTCATGGTGATGTCATGGAGGTTCTTGGTGAGTGGATGAAGTGCCTTGATAGTCTAGGTGGCAATGACAAAGTGTACAATGTGATTGTCTTAGTATGATTGAAGGAGGCTTGGTCGATCTTTATTTTTGGCATGGTTAGAGATATTTGGAAATGAGTATAAATATTTGAGTATGTGATAAGGGTCCTATTAGAATTTAATAATTATTTGAGTGCTTGTTTGCATAATTGGTTTTCATCTAGTTGATCATTATTTTCATCTAAACATTTTAGGTCTAGTGGTAAAGAATATGAGTAGGAAGTTTACTAACATCACCATTACCATGTGTGGATGATTCAAGGGGAGTTGATCATATGGTTTTGTTTAGTTTTATTACTATTTTACATGTGTTATATTTTAGTTCATATGATGAAGTGTGAAAAAATATATACAAGTTTAAATTTGGGCTCCTAGGTAATTTGGTAGTGTTTTCCCATACTTGGCCATATTTGCATGAGGTAAAAAAAAGGTGAGTAAGCAATTTGGTGATTACATATATCACATGTGTGGACATATCAAGAGAAGTTAATCATATTGGTTTGTTAAGTTTTTTGCCTATTTATATGCACTAAATTTTAGGTTATCCTATGAATCACAACAAAAGATATGCTTGATCAAAGTTGGCCTTCTAGGAATTTTTTTGACATAGTTGGTTGTGTTGTATAAAAATCTAAGTGAGAAAATTAATGGAATTATATCTCACACATATGAATGTTTTAGGAGAATATTTTTATGTGGTTGGATTATCTTATGTGAGGATATCATATGGTCCAAATATAAGGTCATTTATCTGAGAAAAATAAAAGTTATTGGGGTCCAAAGTTGGCCTTCTAGTTAGACAAGCAATGGTCCACATAGTAAATTTTGCATGATGTTAAAGATCAAGATCAGATAGAGATCCAATGGTTAAAAATATTTCATATATATATATATAAAGTTTTTATTAATTCAAATGGGTCAAATTTTTCATTAGTTAATGAAGTTAAAGATCGAGCTCCTTATAAAAGGATCAACAGAGCATGTTCATTCTAAGATGTAAAGAAGCAGTGAGATGAAGACAAGTCTTCAAGGTTTAACACTGAAAAAAGGTAAAGGATAACCATATAATGGTGAGAGGGGTTTTGTGTAGATTAAATTAATTGCGTGAACTATAAGATAAAAACCAATCTAATCCATAGAGATCGATGGAGTGTATGAAGTCAAAGGTGGCAGATTGCATGAAATAAAGTCAACTATTTGAGGTTTAATGATTGGGAATCAGTGCACTATGAGTCAAAGTTTAAAGAATATATATGGTGTGTATTTTATCTAAGATGAGATGACAATAGATGTGATTAAATTTACCAAAGTTTAACTCTAATTGTTTGAATTCAAATATTTGAATTTACAAAGGAAAGACTAGTGTCTAGTTTTTGGGACATAACTTTTGATCTAAAAGGAATTTAATTATGTAGTAAACCAAAAATTTGTAGAGGACTCCAAAGTGAATTTTTAAATATAAATTTAAATATATGAAAGTGTGTATAGTCAAAGTTATGAAGGTTTTAAGTTGACTATTTTTTTTGTATGTTCTGCAAGTAACCGAAGAAGATTGTTTGAGCTTATGTATATGCTATTTAGATGTTTCATGTTGTCTTAGATATTTTAGGGTGTTATATAATCCATAAGGAATATTTTATTTTTATTTTTTAGGTGTGATAAATCTGTATTTAGTATTAACATTTCTTAATAATTTGACTATGTGTTTCTTCTTATTATTCCTATGCATGAGGTTAGTGTTTGAGTTGTTTGAGCATATGAATAAGTTGAATATGATCATTTGAGGATTTATAAGAGGAAATAAGGAGTTTATCCATGTATTTTAATTTTTTTTTTCTCATAGAAGTATTAAAGAGGTTAATGGGTCTCTATAGGACCTAAAAAGTGACTTAGGTTTAATTAAAAGAGAGGTGTGCTTAAGTGTGACCCATGTAAGATTCCCTAAGGGTAAATGCATGTGTTGTTCAAAACAAGAAATATTATGGACATTTTAATTCAAGTATTTATAAATATTGAAATCAAAGATGAAGATTTATAGACTTTCAAAGGACATGTATGAAAGACTGAGGGGTAGGTGTTTGAAGTGGAGGCTTATGTAGTCTGGTGGAGTATGTGTTAAGAGTGTAATAGAGACTTAATGGAGTAGAGATAAAAGGAGACATTTTTGAGAAGATAATGTATTTAAAAATTAATTAGATAGAGGAAATGTTAAAAAGTGAAGAAGCTTGTGTTATCAAAGGTTTATCATCAGGTGTTGAAGACATCAATTATGAGGTGGAAGTGTTCATTTCATAAGAGGGTCTAATGGAATTAATATTCCTTAGGGGTATTTTCTCCTTGTTAAATAGGTTTTTCACTAAAATACTTTGGCTAGAAGGACTTGACTAAGTTTACTAGTTAGAAGGACTTGATTAGTCTCATATTTGTAATCTCTTATAGAACATGTAATCCATATGTTTGCAGGCTTGAGAGTTGGTTTTATTCCCCAAGATTGTTTCCCATGTATGTCATTTATTATTTGATTGATCTTTTATTTTCTTTATTATTAATTGTTATGAATGATGTTCATGCATCATGAATGTATGTATTGAATGTTTAAGGGTTTGAAGGAATTATAATTGTCATTGGATTATCTGGGCTCACTAATTCACCCCCTAAGTGATTTTACCTCCAAAAATTGGTATCAGAGTAGGTCCTTGAAATTATAACCAGTTTAAGGTGATAAAATATATAATTGTTTATAAATATGCTATATCTTATCTTTAATAAAAACTAGTATGTGCTTTATCAAATGTCAATGCTAGCATGGATGATGTGAAGATGAAAGTACAAGATCTAGAGGCAACTATCAAGAATATATAGGTCATGGTGAGTAAAGCTCTCAATCAAAGAATGAAATAATTTGAAAATAAATTCATGACTTACCTAGATGTGATCTTATCTAAGGACAAAAGGGATTTTAACTCCACTAAAAGGGTTAAGAATGAAAATTCATGGATCAGTAATAGTTGAGATAAAATAAGGTCAAAAATGAACAATGTATTTAATGGGTATTTCTTTTCTTACAATCATTTTTGTCATAAATATAAGGATTATACTCTCTATCTATACATCAAAATGGATCTCATATGTTATAATTGTAAACAACAAGCTCACATAGCCAAGAACTACGAAAGAACCTTTTATAAAAAGGATATACATGTCATTGACATGCTTAAATGGTTCAAGAAGAATAAATCTAAAAATGAAGAAGAAAAGAAACAAAATTCAAGTAGTCCACCAAAGGAAGAGTTAATGTTTGTTCAAAAAGCTTTGCATACTCAAGAAGATGGGAACAAGAGATGGTTCATAGATAGTGGTTGCTCAAATTATATGATAAAACATAAGAGCAAGTTTATCTCTTTCAAGAAGACCAACCCAGGTTTAATGAGATTTGGTGACAACAAATATATTAACATAGTTGGCATGGTACTGTGAGTTTGGACAATGGTCATACTAGGCCTGTGTGTGTGTGTGTGTGTGTGTGTGTGTGTGTGTGTGTGTGTGTGTGTGTGTGTGTGTGTGTGTGTGTGTGTGTGTGTGTGTGTGCGCGCGCGCGCGCGCGCGCATGGGTGTGCACGTGTGCATGCATGTGTCTGTGTGTGTGTGTGTTTATATATATATATATACATATATATATATATACATATACATATATATATATATATACATATATATATATATATACATATATATATATATATATATATATATATATATATATAGGCCTAGTATGACCATTGCCCAAACTCACAGTACCTTTGCCAACTATGTTAGTAGATTTTTTGTCACCAAATCTCATTAAACCTAGGTTAGTCTTCTTGAGAGAGATAAACTTGCTCTTATCTTTTGTCATATAAGTTGAGCAACCACTATCTATGAACCATCTCTTGTTCCCATCTTCTTCAGTATGCAAAGCTTTTTAAACAAACATTGACTCTTCCTTTGGTGGACTACTTGAATTTGGGAACAAGAGATGGTTCATAGATAGTGGTTGCTCAAATTATATGACAAAAGATAAGAGCAAGTTTTTCTCTCTCAAGAAGACCAACCCAGGTTTAATGAGATTTGGTGACAACAAATCTACTAACCTAGTTGGCAAAGGTACTGTGAGTTTGGACAATGGTCATACTAGGCCTATATATATATATATATATATATATATAAGGTTTGAAACATAATATTTTAAGTGTTATCTAAATGTGTAAACAAGGAAATGTTTTAACTTTTCATGATGATGTATGTGAAATAAGAAAGGCAAAATCTAGAAGAGTAGTTGTAAATGTCCATAAAATATATAACATGTATGTATTTCATGAATCCTAAAAGGTGGAGTGATTCATGAGTTAATTGGAAGAAATATAGATTTGGCATAGAAGGCTTAGACATATAAATTTTGATAATATGGTTAAGATTAGTTTAAAGGGATTGGTAGTTCATATGCCTAAGATATCTAAGATTCATCATTATCTTTGCAAGGCATGTCTTCATGGGAAGCAAACCAAGATAAGAAACAAATCTAAGGAATTATCCACTACAAAGCCATTGAAGTTGATCCATATTGATCTATGTTGATCTATGAGAACTAAAATTATTCAAGGTGATAGCTAATTTATGCTTTTCATTGATTATTTTACTAGGATGACTTGGATATTCTTTATTAAAGAAAATTCAAAAGCTTTTACAATATTTTTAGATTTCAAAGAACTTTTTGAAAATGATAAGGGTTCAGATATCAAGTGTGTGAGATCAAATAGTGGAAGTGAGTTTTGTTCTCATAAATTTATTGAATTTTGTGATGAATAAGGCATAAGAAGGCAATATTATTCTACTAAAACACCACAATAGAATGGTCTTATTGAAAGGAAAAATAGGACTGTCCAAGAGATGAGTAGAACCATGCTTCAAGATCCTAGAATATTAGATGGTTTTTTGGAATAGGTAGCCAACACATTAGTTTACATTGTAAATAGGTTTCAAATTAGAATAAATAGTGATAAGACTCATTATGAGTTATGGAAAAATAGGAAAGCTAATGTCAAACATTTTAGAGTTTTTAGGATTAGGTGCTTCATCAAAAGGGATGAAGAGAATATTGGAAAATTTGATTCAAGGTCTGATGAAGGAGTCTTCTTAGTTTACTCTTCTAGTATTACTACCTATAATTGGTTCAACAAGAGACTTCACAAGATTGTTAAAAGTTCAAATGTGAGGATATATAAGACTAGTAAAGTCAAGAAGCTAAAATTGTAAATAAGTGACTCAATTCAAAATTCTATTACAAATAATGATGAGTTATCTATTCAAATAGATGATGAAGATGAAGATGAAGATGAGGAATAAAGGCAAGGCTCTAAAGAGCTATCTAGAAAAATTCAAAAAGATCATCTAATTTTTAGAGTTATTAGAAATATTAGTGCAGGTTTGTAGACTAAAAGGAGAATGTTGATCAATCTAAATCAACAAGACTCAAATCTATTATCCATGATTGAACCCAAAACATTCATGGAATCTAGAAAAGATTAAATTTGGATTGATGTAAGGGATGATGAACTTGATCAAATTATAAAAATGAAACATGGGATTTAGCTCCTAGGCTAAAAGATAAAAATTTTATAGGTACTATGTGGGTTTTCAAAAACAAGATGAATGAGAAAAGAGAATTCATAAGGATCAAAGATAAATTGGTATGTAAAGTATATGCTCAGGATGAAGGAATATATTTTAATGAGACTCTTGCCCCTATGGGCAAGAATGGAAGCAATTAGACTCTTCTTAACATATGCATATTTCAAAGGATTTAAGGTATACCAAATGGATGTGAAATATGCATTATGGAATGATAACATAAAATAAGAATAAGTATATATTGAGTTACTAAAATGATACTTCATGTCCAATAATCAATATTTTATATGTAAATTGAATAAAGATCATTATGGTCTTAAACAAGCTCCTAGAGCTTGGTATGATAGGTTATATAAGTATATTTTAAGTCAAGGTTTTAAAAAAGGAGTAGTTGATAGTAATCTATACATTAAGATAGAAGGAAATCATCAATTTATAGTGGTTGTATATGTTGATGACATATTTTTTGGATCTAATAATGATAATATGAGTAGAGAGTTTTTAGATACTATGAGACTAAGTTTGAAATGTCAATGTTGGGAGAACTTTATTTCTTCTTAGGTATGAAGATTAATCAACTTGATGAAGGTATATTAATTTCAAAAGATAAATACATCAAGGATATGCTACATAAGTTTGGCATGATATACTATAAACCAATGGGTATTCCAATGATCATAGGGTGCAAGTTAAGTAAAATAGATGACTCACCAAAATTTGATCAAACTTTGTATAGATCTATGATTAGAATTATTTTATACTCTAATACTTCTGAGCTTGATATCATGTAAGAAGTTGGTCTTGTAGGAAGGTTTTAAGATAATCCAAGAGAATATCACTTGAAATCAGTCAAAAATATCTTGAGTTATCCCAAAAGCACCATAGAGTATGGTTTATGGTCTCCCAGGAGTAAAGAATTCACTTTGAAATCATGTGTTGATGTAGATTGGGTAGGTTGTGTGGAAGATAAGAGGAGTAACAATGATGAGGTATTATTCATGTTGGAATGCTTAGTTTCTTGTCTAAGAAAGAATTAATCTTTAAAGTCTTTATCAACTATATAATTTGACTATATAGTTGTTACCTCTTATTGCATGCAAGTCAGGTGAATAAAACAAACCTTGGAATATTATTAGGTAAGACAAAATGTACCTTACCCTATCTATTGTGACAATACTAGTGTAATTAGTATCTCAAATAATCTTATTATGTACTAAAAACTAAGCACATTCCTATTAGATATCATTTATTGAGAGAATAAGTGAGTAATCAAAATGTTAAGCTGAAGTATGTGCCTACAAAAGAATAACTTGCATATATTATGACCAAACCATTGTCTAAATCTACATTTGATTATTTATGATAAATTTTAGGGCTCATTTATTTCTCTATGAATCAATATAATGTCTTTTGGTTAAGGGGTAGTAATAAGTTCATGAGCATTGTTCCAAAGGTGGCTTTAGAGAGAAGGCTAGTAATCCTGTATGGTGGTTCTTTGTGGTGTGTGAAGATCTAAAGATGATCAAGAGGTGTAATGGATTAGATACCTTAGGGGGAATCTCTTTGAGATGTTTCTTTGTGAGTTCTATTATATATCAGTGTTTTTGTGTGTTCTTTCTTCATTGGTTGTAGTGCTTGGTTAAAGAGAATGTTGACATGGAGCAAGAAGAAATTATCAAGGCAAGAGGTAGGATCAAGGTGAGGGGGAATTTTTATCATATTTATAAGGTGGTCCTTTCCTTTTGGTATTATTTTCATGTCTTCAAGATCATTTTGTGTCCACTTTATCATTGTGTCAAAGGGGGAGAAATTTCTTATTGTGAGAGTGATTGAAGAGAGAGAAGAAAGGTGAACCATATATTGATGGACATTAACATCAATGAAAAAGTGAGAGATTGTTAGAGAGTTTTAAATGATGTCATGTTGATGTCATAGAGGTTTAATAGTGAGTGGATTAAGTGCCTTAATAGTATAATTGACAATGAAAAAGTGTGTAATGTGCTTGTCCTAGTATGATTAAAGGAGGCTTGGTTGATGATCTTCAATTTTGGCATCGTTAGAGATATGCAGGGATGAGTATGGTTCTTTGAGTATGTGAAAGGGGTCATATTAGAATTCAATAATTCTTTGAGTTATTTTTGTGCATAATTTTTTTTCATCTAGTTGATCATTTTTTTCATCTAGACATTTTGTGTTTAATCATAGAAAATCTGAGTAGGTAGTTTGTTGTCATCACCATTACCACATGTAGATGAGTTAAGGGGAATTGATCATTTGGGTTTGATAAATTTTATGCCTAGTTTATATGCACTAAATTTTAGGTTATGAAATGAATCATGATAAAATATATGTAAGTGCAAAGCTAGGCTCCCAGGAAGTTTGATAGTGTTCTCCCATACTTAGCCAAAATTGCATGAGGTAAGAAAGAGTCAAGTAAGTAGTTTGGTGATGGAATAGATCATACATGAGGATATATAAATATAATTTGATCACATGGGTTTATTTATTTTTATTCCTAGTTGATATGTGCTAAATTTTAGGTCATGTGATGAAGCGTGACAAAAGATATACTTGTTTAAAGTTGGCCTTCCAAGCATTATTTTGACATAGTTGGCTTTGTGGTAGGAAAAATTAATTGAGTAGATTAATGATGCTATATCTCACACATATAAAGGTATCAAGAATATATTTTTATATTATTGAATTTTCCTATGTGAGGAGATCATATTGTCCAAATTTTAGATCATGCATCTAAGTGCAGTAAAAGTTATTGAGGTCCAAAGTTGGCCTTCCAAAAAAATAAGCAATGGTCCCCACAGTCAATTTTTCATGATGTTAGAGATTAGGACTAGATGGGGATCCAAAATTTTATGGGAGTTAATATATATATATATATATATATATATATATATATATATATATATATATATATATATGGTATAGAGTAATTCAGAAGGGTCGAAGTGTTCATTGGTTAACAAATTTAAAGATCGAGATCCTTACAAACGGATCAATAGAGTATGTTCATTACAAGATGTAAGGAAGCAACAAGATGAGGACAAGTGTTTGAGGTTTGACACTAAGAAAAGGTAAAGGATAAGGATATAATAGTGAGTGATGGTTCATACATATTGATCAAATGGTGTATTCTATAATATAAATATCGAGCTAATCCATAGAGATCGATGGAGCATACGAGGTCAAAGATAGAAGATTAGACAAGATAAGGTCATCTATTTGAGGTTTAAAATTTGGGTATTGGTGCACTATGAGTTAAATTTCAAATAAGATCGATGGTGTGTATTTTATCTAAGATGAAAAGACATGACATGTGAATAAAGTGATTGAAGTTTAATTATGACTATTTGAATTTGCAAAGGAAAGACCACTATCTAGTTTTTGGGCCATTACTTTTGATATAGGTAACACGTGATATTATAGTTTAAAGTTATTTTTTAGAGGACTCAAAGGTGTATCTAGAAATATAAATTTGAATATATAAGTGTGTGTAAATTCAAAGGTATGAAGGTCCAAAGTTGACCATGTTTTCATGTATGTTTTTCAAGTAACCTGAGAATATTATTTGAGCTTATGTTGATGTTATTTCAATGTTTCATGTTGTCTTAGATATTTGAGGATATTTTAGACTCCATAAGGATGTTATGTGTATATTTTTTATGTGTGATCAATCTCTCTTGAGTATGAAAAATTATTAATAATTTGACTGTGTTCATTCATATTATGTCTATGCACTAGGTTACTGTTTGAGTTGTTTGAGCATACATAGAAGTTGATTGTGATCATTTGAGGGTATATAAGGGGACATAAGGAGTGTAACCATGTTTTTGGAAGAGGTATTTTTTTTTAGTTTGATTAAATAAGTATCAAAGAGGTGAATGGGTCTTAATAGGACCTAAAAAGTGAGTTAAGCTTATTTGAAAGAGAGTTGTGATTAAGTGTGACCCATGTAAGATGCCTTAAGGGTAAAGGCATGTGTTGTGGAAGCAAAGGAATATTGTGGACATGTTAATTAATTAAGTCTCTATAAATATTGAAATCAAAGATGATGATTTCTATAATTAGAGATGACATGTATGAGAGACTTAAGAGTAGGTGCTAAAAGTGGAGGCTTGTGTAGTCTAGTGGAGTATGTGTTAAGAATGTAATAAAGACCTATTGAAGGAGAGTGAAGAAGAGACATGTGTGAGAAGAGAATGTATTCAAGAGTGTAGAGGATAAAGGAAATGTGAATAAATTAAGAAGTTTATGTTATCAAAGGTCCATCATTAGGTGTTAAAGACATAAATTATAAGGTGGAGGTGCTCATTTCATAAGACGGTCTAAAGGACTTGATATTCCTTAGGGGTACTTGTCCCTTTTTAAATAGGTGTTTCACTAAAGGAATTTGGTTAGAAGGAATTGACCAAGGTTGATGGTCAAAAGGACTTTATCAGTCTCTTAATTTTAATCTCCTATAGGACATGTAGTCTATATGTTTGTAGGCTTGAGAGTGGGTTTTATTCCCCAAGAGGGTTTCCCATGTATGTCATTTATTATTTGATTGATATTGCATTATCTTTCTTGCTCTATTGAATTCTCTTCTACACCTATCCATGAATTCTTATTAGATTGGAAGGCATACAAGGTTGACCTATTCTTAGATAATGCCATTACTTAACACACCATATATATTCCATCCAATCAACTTATTGTGAGTCTTCAATAACAAAATCATGACACTAAAAGTGTTCTTCCCTTAACATCACAACCTTGTACCTTTTCTATCACTTAGACCCCTCTACCACTAACCAGCTAGGTATTACATAGTGACCCTTTAAAAATATTTGATTTAATTTTGAATTGTTTCTATGAGATACCTCTACAAGTTTTATAGCATGGGGATGGTTGAAAACCTTTAAAGGGAGGCCACCTAGATATGTGTAAACACTAGAAAAATGCACACTATGGTTCCAAGTGTCGAAACACCCTTACAACCCTAGGGACCAACCTTGGCCTTTTGACACAAACCAAACCTAAGTCAAACTAACCCACCTTTTACTAAACTTTACCTTTGACCTTTGACCACTGAAGGTCACCCCAACCATTGATGGTTAGGCTAGACCACTGATGGTCAGGTTCTCACTACTTTAATAGTCAAACTATCACATCACTCTAACTTGATATTTTATAATTATCTCATCTAATTCATGTGTAAAAAAATGCATGTGAAATCCAAAAATAATCTACTTGTTAAGCCTATTATTAACATATTATTTAACATCTCCTTCCATCCTATAAAAAGAGAGGAAGAGAGGGTGAATCGAGGTCCAAAATCAAAAAATCATCTATATCTTGAGCTAGAGCTCCTTGCATCAACATTCCCTTTTGTAGGTGTTCTTACAATGATCTAGTGAACTAGTAAGTGTGATAGAGAGCTAAATTTCTTCCATCTATTGGACAATATCCAAGTATCATTACTCTACTAAAATTTCCCTAGATTCCATCCAATGAGTTCGTCATCTAACCACCTCAACCATTCATCAAATCAACAACCAACAATTTAAGTATATATTTTCAATCATTTAGTTCCTTTGTTTTTATTTTACAATCAACCTAGCCTAAACCCATTTCTCATAACCCCATTTTATGACCTCATATAAATTGCCATCTTTATTAGATCTAACTCATAATAATTGTCAATGGTCATTCTATCTATTGATGATCTATCCAAACCATCGATAGTTACCCCAACCACTAATGGTCACCCCAATTACTAATGGTCATTATGTGAAAAAATAATATCAAGTTATTTCCACCTACTAAAACATAGCCAAATATAAATTTTAGACCCTCTTATTGATCACAAAACCCTACCCTATTTTTTTAACCATACTTGACCTATTTATCATTTGTATTGATTCACTTATTGCTATCGTAAGTAAATTTCATCTATTCTTTTATCAAGCACTTCTTGTTCTTAATTTTAGTACCTTCCATTATTTATGCAAGTACTTTGTATTTCAAAACTTGCTTGTTTAAAAGTGTGGATTGATATCCTCCATAGAATCTCATGCTTCTTGGGTTTGGCTTGCTAGGCAATCCACCCTATTACATAACTAATTTGACAATTTATTTGTGTGATTTCTTATCTACAGATCATTCCTCCCAAGCCAAAGAGGAGTATTCACACTCCCCTAGATCAACATATGCACAACATATCAAGTTTTTCTACCATACCCTTCTTGATTTTGTTTTCTCTTCCTTTCAAGAATATAATGTTAAGAACAAAATATACTGAGAGGGGGGGCATGAATAAGTATATTATATATCTTATAAAACTTTCCCTTTATCAAAATCCACTTAATCAAACATTCAAGATATGCAATAAAAATCAAACAATAAACATCACACAAGATAGAGAGAGACACTAGATATAATGTGGAAACCCAATGTCGGAAAAACCATGAAGAACAATCTCAAGTATACTCATGAGAACAAACCCACATGAGCACCATACCCCTTTTCTAAGTACCATCCCAGCTATAATTCATGAGCACTAACCCACAAGAGCTTCAAACCCCTTTGCTGAGCACCAACCCAACCACTATTCATGAGCACCAACCCATAGGAGCACCAACCCCTTTGCCAAGCACCAACCCACAGGAGCACCAACCCCTTTGTGTATACCACACACCTATCTCTCAATGTTTTTATCTCAACAAATGATAGATCAATACAACATCTCTTTCCTCTCTCTCACTTTTGCTCTTCTAAGCTAGATATAAAAAATATAAATCATATTCATCTCTCACAATTGCTCTTCTAAGCTAGATATTACAATATCAAATTAACCTCACACATTCACATTACAAATGGCTACTCAAGCCTTTATTTATAGCTTTCAAAATGACCTTTGGCCTTCCCCCTTTGTGACCCTTCAATCCTCATGGAAAATGGTGAAAATCTTGGATGACCCTTCATATTCAAGCCTTTGAAAAGTCATGTGGTGACCCTTCATGATCAAAAACTTCCTTCCCACTTTTGTTCTTATCTTTGGTGACTTTTCATATTCCTCAAAGTGTCCCTTCATGAGAAATTGTGCCCTTACTCTTTTGTCTTCACTTGGTGAATCTTGGAATTCCACAAGATGACTCTTCATGGGAAAATGCATCCCATCCTTCTTTTGTCTTTACCTTGTGGCTCTTCAACTTCTCCATGGGCCCTTCTTTTGTCTCATATGCAACCAAAAATATATTTGTTAATATTAAATAAATATTAACTCACATTATCCAAGATAAACAATATTAAATGCAATGGAGCCTTTATCACCAATTATGCTAAACCTTTGACATCAATGACATTATTTCCAACAATCTCCCTCTTTGTCATTGATGGCAACCTCAATCTTGAAACTACCACATCCTATCACCTGCACATCCTATCATCTGAAAACATACAGTAACTCCCCCTTATTTTAGCAACCTGTACCTATTTTTTGCACCTGTACCTATACCTATTATTCTCCCCCTTTGACATCAATGGCAAAGGGCCTACCTGGAGCTAACACTTAGCTCCCCCTCACTTGATGCTAAACATCAATGGTAGGAAGTAATATAAATTACTCCCAACTCCTCTCACTGATCTTTGAATGTATCCTTTGATCGTGCCTTTGAGAAGATATCTGACAATACATACACATTGTTCCCTATCCTTTAAGCATTTGCAATCAACTCATTTGAATCTTTTCTTCTAATCTCACAACCTTCTTTATAAAATTTTAATGTATATCCTTGATCACATATTTGACTAACACTTAATAGATTATGCTTAAGACCTTTTACATACAAAACATTCTTAGTCTTAGTTCTACAATAATCCAAACTCAAAGTACCCTTTTCGGCTATCCTGGAATTGGTTGTCTCTGAATCTCACTATACCACCATTGATCTTCTTTAGATTAATGAACTTACTTTTATCTCTTGTCATATGCCTCAAACATCTGCTATCAATTAACCATGGCTGATCTTTACCTCTCACATGTAGAGCTATCTACACCATCATAGAATCTTCAGGTTGTTTCTTCTACCATGAACATGTCTAAACCTTCTTCCTAGTGAATGGAGCTTTGACACTTTGATCCTTCTTCTTGATGAATGGAGCTTTGAAACTTTGATCCTTTTGAACTGGCTCTAACATGCTTTTGCAATATCGAGCTATGTGTCCAAAGTTGTTTCACTTGTATCACACTATGGTATCTTCATCAAAGCTTGATAGAGGAGTAAAAGAGTTGTGGCTTTTGCTTGACTCTACTTGACTTTTCTTCTCCTTATTTCTAAAATTGTTAGCTCTTTTTCTACATTCTAATTTCTTTTGACCATATCCATTACAATAAAAACAATAGCCATAAAAATAAGACATGTCTGTATATCTCTGACCTGATTGCCTTTTGTAGCTTTGTTCCTTCCAGCCTTCTGTATTTGAAATGTCCTCTGTATTCTTCACTTCTCCCCTTTTTGTTTCCTCTTGTGTAAGAGCTTCAACATAGCTATTTTTATTTTCAAAACTGATCCCTATCTTATCTAAATATGCTTTTTGACTTTCCAATATCTTATTCAACATGTTAGTGCTATCCTCAAATTTTGAATCACTGACTACTTTATCACTAACTGCTTTCTTAATATCTTCTTTTAAAGAGGAAATTTCAATAACATACCTTTCATAATATTTTCTTGCTATTTCCAACTATGCTATGAGATATTCTTCATTCTTCTTGGCTTCTTCAAAGTGTGCTTGTAGATCTTCAATCATTTCCTTTGACTCTTGTTCATTTTTCTCGATCTGGCGCTTTAATCTTTGATTCTTCTTCTGAACAGCTTCTAACTCTTCTAAGGAACAAATGAGCTCTCCTTCCATATTCACTTCATCTTCCTCTTATTCTTCTTGATAAACTATTATTTTGCTTGCAGAGGCACCTTTATGTATGGCCATCTTGTGCTTTCCTGATCTACCTTCAAGCTGTAAAAATTTTCAAACAAGGAACCTGCTTTGATACCAATTGTTAAGCATGAAATATACTAAGAGGTGGGGGGGGGGTGAATCAGTATATTATATATCTTATAAAACTTTCCCTTTATCAAATTCCACTTAATCAAACATTCAAGATATGCAATAAAAATCAAACAATAAACATCACACAAGATAGAAAGAGACACTAGATATAACATGGAAACCCAATGTGGGAAAAACCATGGAGAACAATCTCAAGTATATTCATGAGAACAAACCCATAGGATCACCATACCCCTTTGTCAAGTACCACCCCAGCTACAATTCATGAGCACCAACCCACAGGAGCTTTAAACCCCTTTTCCAAGCACCAACCCAGCCACTATTCATGAGCACCAACCCACAGGAGCACCAACCCCTTTGTGTATACCACACACCTATCTCTCAATGTTGCTATCTCAATAAATGATACATCAATACGACATCTCTTTCCTCTCTCTCACTTTTTCTCTTCTAAGCTAGATATAACAAATACAAATCATATTCATCTATCACAATTGCTCTTCTAAGCTAGATATTACAATATCAAATTAACCTCACACATTCACATTACAAATGGCTACTCAAGCCTTTATTTATAGCTTTCAAAATGACCTTTGGCCTTCCCCCTTTGTGACCCTTCAATCCTCATGGAAAATGGTGAAAATATTGGATGACCCTTCATATTCAAGCCTTTGAAAAGTCATGTGGTGACCCTTCATGATCAAAAACTTCCTTCCCACTTTTGTTCTTATCTTTGGTGACTTTTCATATTCCTCAAAGTGTCCCTTCATGAGAAATTGTGCCCTTACTCTTTTGTCTTCACTTGGTGAATCTTGGAATTCCACAAGATGACTCTTCATGGGAAAATGCATCCCATCCTTCTTTTGTCTTTACCCTGTGGCTCTTCAACTTCTCCATGGGCCCTTCTTTTGTCTCATATGCAACCAAAAATATATTTGTTAATATTAAATAAATATTAACTCACATTAGCCAAGATAAACAATATTAAATGCAATGGAGCCTTTATCACCAATTATGCTAAACCTTTGACATCAATGACATTATTTCCAATATATAAGTGAAATTTCTATGAAATATTATGGCATGTCTGATGGGACCATTGTGTATATTTTGGGGTTCATATTTTTATCTATGTTCTTCTTATTCTTCTTATATCTCTACTCAATCAATGATATCTAAATTTATTTTGAGCTTAAAATTGACTACAACCATTATCTACTTACTTATTTTATCTCACATATATTACTTAAATTAAAGTAATTAACTGTAGTTTCACTCTTGTCACACACAAGACCAAACCACTTACATCTCAATAAGCATCAAACATTGACATAAGGCTTGACTAGGATTTCATTACCTAGCAATCACCTTTCTCATCTATCTTACTTGGCCTTCATCACCAAGGGGAGAACCAAATTAGCTCTTTGATTTAGTATAATCTCTGATAATTAGGATATCTTAGCTAAGCACATGATATCCTTATCTTTTTAGTGTGTGAATTGAGGGGGTAGGCCCCAATATCAAGTCACATACTTATTTAAATATAGATCCCTTTGAGATCCTAAACACAACCTGAAAGTAACCATATACTTCTTTTATAGTACCCTCTTTACAAGCTAAGTTTTATCACAACATTATTAAATATTAAGGCATAAGCCACAAGAGAAACTAAAAAGAATATTAGGACTTAATGTGATTTACTGTGTGTTTAGTTTCCTTAACTTTTTTTGTCTTCTCTCTATTTGAGTTTTGATATTGTTTGCATCTTCTTCTTTTCCTTACTTGCATCGTTTTAACTAGGAAACAACTTAAAAACCAAGCAAATAAGGATCCACCCCTAATCATCCATCTTCTATTTCTCCCTCATCCATGGAGTACATCTCAAATGTGAAAAGTTCTCCTCATCCCTATGAGAGTAATATCATCCCTCACATGGTTTCCCAAGGTGATGAAAACTTCTCCACCTTTTTAGATAATAACCCCATAAACATTTATCATTACCTTAACACCTTATCTCACTATACCACTAATTTAGTTCCACCTATTGACCATCCTTGTGGCATACCATCCCAAATTATGGGAGACACTTCTATATCCACCATCTCCAGTCATCCTTTAGTCACCCAAGCATCATATTCTACCCATAATCCCATTGATACCACCATTCATAACCAACCCATTCAGCCAAGCAACACCCAATAACCTTCTTCCCTAACTAATAACCCTCCTCATATAGGAGGAACCCAGCCTTTGGGAATCAATACTTCCATTACTATAAGGGACCCTCTACTAGTGCTACCAACATTCCTCTCACTTCCAACATACCTACCTCCACTTTGTTTTAGATCCTGGTGGTTCCCATACCTTCTACCCTTCCACCCATCCATATAAAAGTGACCACCTACCCTTTATCTACTAACCTAACCATACCTACTACCTGACCTACATTAATCTCTCAAAAATCACCCATTGCACCAAAATCAAGCTACATACCTAACCCACAAGGGTATGTACCTCTACCTCTCACTCAACTACTTATATCCACATATTCATATGTGGCATCATCTCAACCACCCATGACCACATAATAGTATGTGGAAGCTTCTTAATCCCCTAACAACTACCCATATGTTGCACTACATAGACCCAACATAGATTACCTTACAACTAAGGGAGTAAACAACCCCAAACCAAGCTTATCAAAAATGTTAATAGACCAAATGACTACCTTAGAGTCATCTATTTCTAGAGCTCATAATATTTTTTCATATGAACAATATGTAATGAACCAATTCACCCATCGATCCCCATTTGAACATATCCTCCTCAATGGAAACTTCTAAAGTTTTAGAGTAAGGAGAACCCTCAACAACACCTAAGATAATTTAAGAATTTGTGTTATATGATTTCTTATGATTATGCTCTCTTTCTTCGTACCTTCCCCATGTCTCTATTAGGTTTGGCACTAGATTGGTACAGTGCTCTTACAAAGCACTCCCTCTTTTTTTTTCCCAACTAGCTTAGATTTGTTTAGATCACTTTTCTATAAACATATCTAAGAATGTTTCCATCACTTATCTTTACTCCATCTGATAGTTTGATGATGAATCAATTGTTGACTTTGTGGCCCATTGCAGAAGTCTCATAAACAAACTCTCCATTTATCTACCTCAACTCGAGTTGATTGAGATTTTTGTCTTGGGCATGTACCAAGTACATTTCATCTACCTTATGAAATTAGAGCTTTATTACCTTTGATTAGGCTTTCAACATGGCCCACAAACTAGAAAATAGAGTTGTTGATGAGGGGAAACTAAAGTTGGAAAATAAGAAGTCCACCTTTAAATCAAATGAGACCTCATCCTCTAAACCCAAAAACCAAACCAACACTAATTCCAAAAATAAGGGGACCATAAATGTGGTTGTCTTTAATACTTCCCCTCCACCCACTATTAACCAATCTAATTATATCAACTCCTCTAATCAAAATACTAGGAATCTAAACTATAAAAACTAAATGTAATTTATTCCATCAGGGGAGTCATACACTTTGATATTGGAGAAAATATTAAAATCCAAAATTATTCAACTTCCTATGATCAAACCTCCACAATAATTATAATCTTCTCATCTTGTACCAACTTGTTAAAAAGATAATTAATTGTGTGCCTTCCACCATGTCATTAGACACAATGTTAGTAGGTGAAACATTTTCAAGAGCATATTCCAAAATCTCATTGATAGGGGGAACTTGTACTGGATAACCCCAATAGACCACCAAACCAATCACTTAACATCTTTAGATAACCATTTCCTAACCACACTCTATCCACAAACAATGAAAGCAAAGTAGAATCCTCCCATGAGGTACACACTATTAACATGGTGATTAGTAAATTCATTACTAAAGAGACCACTACCCAACCTACTCTAGCATCCCATCTACTTATTGAGATAGTTAGGTCACCAACCACTCCTTTTAAAAATGAAACAAAGGAGATAACTCTTTACTTTCCTCCACTTGTAGAGTAGTGGAAAAAACCAACCCATTTGGAGGACATATCAGAGGAGACAACCATTCCCACCATACCTTTTTCCTCTATCATACAATAATCCACTCTCCCTTTGTAAAGAATCGATACAAGAGAGATAATTCTACCTACTCCTCCTATCAAGGACTACCTTACCAAGTCTCATAACCTTTGATTGAGGTGAAGGATGAGCTACCCACTCCCCTTTATCCACCCATGGGCTTATCTTTTAAGACCAATGCTGAGGAGATCAAACCTATCTACAAACCTTTTTCTCAACTAGTCTAAAACTTAGGATACCTATCCCAACCTAACATAGATCGTAACACATTTTGGCACCATCTCGAACTTCTTTACCCAACTAGGTAGGAACCCCCAACCATACCATTATCAAACCAACTTATCACCTCTACTAGCAAACCTACCACCATCACACCCAGTTCATTAGACATCTCTACCAATAAAACCATTATCAAATCATCTCAACCTACCCTACATGAAGTGACCAAGTCACCTTTAATTGTTCTAACCAAGCCTACCATGAATCTTGTCATGTTTCCTACTCAAAACCTTACTCATCCATCAGTAAAGGTGGGTTTAAGCCAACAAACCCCCACAATAAACCCCTAACTAAATCAACTAATAGATACAAACCACCCAAGATCCCAAATACCAAAGATTAACCTCCCATTTTCACTTTGCCTTCTATTTTAGGACCTCACCATTCCACCTTAATAAAGATGCCAACCACCCCAAGCAAAGCTCAAACCTAACCACCACTCTTAGTTACACCATCACACCTACTTTCATCCTCGACCATTTTCACCACCTCATATAACAAGAATACCTATCCCTCAGATATCTACCCCAACACCTTCTACTTACAAGTCATCCACTACCAAGCTATCCATACCCAAAGCATATGTTAAAAAATCTCCCTAACCCAAGATTCCCACCATCAAGGTTGCTCCTAAAAGGGCTTCTACCCCAACTACCAAACTTAAGACTCCCATGCCATTAACACCTTTACTATAGTCCTACTCAACCATTATTTATAGGTTATTATAATCATCTTATTTAACCTTACCACCTATTAGGCCATTCAACCCATTAAGTCCTAAACCATCTTGGTACAATGCCAAACTAGTATGTTCATATCATAATACACCTAGTCATGACAAATAGAACTATAAGGATTTCCAACAATTAGCCCATCATCTATATCATGAGGATGACTTGTTATTTGATGAGCCTCCTCTAAACCTACCACTAACCCAAGAACCACAAATCATCAATAAACACCTACCTACCCCTCCACTCTCACCTCAAATTGAAAAGGAGCTAAAGTAATCACCTCACCTAACTCCTCCCCTAATCCATACCATTCATGTGGTCACATGATCATAACCTAAACCAAAGGATAAGGGAAAGGAAAAAATGTCCATTCTATAGACATATCCCTCTTCCTCCACCCCACCACCTAGCCAACACCAAGAACATTCACCTTAGACAAAACCCAAAGTGTCCATCTTGAGACCCTCTCACTCCAATCCATCTAAATCAATCCAATGAGTAGCTATGAAATAACTTCATCAAATGTTATCAAAGATGAGTTTGTATGAAATGACCAACACTTCACCACACCATTTCCAAGAAATGATAGAAATAATGTTGTCTATAGAGGTTAAGATGGAAGTCCCTCAACCTTTAGTATCTTTTATTAGATCTCTACACATTTCCAACCTTATTACATTCAAGGATTCAAAAATACATCTAGATGACATGAATCCTCCCCTCTTCATTACTACCTATATCAACCAAACCTACATCAAGAGAGTTATGATTAATAGGGGAGATAGTATCAACATCATCTCCTCCCATGCATATAATGAACTTAAATTACTTGAGACCATCATGTTAGAAACCTCATCAGTACTTTGATCATTGAACAATGCCCTCACCATAATTTTAGGAACTATGATCTTTCACATTTACCTAAGACTGCACATGCTTCCTGAGCTCTTTTATATAGTTGAAGGACAATTATAGTACAAAATATTTTTTGGATTCCTTTAGATTCATTCCATGCATTGTGTACCATACACTCTACATTGATACATCAAATTTGAGCATGAAGGTCAATTTGTTACCATAAAAACTTATCTATGCCCTTTCACATCATGAAACATGATGTAACAACCCAATGATGTTATCTTTCCTCCACCTAAAAGATATTCACCAGTGATAAATGAGATCCCATCTTCTTCTCACAATAAAGTATCCACTATTTTTTCTATCCCTTCCACCTAAATCCCCATAATAAACCCTTTGGAATCAATGTTCTAATGTCTTTTATTAGGGGATTATTACCTTCTTACCCTTGATGCTTTCCCTACTCCTCAAGAGTATGCAAAACTTGATCACCAACCCAATTATGACCCCAATATTAGAACCATTGTTCTTTTCAAACCCTCAACTTGTCAAAATAATTTCATATATGGTGGAATTGATAAACCCCTTGGCACTTTTGCCACCTCTTTTTCACCTTGACAATTCACCTCCACCATCTCCTATCCAAACAAACCAAAATTTGACAAAACATACCTCTATAGTTTTGCTTGGAAGGGATTTGGCTTAGGTTGGTATGAACATGTGACACATGAGTTACTTTAAATCACTACCTAAAAACATAATGAAAATCATGTCCTCAATTTCACCCCACCTAAACAACAAACCAACCTGCCTTCCTTACCATCTTGATGAGGAAAACACATCCTCATTATCCACTCTACCATTGATAGCTGAGGATTTTGATATCATCCCCCCTAACATTTTTTCATCAACATGATCAGCCTTGGACCCCTTGACTTATCAAAAGGATGGGACAACCATAACCATCCATTTGACCCATCTTGAGATGATAGGATATGACTCTCCTACCACTAATACCATTCAATTTATAGATGATGATTCCTTTCTCTCCTATCTTACTGAGCTAGATTCCTCTATCCACAAATCCCTACCTCTATATACTTCAACCATGTTGAGTGAATCTACCATGGATATCAACTTCAGCACTTTGAATGACCCTAGAATTGTCAAAATTAGCTGATCATTGAATTTCAAGGAGCCCTAGGACTTCCCCTCCTACCTGAAAGACCACAACATAACATTTACTTTGTCTTATGGTGACATGATAGGAATTAAACCTTACATCACTACCCATAACATATTCACCAACCATGATGCTAAGCTTTTTAGGTATAAAATTTGATATATGCACCTTCACATAGCCCTTCTTATCAGAGAAGAGCTCTAATGTCTCATATCCATAAATTTCATTCAACCCATTAACTATTCCCAATGGATCTTGAATTTCATACCTATCACCAAAGCCATAGGGGTACCATGCATTTATGTTTACTTTTATGACCTCAACCTTGCTTGTCCAAAAGATGACTTCCTCTACCAAGCATTAACCAACTAATTGATCTTATAGCTGACCATAAGATGTTATCTCTCATGGATGGATTCTTAGGTTACAATCATATCCTAATCACCCCTAAAGATCAACACAAAACTTCCCTCATCAACTTATGGGGGGCCTTCTGTTATAGGGTCATGAATTTTTTACTATATAACACTGGTATAACCTATCAATGTGTTATGACCTACACCTTATATGACCTCATCAATAAAATAATTAAAGACTATGTTGATGACCTTCTTGGGAAATCCAAATATTATAAGGACCATCTGGCCATTCTCAAGATTATATTTTAGTGACTCATCCATTACCATGTCCACCTTAACCCTAAGAAGTGCATTTTTGGGATTTTGTTAGGAAATATCCTCCAATTTATCATTTCCCTTCAAGGAATCAAAGTTAATCCTACCAAAAACAAAGAAATCCTCAAAATTATTCCTCTAATCAACCTCAATCAACTCCATAGTTTTTAGGGGAAGCTCTAATCCATTCTTCACTTTATCTCATAGGTCTCAGATTGATGAAAACCCTTACATCACCTTCTAAAAAAGTATGCATATTTTAAGTGGAACAATGACTACAAAAAATACTTTAATTCACTCAAAGAGTACCTATTGTCTCTATCTATCCTCATGCTTCCCAAAGATGATCAATATTTTTACCTTTATATCTCTACCACTGACCACTCCTTAGGGAAAATGCTTTCTCATCAAGATGAACAATACAAAGATCAAGATATCTACTACATCTTTTACATCATTGTAAAATATGATAATTGGTACACCCACACTAATAAAAATTTCTTAGATTTAGTATTCATGGCCACTAAACTTCACCACTACCTTCTCAACCATAAGACCTATGTCATAACCGATACCAACCCACTCAAGTATATGCACTCCAAGTCATACAAAAACTAGCGTATGTCCAAGTGGATCATGCTCTTAGCTAAATTTTACCTTGATTTTCTTTATCAAAATTCAATCAAAGGGCAAGGCATTACACACCAATTAGGTAAGGCAATATTAGTAGACAATCATCCTCTTCCTTTTGAATATATAGATGAGTCCATCATGAACCTGTCTTATGCAAAATTCACCTATCAAGTGACCATTTTCTTTGATGTATAAATGTGTCAACATGGTGTGGGAGCTAGAATTATACTTATCCCCCTTCATGGTGAACCTCTTCCTCTATCCTTCGAACTAGATTTAAAATGTACCAATAATATGGATGAGTAAAAAAGCCCTAGTAATAAGCCTTCAAAGTACATTAGCCTTGGGAGTCAAAATGATCAACATCTTTGGCAACTCTTAACTAGTGGTCAATCATATCAATGGCTCTTACTAGTGTAATAATGATGTTTTGTAATAGTATAAATAATTAGCTAACATGCTCTTAGCATCATTTTAACACTATTGTATCCAAACCACCCCATGATCTATGAATAAATTTATTGATATGATGGCTTCCCTCACCTATAAAATAAAATATTAACCCACTAAATATAAGATATATATTGTTATCCATAGACTTACCAGCCCTCTTATGTCAAATCAGACTCTCCCACCATCTTTAATGAGGAGACCTAGCCTAAATTTTGGTATTAGTAGACTTTTGACTATCTTAACCTAACCATCATTCCTTTTGGTCTTTCTAGGAATGCTTGAAGAACATTTATCTATATTACCTCAAATTATATAATTCAAAGGGGAATTATTTATAAACATTACTTCTATGTTCTCCTCTTTTACTACCTATGCAGTCACAAAGCCTCTCATGCTATTAGGGAAATGCATGATGTGATATGTTGGGGACACTTTAGTTACCTCATCATGGCTAAATTCATCCTTCACCTTGGCTATTAATATCCTACCCCTAACCATGACTATTTTTATTATGTGAAAAAGTGTATTAAATTCCAACAACATTCCAATCTACATTATCCACCTAGCCATAGTCTTCACATATCCATAGATTTTTTACCCTTATCAAAATGGGGTTTGGACATCATTGGTGAAATTAACCCCCATTCTTCAAAATAACACCATTCAATCATCACTATAACCAGATATTTCAACAAATGGGTAGAGGTTATTCCTCTTGTCTCAACCAAAGCCAAAAATATTATCGACTTCATCAATCATCACATCATCTATCATTTTGATGTTCCTCACAAAATCATCATTGACAATGGATAATATTTAAAAAATAAATAAGTCTAAGGTATTTGTGATGAATTTAGCTCAAGTTAAGTTTATTTTCACCCTATCATCCTCAATAAAATGGGCATGCACAATCCTCTAACAAAACTCTCAATAACATGCTAACTAAATTGGTTAATGCATCTAGTTAGTATTGGAACTTACATATCCCCTTTTCCTTATGAGAATATCATACTAACATTTGAACCCCTATGAGTGCTACCCCTTTCTCTCTAGTTTTTAGAGTAGAGGTTGTCTTACCTCTTGAAGTCCAAATTCCTTCTCTTCACATATTGATGCAAGATCTCTTCTCTTAAGATGATTATCATCAATAATGTTTAGCCAAACTTGAACTACTTGACAAGCATCATTTAGCTACTCTTAATCACCTTTGTGTCTATAAATAATACATAAAATGAGATTATAACAAAAACCTTAAAATTAAAGAATTCAATATTAGAGACCTCATCCTAAATGAAAACCAACATATCACCAATATGGAAAAAGCAAGTAGGGAAAATTTGCTTTCAATTATCTTAGACCTTATATCATAATGAAAAAGTATGGATCAAGAGCTTATCGATTATCCTCTCTTGAGGGAAACCTAGAGCTTGAACTCCTCAATGCCTTGTATATACATCCTTTATTTTGTTAAAAAAGAAAAAACTCACCTTTTGTCTAGCTTAAGCTCATCCCTTGCTTCTCAATGACATTCATCTCCCTATTTTAGGGGTAAACTTATTAAAATTGAATCATGTGATTATCCATCACAATCATAGCCTAATCTTAAACAATGGGTACCATAACTCTACCCATGGCATGATTCTCATGGTATTTTCCACCCCTTTCATAGGATGGATTCCCATGGTCATTATCACATAAATCTCTTTCACACCTACTAAATTTTATTGTGTTTTTAGTTTTACCTTCACACAAGGATAACCTTTAAACCTATATAATCAAGTCTAAGTCAATCAAAAGCAAATTCATAACTAAAATTAATCATGGGTCATTCTTATCATTCGTAGACTACCCCTTTAAAGGATAGCTACCCAAAACATATAAAACTTTACTAGAAATAAGTTAGATTAATCCCTTGAAGGATAGATATTAAAACATTAAACAAATCACACAAACTTAGACCACTCCCTTGAAGGATAACTAAGTAAAGTATTTGTAAAAACATAGTAATTTATTGGAATCTTCTCATATCAATCATCTTCCCCAATAATCCTAATCAACAACAAAATAAGTAAAAGACCCATTATCAAGCACCAAAAAATGTAAAATAATTTTGAAATCCATAATTGGTTCTCATAAGCATAATAAATTTTGAAAGCCATAATTGGCTCTCATGAGTAGACTTGTCACATTGATCAGTCTATATCTTATATGACATAGACTTGTTTATATTGACTCTTTGGTAACCTCATAAAGAGGAATTCTAGTCTCACAAGAAGGTTCCATTTTGATCTATCTCGCCTTTATACACTATAAGCAAAGGATTTTTCTCACTTGACATAAAGTGATGAAGACACCTTTTAACCAACTAATGAATGATAATGTGAAGCATTCAAAGAGCTTATGTTCCTTAAGCCCATCCAAATTAGATCTTGATTTAATCTTTTCCAAATAAGAAGCATCATGACCTCCTCTTATCCTCTCATAACTAGTTGATATATTCAATTCAATGTTTGTCTCATGATTATCTTCTCTCTCACACATCTAGTTTTGTTATTTAACCCACTTTATGTGCTTCAATTTAAAACAAAATGACCATAATCAAAACATAATCATCAATATCCATAAAAAAATCATAATGTCATCATTATAACATCATCATTATGTCATGAACAAAGGTAGACATCGTTATCATAAGCCATATACATGAACATAATCATATCCATAAACATCATATTAACATCATGAATAAATAGCACTAAATCCTTTTTCACCACACATCTAAATCTAAATGAGTAAGAATATACTTATTACATTTAATAATGAACAAAATAATCATATCAATATTGTAAACATGATCATCTCAGACATGAAATTAAATCATCACATCCATATACAACATCATCAATAACCATAATAAAAAATGTCATAAACATCATCCTAGTCATCAACAAGCATCACATTTTTAGTATAATCACATGAGATAGCATCAAATCCATAATCAAACATTATAATAAACATGCATAAAGAGACATATCATCATATGCCTAGCTAGGTGAGCCCACATTCACATCATCATAAGCATAACCATAATAAAAAATACTCAACATGAACATCATAAACACCAACCACATACCATAAATGAGGATCATATCTATAAATCATAATTTTATAAATATAATCAACATCATGTATAACAATATACATATCTCTCTCAAATATATATCTCACTACATCAGATTGCAAGTTGGTATAAAAAATCATATACATAATAAGTGTACTATCTCATATTAGACTATGACCTTGGGGCACCACTATCTCCTAGAACACCACTACCTCTTAGTGTATATCCTCCTAAAGTACCTACCTATCCACTTACATAAGTATCCCACTAACCTAGTGTTGCCATGATAGCACCACCTTCCATATATGCCCTATACTCACCCCATCAAGGCTTATTTGGACAATGCCTAAAGACTATGGCCTCATCATAATGAAGCTCCTCCATTGTGGCTATACACCATGCCATGGGGATAGTTCTTAGTGGTCTTATAGGCATTTCTACTCCTCCTTTGGCATACCTCAAGGAATCTCTCTCTTAGGTAACCAAGTGTAGCATAGCTCTATCTTGATCCCTTTCACCTATGACTGTAACCACCTAACCTTGTGACACTACCAATTGACCATATAATGATGTCATAAAAATATATTACATAACTAATTCCACTCATTCTTGATCCCTATATATGGTCATTACATGTATATCTAGGGAAAACCCTTATACCTACACCTACTAAGGTCCACCTCTACTAGCTAGAATGACATCCATAGCCTATCAACCATTGTCATCACTCCCAAAATTGGCCACAACATAAAGTGCCTAGCACCATGTAGGGTAACCATATCAAACACCTACACCATTTATCTCTAGCCTCATCGACAACTCCTCATCATCAAGTAAAATATGCATTGGATATGGCTTAGTAATTATGAGTTATGTATATGTTGATGATTTGAAATTGTGCTTGATTCTAATCAAAAACAATGGGAAGTTTCAAGATATGTGACTTGCATCTTGAAACAACCTCTAAATTTTAGAGAAGCTGGTTCTTCTTTAAATCGAGTATATACTGGGAAAAGGGATAGGAATTTAAATCAGAAACACAATGCAAGAAAGAAAATATAATCTATGGTGATGCACCTGAGATGTAATTTGACCTTAATCCTAAGCACAATGAGACTATTTGTAGGATGCATTTACATTTAAGAGTAAACAAGTGCATGATCAATGTAAAAGATTGAAACAATAGAATAGAGGCTCACATCATAAACTTCTTTTGCTAAGATATAGAAAATGTCAACAAAGGCATAGGGTTCAATCTTCTTATTTTAATTTTCCAATCACATAAGAGGCACAAAACATGTACATCTATGTAAACCTTCCAACTAAAGAAAATGAGACAAAATCAAATGACATTCCTAATCTTAGTTTTAGAAAATCTACAGTCTAGACTACTTTTACAAATGACATAGATAATATCAACAAAGGCATAGGGTTCAATCTTCTTATTTGAATCTTCCAATCATAAAAAAGGTGCAAAAACACGTATAATTATATAAACCTTTCAACTCAAGAAAATGATACAAAATCAAATGACATTACTTAGCCACAGCTCTAGAAAGTCTAAACTTGTTACAATAATTCTCTCTCAAAAATTTCTCTGATAATTGATGATAATGGATTCCCCCTTTCTTGTGATCTCTGCACCTTTATTTATAGCCTCAGATCCATTTTAGATTGTATACTTATTCTTAATCTAATGGCCCAAATGAAATCTTCCCTAACTAAACATGTCTAACAAAAGATATCTTATAGATTATGAAATGCTTCATCCTCTAGAAGTTCATTGGCTATAACAGATTGCAGGACACTCCCTTCTCTTAAACACTAGGTAAAACTTAGCTAATTTCTTCTTATTACTTTAAGAAATGCCAAAAAATGACACTTTTCATGTTCCACAACACCTATTGAAGACACATGGCACTTTTGACGTAACTTATAATCTTTTGTGTCTTTGCTCAAGAGTGTTCTGCCTTTGACACTTGTCACAATCCACATCCTCTAAACTTCAACAGCTTGAAAGAAAATAAAACCCACAACATCTCTTTTAAAAGGGACACAAGGACAGGTTTCAATCTCTACTTTACTCAACAAAGGACACGTGGTAATATTTACTACTCTTTAGCTATACTGTGGAAATATTTGGGACACATGTTAAGCTCCTACAGATGGTGACACTTGGCAGCTTCCGTAGACTTTTAGAAATAAAACCTGAGATCCACCACAGTCTTTATTCCATAATGAAACATTAAGAATATCATTCAAATGGCAACATGTAATGGCTTCCACTACTTTTGGGAAGATACGTGGTGTCTTTTGCTGCTTCTAGGAATGGAGTAGAAAAGGGCTTGGTAGATGACACTTGGTAGCCTCCACTTGAATGGTTTGGTTGCACCTTACTGCCTTCTGAAAGGGCACTTGACCCTTTGGTTTTTTGAGATGCTCCTTTGAATTGCCTGATTGTACTAAGCCTTTGAACTGATTGATTGAACCAAAAATGGTTCAATGGTTCAATGGTTCAACACTGTGCACCATTTACACATGAACCAAGGCATTGAACTGAGGATATTAAACCAAGGCATTAAACCAAAAATTGAACCAAGGCATTGAACCAAACATATTTCAGATGCCGACACTTGGTGACTTCCACTCTCTTTAGCTGGGATACATGGAAACTTATGTTGCTTTTAGAAAATCAATATTGAAACCTTCTATGATTGCCACTTGGCACTTTCCACTTGATCTTGATACTTAAATTTTGAAACCTTTCACTGGAAAGAGATGAAATGTGAGTGCTGATATGAAACTATGGATGATGACACTTGGCGCATTCCACTAAGCCGCTATGAGACACACGGCACATTATAACTAACTCATAGAAAGTATGAAATGTGCCTCAGATGATGACACTTGGCATTTTCACTGAGAAGGATGCCTCAGAAAATGACACTTGTCAGCTTCTGCTTTACTCCAACACTTAGACAAAAATGAATCAAAAAGGAAAATAGAGTCCATGCTCTATTTCAAAACTCTGCCATCTCAGAACACAGTATGTAAAGGCAAAATTTCATGGCACGTGACTAAAAAATAGAATGAAATGTAGAGTAAATTTTTTACTCTATAGTTACTGGCAACCCCGAGGAATTTTAGGCCTACTAAAAAAGAACCCACAATTCTCGCTAGACCAAAATTTCAAAATCATAGCTTTAATAATGCTATTTGGTAGGTGGACCACTCTTCATTAGATAATCCTTGCTTGTTCTGCAATTCATTAAAGGCTAAATCAAGGTTAATGATATCCTTGTGTGAAAAATTTTGCAAAATTTAAATAGTAGCCTTCAAAATGAATTTTAGTTAGGAAATAGGAACCAAGATGGCTTTTATTTTAGGGAATGATGAATCATCCTTGAGATCCTAGAAAACTATTTTATCATTCTGTTTGGCCAACAACAATGGTTCAATTTATTCTACCATCAGCATGGTATTGTCATCAGGAAATAGAGAAGGAAAACCTAATTGTACTAGATCTTCAACATGTTGTTTCATTTCATTGATTCCTTCCTTCATGACATCCAAAATCTCCTTGCAACTATTGGTTATGGAATTGCAACCAAGGACTTCATTTACTTATTTGGCAGTGACCATTCTATCATTAATTCCTACTACTAACAGTGTTGCATCCATTGCATCATACAACTTTTGCAACAATGTTTCTGAGTCCATTACTCTCTTAGAGACTGTAGCTAGAGTATTTACAACTTAACTCTCCACCTTTTTGCACAATTCCTGTGCATTTAGTAAGAAGGTGAGAGAAGGCCTAAGCTAATTAATCTCTAAAGAGATTCTCTTCCACATGGATTCATATAGCTCCATTACCAGACTTAATACTCTGACACTCTTTGGCCTGTTGGCTAGCTCTAGTGTCAATTGTGTTGCTCTCTATTGCTCTAAATGAAATTGGGCTATTATGACCACATCATTATTCTTTTCAGCTAATAGCTTTTGTTGCAATTGGGTAGCCTGTAATAGGTGCTCCTTGCTCTTTTGTTGCAATGCTACTTTTTTTCACCTAAGGGTCATCACCGCATCCTTTACCTATGTGAGCCTTGCCTTTAAAGAATCATTTTGGGCCTGAACTACCCGATGAGTCTGAGTAGAAATAGTATTTTGCAACTATTTATTTAGATTCTCTATTTCATTATCTCTTCTATTGATCTCTGAGGTCAAACTGTTACAGTTTGCCTTTTCCTTGGCTATCTCAGCTTCCATCTTTGGTAGCCTTCTTGATATCTTCAAATAGTCTTCAGTAACTGCAGAAGTGGATTTAGTCACTAGCTCAACTTTGTCCTATGGCTTGAAGAGTGACATATCAATGGCCACTACATTCATTGTGTAATCTTTTAGCTGCATCTTCTCCATTAGCTTTATTAAATTTGGCGATAAATGAGTCATCATTAATTACAGCTGGATGGGGTCAAATTGTGACCACAAATGGGGTGTAGCCAAAGCTTTATTCTCCTTAATCTTCTTTTTCTCTCTTCAGGCTTCCCTCACCTTCTTAGCAACATCTACTTGGGTCTAGAAGGTGGAATGAGAGGTAATGTGCCCACCTATAAAAGGATGTGCTTGTGGAAGACCATATTGAATAGCCAATTGTTGGCTATGGTAAATCTAAGGGAAAGGTTTCTTGGTAATAGGAGGGGAGAAATGAGGTAATGTTAAGGCTTGAGGTGGCACTAATGGGGCAAAATGAGAAATGGGAATGGCAGAAGTGGCAAGGGATGTCATCTAGCTAGTTGAAGTCATCATGCCAATAGGAGAAGAAATATACTGAGAAGGAGAGGGAGGAATAATGCTTACCTAAGGTGTGATTATAGTACCCTATAATTGGCATTGTGTGGTGTTTGTCTCCTCTTCTGAAGTAAATTGAAACTGTACCCTCTTTCATTTCTTGGGTGTCTCTTCTTCTGGCTATATTTCTACTCCTTTCAATGAGGCTTTTAAGGAACTAGGAATATATATAATCCAAATTGATGGGGAAGCTTATGATGGTGAAGGCACCATAATTTTTTGCATTTCTATGGCACTAAGGGATGGAGGCCAAACTGATATAATTGTTGTAGCTACAGTTTGCTCTGAGGCTTCTGACTCTTGGCTTGACTTGGCCCTAGCTTCTTGCTCTTCACCTGGTGTTAGTAAATGACCTATCTTTGGGCTAGATATAGGGGAGAGATGGCACTCATCCCATAATTCTTCCCACCTTTCATCTTTGTCTACATTCTCAAAAGAATGGGTTGTTTGACAAATTTCCTGCCTATACTTCCAATAGGCTTCTATCTTCTCAGTATCCCAATCTTTATTCTTTAGAGCTCTCCTTAAGCCAAAGGTCATTCTGACTTTAGGATCATAATCTCTCTACTTAACATAGAATGTCTCCCATGGCCTATTCTGTGGAAGTGGCAAGTCTATTAACTCAACATAAAATCCAAGAGTGTTTTTCCTAGGATTTTTTCTGGTTTCCCAAAAAGGGTGGCCCTCATGTGCAATTCTGATTGTGACTCTATTATTTCTTATCTAGGAAGTTATGAAATCATTTGGGTCATAAACCCATTTGTCCTCTATTAAAAGGAAACCCAAAAAGGCTAGCTTTTTGAGCAATACAACTTCAGCATCTCTAGTTTCCAAAACCATGTCATTTGTCATTCATTGTAGATTATACATTTTTCTCTTTCTCTTTCCCAAGCCAAATTCATTGTCAATTATGGATACCTACCTAGTGACCTCTAGGAATGCTAACCTAAGAGTCAAGATCTTAGGTAGCAATATTGGTTCCCCACAAAAACCATGGACTCTTATAATGATATGGTGGGATCCAAAATAGAAATTACAAAGAATTGGGCAACTAGATAGAAGATTTGAAACACTGGGGAATAATCTATTCATAATTGCTTCAAGACTGAGATGGCAAAAATCAAGAGTGACAAATAATTCCCAAAACTCATATGGGTCACTAGTATTTGACAAAATGTGTGTCCATGTAGATACATGAATGGTCCTTTGGAGATCAAAATCTGGGTCATACATATTAAGATACATATGTTGGGCAAAGAGTTCAGAGTTTTGAAATAGCATGAGGTGGAACAAATAAGAAGAATACCTGAACACTCCTTTTGATCTTAAATGAGCCAATTGTTCTACCATCGAGAAAGTAATTTTTTCAAAAAATTCAAGCTGATACTCCTAGGTTTTGTCAATGGTCTTTCATGCCAAAGATGAGATCCATCATAGACAATGCATCTTGGCTAGCTTGTGTGAATTGAGCTCTTGGTGCAGGGAGTGTGGGTACCGTAGTATCATCATCACCCATTTGTAATTCAGATCTCAAGAACTTTTTTTGAGTGTTGATGTTTGCCCATATTCTTTGCATCTTAGCAATAGTGGGAAATGTAGTTGTACTATCATGATGCATGGCTAACATATCTTTGATAGCTTGTGATGTGATTTTCACTATGAATATGCCTAATTGAATGGTGCCTGAAGGTGCATGGAGCAAGTTTGTAGATAATTCAACCAGGTGTGGGCATGAATGCATAGTTGGGACAATGAACTGAGCTAGTTGTGAGGTCCATATTCTCATAGTGAATGCTTCAAATTGCCTTACTCTAGCCATTTATAGAAACCTTTGATGTGCCCCTTCTCTAATATTTTTTCTACTGTCTCTCTAAAGAATTAGATCCATAATGCCATCTGCATAATCCTTTATTTTCACTAAATCACTTGCTGGACCTGCTTTAGGAAACCTGGTCTGTGGATAGGTCTTCAATGGCTATGTGAGAACTGAAGCATCCAATTTACTTTCAAGAAACTTATCAAGGGATTCATACATCCTAGCTCCTTGTTGTGAAGATTGTACCCCCTCCATCTTTGTATCTTTTCTGTGGTAACTTGTATGAACTTTAGCAAAATAGAGACACTTTCACTGAAGTAAGTTTACTAAGCATAGAAAATGCAAGTGGTAGGATATTTTCACGTAGATGTAAGAATGTTTGATAACTTGTAAACTTTAAACCTTGCTAAGAGGTATTTGCTGACCTATCAAGTCTCAAAATGTCATTAAACTCAGATAACTATTAGCAGATCCTACTCAATCTTTATGGAACAACGGGATAGACACATTATGCAAGTGGCAACACAAGGTACCTTGGGGATTTCTAAAGATTTGGAAGACATTCAATGTATTAGAGAATTTTTGAAAAAATTGAAAATTCTAAGCTGTCAACTATGTTTTCAAAGAACACTTATTTAAAAGAAAAGCAGGAAAATAAAAAATGGGAAAGCAAAGCAATATGGAAAGGGGAAACTACCTAACTACATTAATCAAGTATATTTGCCTACCTCCTAGATCAAAAGTAAGATTTCTGAAGTATCCTTTATGATACAGAAACTTATGATGCCAAATAAGTGATTGAATGGCATGAAATTTTGATGACTTGCTCTTCTCATTTGTCACCTTAATTTGCTCACATCTGAATGAATCAGAGTCAAACAGGTCCCCAACATATACATACTCTTCTTGTTCTTTAAAACTTATTGAATGTTGATTTTTTATGCTATTGTGTCTCATCAAGAAATCAATGTCTGTTGGCTCTTCACCCTATGTTTCTTGACATACATCATTTTTTGGCTTATCTCCTTTTGCATCATGCTCAGGTTCCATTTCATGATCTTCCTCTTTGATTACTTCAAAAATATCATCTTTAGTTTTATTAACCTCTTGAAAGAACAATTTTGACATTTTGCAGCAATTTCACATACTTATTTGAGTCTCAATACTACCTTCTCCACCTAAAGCTAACTCATAGCCTTCTTGAAGAATAGCGTAACCTGCCCCATTGACTTTGAACAATTCATTCAAAACATGATCAGTTTCATTGCATGATCATCCTGCTTGATGACTTTAACCTCTTGAAAGGATAAGTCTGAAAGCTTACATCCCCTCTACATACTTATCTGAGTCTCAATCCTATCTTTTCCACCTGAAGCTAGCTCACAGCCTTCTTGAAGAATAGTGTAACTTTCCCCAATGACTTCAAACAAGTCATTCAAAACATGATCATAAATTATCTCTTTTTCATTAGAGATAGAAGCAAAAGCTTGTGACTTGTCCTCAGGTTCATCAAAGGGCGTACCTATAGTGATTTCTTCTTCATCTGCACTCATGAAATCTTCTTAACTAGCTATGAAATGAGCATACTCCTCTGCATACTTATTTGCTTCCTCCAATATATATTCCACTTTAAAAAGGGATAAAGAAGAAGACTGATGGTTATACATATGTAGAAGAGGAGATAAATCTTGAGCTAGAATCGAATGATCCTCTTCTTTCCATTTGTCCATCACTTCATCTATATCAGATGTAGCTTGATAGCTCTCTTGGAGGGATGTAAATGGGGTGTGTTCAAATGTAAGATCTTCTGCTTGATCATCGTCATAAGTGAGAGCAGCCTCAACCTCTTCAAGGCTTTGAGCAAAACCTTTCTCCTCCTTTCTAATCCATGATTCCATTGTTTATTTCCAACTCATGACCTTGTGACTAGAACTTTTCCCTTGGGAAGAGGTATCAATTTTATCTTCTTCAAGATACCTAGCTGGTTCATGATCTTCCCTCTTCCAACTGGAACTTGGACATCATGTTGAGAGATCTGAGGATTGGCAGAGGAGGTATTCTTTGGCATAGGCTCCTCTCTAAGGTTTGAAAGCTCTATCTCTCTTTCTCTAAGAAATCTCATCTTTGCCTCTAATTCCTCAACTTGCTTAGCTAGATTTTCTTGAAAGAGTCTTTTTGGGAGTTCATAGGAATCATCATAGAAGTGGGGAGTTTATGAAGGCTTTGATGAAAAACAATAAGCTTCTTGAGGAAGGGTGAGAGGGACTTGAGGGGAAAGTGAGGGTTTAGAGTCCACTTCCCTTGCTACTAACATAGACTCAACATTATTGGGGAAATGACCTTGACAGGTTTGACTTGGCTCATGAGCAAGGGTTGCATATATCTGATATGAAACTTGTGGTGGTGAATATATAGGTTGATAGACTTGGTAAGGCTATCTCTCATGAATGCTTAGCTTCTCTTCTAGAAATGCAATCAAGCCACACACATCCAACATCTCATAGGTAAGCCTTTGCCAATTTTCTCTTTCAATGGGATCCCATTCACTTTCAATCAGATCTACTACATTTCTTACTTAATGGATGGCATAATTAGGAATTTCTTGGCCACATCCCCTTCTATTATCAAGCTCTAATACATATTTTTATATCCCAGTAATGCTTTTTTGAAGGTGGAAATGAGATTAGGTTGAGTATGAGATGTAACATATTGGGAAGATTGGGCATAAGACTGATATGGCTCATGAAAAGGCTAAGGCTGGTTGTATTAGACCTGTGAAGGGTAAAACTTATAACTATATGCATCCTTGTTACTTGATGTGATTCCATGAGCAACCTGCTCTTGATTAAAAATATATGAAGGGGCATAAGACCCATAGCTCTGAGTAACAGAATTATACATACCAAATAGTGCTTTCTTGATGATACCAAGACTGCCTAACCAGTTGATTCAACTCAAATTTTCCATTGGTGTTAATAAAATAAAAAACCTCCAAAGGCTGGTTGGCTGAAGAACACACCAAAAATTCTTCAACTCCTTGAAAGATTCATCCCACTAGGCATGCCAAAAACTATTGATGATTTGAAATTGCACTTGATTCTAATCAACAACAATGGGAAGTTTCAAGATATGGGACTTGCATCTTGAAACAACCTCTAGATTTTAGAGAAGCTGGTTCTTCTTTAAATCAAGTATATACTAGGAAAAGGGATAAGAATTTAAATCAAAAACACAATGCTAGAAAGAAAATCTAATCTATGGCAATGCACCTAAGATGTAATTCAGCCTTAATCTTGAGCACAGTGAGACTATATGTAGGATGCATTTACATTTAAGAGCAAACAAGTGCATGATCAATGTAAAAGATTGAAACAATAGAAACAAAGGCTCACAGCATAGACTTCTTTTGCTAAGATATAGAAAATTTCAACAAAGGCATAGGGTTCAATCTTCTTATTTTAATTTTCCAATCACATAAGACGTGCATAAACATGTACAGTTATGTAAACCTTCCAACTCAAGAAAATGAGACAAAAGCAAATGACATTCCTAATCTCAGTTTTAGAAAATCTACAGTCTAGACTACTTTTGTAAATGATAGATAATATCAACAAAGGTATAGGGTTCAATCTTCTTATTTGAATCTTCCAGTCATACAAAAGGTATAGAAACATGTACAGTTATATAAACCTTTCAACTCAATAAAATGAGACAAAAGCAAATGATATTACTTAGCCACAGCTCTAGAAAGTCCAAACTTGTTATAATAATTCTCTCTCAGAAATTTCTCTGATAATTGATGATAATGGATTCCCCCCTTTTGGTGATCTCTGTACCTTTATTTATAGCCTCAAATCCATTACAAATTGTTTGCTTTTCCCAATCTAATGGCCCAAATCAAATCTTCCCTAACTGAATGTGTCTAATAGAAGATATCTTATAGATTCTGAAATGCTTCATCCTCTGGCAGTTCATTGGCTATAATAGATTGCAGGACACTCCCTTCTCTTAAACACTAGGTAAAACTTAGCCAATTTCTTCTTATTACTTTAAGAAATGCCATAAAATGACACTTGTCATGTTCCACAGCACCTATTGAAGACACACAACACTTTTCACGTAACTTATACTCTTTTGTGTCTTTGCTCAAGAGTGTTCTGCCTTTGACACTTGTCACAATCCACATCCTCTAAACTTCAATAGCTTGAAAGAAAATAGGACCCACAACATCTCTTTTAAAAGGGACATAGGGACAGGTGTCAATCTCTACTTAGCCAATTTCTTCTTATTACTTTAGGAAATGCCAAAGAATGACACTTGTCATGTTCTGCAGCACCTATTGAAGACACGTAGCACTTTCTGTGTAACTTATACTCTTTTATGTCTTTTCTCAAGAGTGTTTTGCCTTTACCACTTGTTGCAATCCATGTCCTCTAAACCTCGACAAATTGAAATAAAATAGGACCCACATCATCTATTTTAAAAGGGACACAAGGACAGGTGTCAATCTCCACTTTACTCAACAAAGGACACGTGGCAATCTCCACTACTCTTTAGCTATACTGTGGAAATTTTTAGGACACATGTTAGGCTCCTATGGATGGTGACACTTGGTAGCTTATGTATACTTTCAAAAATAAAACCCAGGTCCCACCACATTCTTTATTCAATAATGAAACATGAAGAAGATCCTTCAGATGGTGACACATAGTGGCTTCCACTGCTTCTGGGAAGATATGTGGTATCTTCCGCTACTTCTGGGAATGGAGTAGAAAGCGGCTTGGTAGATGACACTTGGTAGCCTCCACTTGAATGGTTTGGTTGTGCCTTAGTACCCTATGAAAGGGCACTTAACCCTTTCATTTTTTGAGATGCTCCTTTGAATTCCCGATTGTACTAAGCCTTTGAACCGACCGATTGAACCAAAAATGGTTCAATGGTTCAATAGTTCAATGATTCAACACTGTACACCGTTTACACATGAACTAAGGCATTGAACTGAGGATATTGAACCAAGGCATTGAACCAAACATATTTTAGATGCCAACACATGGTGTCTTCTACTCTCTTTAGCTGGGATACATGGTAGCTTCCATCACTTTTAGAAAAGCAACATTGAAACCTTCCACGATTGCCACTTGGCACTTTCTGCCTGATCTTGATACTTAGCTTTTGAAACCTTTCACTAGAAAGAGATGAAATGTGGATGCCGATATGAAACCATGGACGATGACACTTGGTGCATTCCATTGAGCCACTATGAGACACATGGCACATTTTGACTAACTCATAGAAAGTATGAAAGGTGCCTCGAATGATGACACTTGGAATTTTCACTAAGAAAGATGCCTTGAACAATGACACTTGTTCACTTCTACTTTACTCCAACACTTAGACAAAAATGAATCAAAAAGGAAAATAGAGTCCATGCTCTATTTCAAAGCTCTGCCATCTCAGACCACAGTGTGCAAAGGCAAAATTTTGTGGTGCACGACTGAAAAATATAATGAAACGTAGAGTAAATTTTTTACTCTATAGTATCCTCCCACCTATATCTCAAAAATGGACTTAGAATACCTTACATCAAATTGAACTATCATTATACCCTATCAAAATTAATTAGCTATGTCTCACCATCTCTCTTACCATATATCCATTGATAAATTTGTATGGATATAGTCTATCTCTTATAGTGAGTTATCAATATCATCATCAAAATCCATTAGCAAATCACATAGGGTCTCTATATCATGTCTCCAATAACCAAAACATCTAGTGCACCTAGAAACCAATCAATATCATGAACCCCTACACTTGGCCTTGAAAGGAAAAAATAAGATCTCCACCTCATAAACTTAACTCTAAAGTGGATCTATGCATAGCCCTCCCATGATATCCCCATTAGCCTCAATAATTAGATGCTTTCATAGGTCTAGTAGTGGATAATAAATCCAATGCTGATATCATACCTATTATGGGCTCTGAATCCCCACAACTCCTTATATATCTAAACCAATAACATAGGCACCTAACCAAACATTATGTAACCTAATAAAATCTTAACTAATACCCCCAATAATAGATAAGTGAACCTCCCACTACTCAAATTTGGTATGATAAAGCATGAAACTACCATCATCATTGTCAATAACCTCCTATCATCTCTTACCCTTTGGTATAATATAGTGTAGTTAAAGCCTCCTATGTGCCACCTCATAAAATTTAGGTCATCTCCATACAATATCTGCATGAAGTCATCCCACTCCTCCCTCTCTATACTATAAATTATTTCACCCCATATGGGTAGTTTTGTAATCTTGTGGACATCCTTAGGTAAGATGGTCATCTCACCTATAGGTAGAAAAAATGTGTTTGAGGGAGGATCATATCTCTTGATGAGTACCATGATCATCATTGCATCTTATGGTATGTGCTAGTAATGCAACATTATGCCAAACCCTACCTCTTCCATATGAGACCAGTCAATAGTAGTCATCCCTTGATGGATCTTAACAAAGATTTGAAGTACCCTGATCCAAAACTCAAAAGTTTTTATTGACAAATATTTCAATAAAATTAAAATAACATAGTAATAATGAATTCTTTGAGAAGAGATGTTTTATTACTTAAGATTGCAATACAACTATATACTTATCTCTAGGAAGAGATGTCTCATTTCCATTTCAGGTTACATCTTCATTTATACACATTTTTAAATCAAGAGAAGGATGTGGAAGGTCACAAATATTGAGGGAGATTAAGTGGTTTGTCTTTCATGATTTAAAACAATAAAGAATTTGAGGAATTACTATATTTAGAAACTTACTATTTTTAGACTATACTACTAAAATTAAAATTTGGGGAACTTCCATTGGGTTTTTATGGGAAAAAAATAACTAAGAAGAACTTAGTGACATCTCACCACATTATCCTCATTATTATCTTTCTAATAGTTCAAATTGAGAGTCAATTGGAGCTACGGTGTAAAATTTATGGCTCCCAGAAGTTCCATCATAAATTGGGGTAGAACTATCACCTAAATTATTGCTTGAATTATTACCCAAATCATTCTTCCCTCCTTGAGAATAAATGGTCCCCATTGCATCAATATTCCTCATTAGGTGTGGTATTTGTGTCTTCATTTTATTCTCTATAATCCACTCACCTTGGTAGCTAAATTGACCCCTTTTGACCACCTAAATAAAGTGGAATAGAGTGTCCTCTTGTTGTCTTCATCTAGGTGTCCATAATATGATCCTCCTCCACTAGAGCAAAACTAATTGATCAATCTCATCAATGTATAGTTTTTTTACTATGACTGATGTGTCCAATAGAGGTGGATGATATGGTTTGAGGAGCTCCACATTGAATATTGGATGCAGACCAAGGTAGGCTAGTCAGTTTAACTCAAAAGAATTTTATCCAACTTTTTTGGTGATGGTGTAGGGGCCATATAATAGAGGCCAAATTTTTTTATGTGGGCATACAAGTAATTCCTTTTAAAGATGAAACCAAACCTTGTCACCCATATAAAAATGGTGTGTAATCCTATGTTAATCATGGCATTACGTATACTTTTGATTCATCTTCTCCAAGATGTCATGAACTTGCTTCTAGATGTGTTGCATTTGTTCAATAAACTTTATTGTTTTTCCTACCTTAGATCTCCCATGAGGTGTGTATTCCATGGTGGAGAATGGAATGGCTATATCAATTAGTGTCAAGGGTTAGAACTTGAAGCATAATTGGAATGGACTATGCCTGGTTGAGTTATGTAGGGCCTGATTGTATCCATGTTGTGTGAAAAGAAGCCCCTTATCCCATGTACATGGATGTTTGGAGAGATACATCTAAAGCATGTGAATAATCAATTAGTTAACCAATTTTATCTGACCATCAATCTATGGATGGAAGGATGTGGACTTCATCAACTTGGTATCCATCATCTTCCATAGAGTGGACCAAAAGATGTTCATGAACCTCCTATATTTATCTAAGGTAATGGACTTGGGGAGACCAAAATGGATCCATACATGACTAAAATATAACGAGAAGTTTATTCAATAGATATATTTTTATTACAAGTAATCATGATAGCCATTTTTGAAAAATGATCAACTACAACAAAAATATAGTTCTTTCCATGTTTTGAAGTGGGCAAACCTAAGAGAAAATCCATTGAGATAGATTCCCAAGGCCTGGTTGGTTCTTGAAATGGGGTGTACAATCCTTGCTTCTTATTTTTTGTCTTAGATATCACATATGGGGTGCAAGATTTGAGGTACCTTTCCATATCCTTTCACATATGGGGCTAGTAAAAGTGTTTTTGAAGACCTATCAATGTCTTTTCTACACCAAAGTGTCTAGTTATCCCACTAAAATGTGTTTACCATATCATCTTCTATTTCTCTATAGTTGGAACATAGATGTGCCCCATATGACAGAGGACATTATATTGAAAATAGAAATTATAAACATGTTTACCTTCTTTAATAACCTTATATATATTATCAAAGGTAAGATCTACTTCATACAGAGCACCCCAAGTGGTAGTCTCATGTCTACATAGGTCAAGAATTGTTGTGAGTGTAGTAATTGGTGGGTTGCTCAGACAATCTATAGACATATTTGAACTCCCCTTTTTATGTTCGATTATTAGATGGAATTATTGGAGATATGTGGCCTACTTTTGGTGCCTCTCATTTCATAGTTATCTCTACATCTAGATGAATTCTAATGGTTTTTGGTTAGTGTGGATGATCATCTCTTTCCCTAAAATGTAGTGTTTCCATTGTTTACAAGATTGCATAATGGCATAGAGCTCCTTGTCATATGTCAGCTATTTCATGATTGTATCAGTGGAAGTTTCACTATGATATGCAATATGATGGCCATGTTACATGATGATAGCTCCCATGACATATTTAGATACATTTGTTATCAACTCAAAAGGTTGATGCAAATCTGGCAAGGCAAGAATAGGGGCTGAGCAAAGTCTATTCTTCAAATTCTCAAATTCCCTTTATTTTATTTTTCATAGTGAAATGTAGCTTTAGCTCCTCCTTTAGTCACTTGGGTTAGTGTCCAAGAAACATGTGAAAATCCAAGAATAATCCAGTGATATAAATTTGCAAGACTCAAGAAGCTGTTAAGTTTTGTGAAGGTCCTTGGTGTAGGACATTCTTGAATAACCCAAATTTTCTCTGGATTAACATGGAACCCTTCCTCATTCATAACATACCCTAGGTAATGAATTTTTTTCATCCTAAATGTGCATTTGTCAAGATTTTCATACAACTTGTACTATTGAAGAGTTTAAAGCACCTTATGAACATTTTGTAGATGTTCCTCCCATGTTTTTCTATAGATGACTATGTCATCCAAGTAGACAACCATGAATGAGTTGGTGAAGGGTCACAAGATGTCATCCATCATACTAATGAAGGTTGAAATTATGTTAGTTAAGCCAAAAGGAATAACCAACCATTTAAAGATCCCTTCCTTAGATTTGAATATAGTCTTATAGACATCGGTGGGATTGATGGGAATTTGGTGATAGCCAGATTTGAGATCAATTTTTGTGAAGAACTTTACACCATGGATTTGGTCTAGTAGGTCATCAATCATGGGGAGGGGGTAGTGATTCTTCACAATGATTTTATTCAAGGCTCAATAGTCAATTCAAAACCTCTATGTTCCATCTTTCTTTGGTGCTAGGATAACCCAGTTGCCATAGGGTGAAGAGCTTGGCCTAATGTGACCCTTTTGGATCAATTCCTAAATATATCTTTTTATCTCATCATTCTCCAAAATTGATCTATGATACAAAGGACTGTTAAGTAAAGGTAATCTTAGGATCAAATTGATAAAATGTTTTACCTGATAATACAGTGGAACTTTATGGGTGACTTGAATAAGTCATCATATCACCTGTGATTTGTCCCATCTACTTTTATTGGTCTATTTATTATGTATTTAGGACTACAACATCAGCCTTTGTGTATTTTTTTGTTTTGACCGTAATTATAACAAATTTCTTTCTCTTCTCCACCAATATCTTACGTTCCTTATCACTAATCAAGGAGATAGATGTGGGAGGTGGTACCTCTAGTACCCTATAACATCACATTCCAAGAGTGAGGATGATTCTTAGAGTTCATAATTCATAGATTCCATGTCCATCATACATGAATAGCTAACCAAGGAGTACATCATAATCATCTAGATTGACCACATCACACAAGACTTCATCTTGAAAAGGTTTAATTTCATATGAAAGAAGACACTAATGGGTGACATGGAGGTCTCTCCCTGGGCTCAACCATACAATACTATATGGACTTGGGTGAGGCTTCATGGTTAGATTTATAGTTTTCAAAACTTTAGCAAATATTACATTCTTTTGACTCCCACTATCAAGAATGAAATCCAAAGGCTTACCTTTTACCCATAATTTAGAGTGAAACAATTTTTCCTTTTTTTCTAGCCTTTCCTCATGGGTCTGTGATGAAGTAATGATGGCATTAGGCTTAGCATCGACAACCTCTTCTTCATCCTCTTCAATTGTAGGTTATGTATGAGACATAGTAGTAGATGTTGAGTATTGTGACTCAAAAAGTAGTGACTTGATGACTTGACATTATTCATTGGAGTGAGTTCTTGTTTTGTGGTAATCACACCATTTTCTAATCTTCACCTTCTGGGGTTTCTTATGAAACTCCTTTTGCTTCCAATTTTGGCCTCATGTTTGACCTTCCTTGTCACTTTTCCATTTTGAAGGTTGACTCTTTGTGTTCTTTCATCCATGCTTCTACTCAATCTTCATTGTGAACTTTTATGCCTCACTGAGGTTTTCCAAATTAAAGAGTTTCATTTCCCCCCATATGTACCATTATTTTCCACCATAATATTTGAGAGTCTTATTTTTCTCACTTTCTTGGATTCCCAATCTTGTAGATAAAGAATGAAAATGTCAGTGTAATCTTGAACAGATTGGTCCTTACCTTGGAAAAGTTGTTGCCACTATATGTACAGATCATTATATGCTTTAATGTGATTGTATTCTTCCTTTACTACTTCCACAAAATCATCCTAGGTAGGTTCCACATCAAGGCCAATGTCATTTGTACTAAACTTCTTTTTGTACACTTCCCACCAATTTTTCATGGGAAATGATGCTTTCCAAAGAGTAAAAGTGATCTTTTCTCCATAGATGAATTTATTTATAGAAAATTAGGAAGAAAATTGATCCAAAAAATTTTATATTACATCAACATTGATTTTTAATTCAAATGTATGGATATCAAAAATCATCTAAACCTTGAAGGGTGTTGGGGCACTAAAAGGATGTTCCATGGATGAGGAGCCTAGAAGTGTAGATGAGGAGCCCAAATTTCTCATTGATACTTATTGGATAATTTGGATGAATTATTGTAGCATTTGTGCTTATTGGAATTGAAGGGATTCATTCACCATTTCCTTAAAAGGATTAGATGTCTCGATGTTGTTTGCCATTTGAAGTCGTTTGGAGTGAATAGGTGGATAGTTTAGAAGCTCTATTGTTTTTTACCTAATCTTATTATATCTTGACCTCATCCTCAGTATCATACACTCTCAATGCAAAATGATCTGATACCACAAATTAAAAAATCAAAAAATTTGATTGACAGATATTTCAAGAACATGAAAATAACACAGTAATAATGAATTCTCTAAGAAGAGATGTTTTATTACTCAAGATTGCAATACAACTATATGCTTATCTCTAGGAAGAGATGTCTCATTTCCATTTTGGGTTACATATTCATTTATAAAAATTTTGAAAGTAGGAGGAGGATGTGTAAGGTCACTAATATCAAGGGAGATTAGGTGGTTTAACTTCCATGATTTAAAACAATATAGAATTTTAGGAATTACTATTTTTAGAAACTTACTCTTCTTAGACTGCACTACTAAAATTGAAATTTTGGGTAATTTCATTGGGTTTTTTGGAATCAAAAACTAGTAACTGGAGCTCAATTCCATCTCAATGCATTCTCCTCATTCTTAGATTTCTAATGGTTGAAATGAGGTGTCAATTAGAGCTATGGTGTAAAAGTTATGGCTCCTAGAAGTTCCATCATTAATTAGGATAGAACCATCATTTGAATTATTGCCCAGATCATTCCTCCCTCTTTGAGAAGCAATGTTACCCATTGCATCAATATTTATTATAATGTCTAGAATTTGTGTCTTAATTTGATTATCTATGAGCCACTCATATTGGTGGCTAATCTGGCCCCTTTTGACCACCTGATAAAGTGGAATAGAGTATCCTCATGTTGTCTTCATCAAGGTGTCCATAATCTGATCCTGCTCCACTGGAGCACAACTCTATGGATCAATCTCATCAATGTCTATTTATTCTACTATGGATAAAGTGTAAAATATAGGTGGATGATATGGTTGGAGGAGCTCCACATTGAATATTGGATGCAGACCAAGGTAGGCTAGTAAGTTTAATTCAAAAGCATTTTCTCAAACTTTTCTAGTGATGGTGTAGGGACCATATCATAGAGACCAAATTTGTCTATGTGGTCCTAGACATCATTCCTTTTGAATCCATAACCAAACCTTATCACCCAAAAAAAAATGGTGTGTAATCTTATGTTTGTCATGGTGTTGTTTATACTTCTAATTCATCTTCTCCAAGATGTCATGAACTTACTGATAGATTTATTGCATTTATTCAATGAATTTTGTTGATTTTACTACCTCAAATATTCCATGAGGTGTGTATTCCATTGTGGATAATGGAATGGCTATATCAATTGGTGCCATGGGTTAGAACCTAAAGCATACTTGGTATATACTATGCTTGGTTGAGATTCACAAAGCTTGATTGTATCCATGTTGTATGAAAAGAATCCCCTCATCCCATGTACATGGATGTTTGGAGTGATACATATGAATCATGTGAACAATCAAGAAGCTCACCAATTCCATCTAACCATTAGTCTATGGATGGAAGGCTATGGACTTCATTAGTTTAGTATCCATCATCTTCTATAGAGTGAACAAAAAGATGCTTAGGAACTTGTTATCTTGATTTGAGATAATGGACTTAGGGAGACTAAAATAGAGCCATACATGACTAAAATATATTTGAATAGTTTATTCAATAGATATATTTTTCTTACAAGTAACCATGATAGCCAATTTTAAAAAATGATCAAGTATAATAAAAATACAATCCTTACCATGTTTTAAAGTGGGAAAACCTAAGGGAAAATACATTGAGATAGATTCCCAAGGCCTGGTTGGTTCTGGTAATGGTGTGTATAGTCCTTGCTTCTTATTTTTTGGATTGGCTATCACACATGGGGTGAAATATTTGAGTTAAATTTCCACATCCTTTCATATGGGGTAGTATAAGTGTTTTTGAAGAAATGACAATGTCTTTTATACACCAAAGTATCTAGCTATCCTAATAAAATGTGCTTCCCATATCATCTTCTATTTCTGTATATCTGAAATAAATATGTGCCCCATATGATAGAGGACATTATATTGTAAATATAAAATAGAAAAATGTTTATCTTCTTGAATCACCTTATATGTATTAGTAAAGGTAGGATCTGCTTCATACAGAGCACCCCAAGTGGTAGTCTCATGTCTACATAAGTCAAGAACTATTGTGAGTGTAGTAATTGGTAGGTGGCTCAAATAATTTGTAGCCATATTTAAGGTCCCATTTTTGTTTTTGATTATTATATGGAATTGTTGTAGATATGTGGCCCACTTTTGGTGCCTCTCATTTCATAGTTTTCTCTATGTCTAGATAAATTCCAATGGTCTATGGTCATTTTGGATGACCATCTCTTTCCTCAAGATGTAGTATTTCCATTATTTCTAGGATTACATAATGGCATAAAACTCCTTATCATATATTAGTTATTTATTCATTGTATCAGCAAAAGTTTCACTATGACATGCAATAGGATCACCATGTTTCATGATGATATCTCTCATGGCATATTTAGATGCATCTATCATCAACTCAAAAGGTTAATACAAATCTGGCAAGGTAAGAACAGGGGTTGAGCAAAGTCTATTCTTCAAATTCTCAAAATCCCTTGTATTTTTCCACACTAAAATGTAGCTTTATCTCCTCCTTTAGTCACTTGGGTTAGTAGCCAAGCAACATGTGAGAATCCAAGGAAAAAATTGTAATAGAAATTTACAAGACCTAAGAAGCTGTGAAGTTCTATGAGGGTCCTTGGTGTAGGCCATTCTCAAATAACCTAAATCTTCTCAAGATTGACATGGACCCCTTCCTCATTCACAACGTAAAATAGGTACTAGTTTTTTTCATCCTAAATGTGCCTTTTTTGAGATTTACTTACAACTTGTACTCCCAAAGAGTTTGAAGCACCTTATGAACATGTTGTAGATGTTCCTCCCATGTTTTTATATAGATGAGTATTTCATCTAAGTAGATAACCCTGAATGAGTTGGAGAAGGGTTTCAAGATATCATCCACCATCCTCATGAAGGTTACAGGCATGTTAGTTAAGCCAAAATGCATAACCAACCATTTGAATATCCCCTCATTAGATTTGAATATAGTCTTCTAGACACTGAAAGGAATGATGGAAATTTGGTGATAGCTAAATTTGAGATCAATTTTGGTGAAGAACTTCACACCATAGATTTAGTATAGTAGGACATCAATCCTAGGGAGGGATTAGTGATTCTTCATAGTGATTTTATTTAGGGCTCGATAGTCAATGCAAAGCCTCCATGTTACATATTTTTTTGGTACCAAGACAATCAGGCTACCATATCATGAAGAGCTTAGTTTGATGTGACCCTTTTGGATCAATTATTGAAACTATCTTTTTATCTCATCATTCTCCAAAATTGATCTGTGATACATAGGACTGTTAGGCAAAGGTGATCCTAGGATCAAATAGATAGAACTTTTTACTTGGTGATACAGTAGAACTACCATGGGTGACTTGAATAAGTCATCATATTCTCTTGTGATTTATCCCATCTACATCTATTTTTGGGTTGATTGTGTATTCAAGATTGCAACACCAGACTTCTTGGGTTTCTATGGTTTAACAACCATAAAAATGAATTACTTTGTCTTCTCCACTAATCTCTTACATTGTTTGGCACTAATCAAGGAGACAGATGTGGGAGGTGGTACTTCTAGTACCATATAACATAGCATTACAAGAGTGAAGGTGATTCTTTGGGTTCATGATTCATAGATGCTATGTTGATCATATATGAACAACTGACCAAGGAGTACATCATAAACATCTAGATTGACCATATCACATAAGACCTCATCTTGGAAATGTTTTATTACATATGAAAGAAGACATTGATGGGTGACACGAAGGACTCTCCCTAGGTTCAACCATCCAATACTAAATAGCTATGGGTGAGGCTTCATGGATATATTTAGAATTTTCACAACTTTAGCAAAGAATAAATTATTTTGACCTCCACTATCAAGAATGAAATGTAGAGGCTTACTTTTTACCCATAACTTAGAGTGAAACAGTCTTTCCTTGTCATTTGGCCTTTCGTCAAGGGTTTGTGATGAAATAATGATGGTATCAAGCTTAGCATCTAAAATCTCTTCTTCATCCTCTTCAAGTATAGGTTGTTTATTACATATATTAGTAGATGTTTAGTAATATGACTTAGAAAGCAGTGACTTGATGGCTCAACATTCTTCTTTGGAGTGAGTTCTAGTTTTGTGTTAATCACATAATTTTCTAGTCTTCTCCTTCTGGGGTTTCTTATCTAGACACTCCTTTTTCTTACATATTTGGCCTCATGTTTGACCTTCCTTGTCACTTTTCCATTTTTAAGGCTAATTATTTATATTATTTCTTCCATGCTTCTTCTTAATCTTCACTACAAACTTATATACCTCACTGAGGGTTTCCAAATTAAAGAGTTCCATTTTTACCCATATGTACCATTTTAGTCCACCATAATATTTGAGAGTATTATGTTTCTCACTTTCTTGGATGCCTAATCTTGTAGACAAAGAATGAAAAATTTCAATGTAATCTTGAATAGATCGGTCCTTACTTTGGCAAACTTGTTACCACTATATGTATAGATCATTATATGCTCCAATGGAATAGTATTCTTCTTTTACCACTTCCATGAAATCATCTCAGGTAGGTTCCACCTCAAGGCCAATGTCATATATATTGAACCTCTTTTTGTACACTTCCCACAAATTTTTCATGGGTAATGATACTTTCAAAAGAAAAAAAGTGATCTTTTCTCCATCGATGAATTTATTTATAGAAAAGTAGGAATAAAATTGATCTAACTAATTTTATACTACATCAACATTGATTTTGATTTCAAATGTAGGGATATAAAAATTTACCTAAACCTTGAAGGTTGTTGGGGCACTAAGAGGACATTCTATAGATGAGGAGCTAGGAAGTGTAGATGAGGAGCTAGAATTTCCTATCAAGAGTTGTTAGAGAATTTGGGTGAATTATTGTAGCATCTGTGCTTATTGCCATTGGATGGATTCACTCACCATTTCCTTGAAGGGATCAGATATCTCAGTGTCATCCACCATTTGAATTCATTCAAAGCAAATAGGTGGATAGTTTGGAAGCTCTATTGTTTTCCACACAAGCTTCTTGTTTCCCGACTTCATCTTCAAGATCATACACTCTCAAGACAAACCACTCTGATACCACTGATCAAAAAATTAGAATTTTTGATTGAATAAAATTTAAATAACATGAAAATAACATAGTAATAAGGAATTCTCTAAGAAGAGATGTTTTATTACTCAATATTGAAATATAACTATATGCTTATCTCTGGGAAGAGATGTCTCATTTAAATTTTAGGTTACATCTTAATTTATAATTTTTTTGAAAGTATGAGGAGGATGTGAAATCTCACCAATATTGATGGATATTAAGTGGTTCTATATCCATTATTTAAAACAATACTAAATTTGAGGAATTACTATTTTAAGAAACTTACTACTTTTAGACTACACTACTAAAATTGAAATTTAGAGAACTTCTATTGAGTTTTTGGGGGTCAAAAACCACTAGGACATCTCATAGGACTCTCCTCATTCTTATATTTCTAATGGTTCAAAATTGGAGTCAATTGGAGTTACGGTGCAAAAGTCATGGCTCCTAGAAGTTCCATCATCAATTGGGGTAGAACTATCACCCAAATTGTCACCTGAATTATTGCCTAGATCATTCCTCCTTGAGAATAAATGGTCCCCATTACATCAATATTCCTCATCATGTGTGTAATTTGTGTTTTAATTTAATTCTCTATGATCCAATCACCTTGGTGGCTGAGCTAGCCCCTTTTGACCACCTAATAAAGTAGAATAGAGCATCCTCTTATTGTCTTGATCCATGTGTCCACAATATGATCCTCCTCCACTAGAGAAAAAATATACAAATCAAGCTCATCAATGTCTATTTTTATACAATAAATGAAATTTATATCATAGGTGGATTATATAGTTTGAGGAGCTCCACATTGAATATTGGATGCAAACCAAGGTAGGCTGGTAGGTTTAACTCAAAAGCATTTTCTCCAACTTTTCTAGTGATGGTGTAGGGACCATATCGTAGAGGCCAATTTTTTTTTGTGTGGGTCTATAATTATTTCCCTTAGAAGATAAAACAAAACCTTATCACCCATATAAAAATGTTTTGAAATCCTATATTTTTTAGAGCGTTGTTTATACTTCTGATTCATCTTCTCTAAGATGTAATGAACTTGCTACTAGATGTATTACATTTGTTTAATGAACGTTGTTGCATTTTTTACCTGAGATCTCCCATGAGGTATGTATTCCATGGTGGATAATGGAATGGATATATCAATTGGTGTTATGGGTTGGAACCAAAGCATAATTGGAATGGATTATGCTTTGTTGAGTTGTGTTGGGCCTGATTATATCAATGTTGTATGAAAAGAAGCCACTCATCCCATATGCATGGATGTTTGGAGTGATACATCTAAATCATGTGAAAAATCAAGTAGTTTACTACTTTAACCTAACCATCAGTCTTTGGATGGAAGGCTGTAGACTTCATCAGCTTGGTATCCATCATCTTCAATAGAGTAGACCAAAAGATGCTCAAGAACCTGCCATCTCAATCTGAGATAATGGACTTAGGGAGACCAAAATGGAGCCATACATGACTAAAGTATAGTTGAGAAGTTTCTTTAGTAGATATATTTTCTTACAAGAAATCATGATAGCCATTTTTGAAAAACAATCAACTACAACAAAAATATAGTCTTTTCCATGTTTTGAAGTGGGCAAACTAGAGACAAAATCCATTGAGATATATTTCCAAGGCCTGGTTAGTTTTCGTAATGGTGTGTAAAATCCTTGATTCTTATTTATTGGCTTGGGTATCACACATGTGGTGCAATATTTGAGGTATCTTTCCACATCCTTTCATATATGGGGCTAGTAGAAGTGTTTTTGAAGAACTACCAATGTCTTTTGTACACCAAATTGTCCAGCTATCCTATTGAAATGTGCTTCCCATATCATCTTATATTGCTCTATAGCTAGAAAATAGATGTGCCCCATATGATAGAGGACATTATCTTGGAAATATAAATTAGAAAAATGTTTACCTTCTTAAATCACCCTATATGTATCAAAAAAGGTAGGATCTGTTTCATACAGAGCACCCCAAGTGGTAGTCTCATGTCGACACAGGTCCAAAACTATTATGAGTATAGTAGTTGGTGGGCGACTCAGACAATCTAAAATTGTAGTTGATATCCTCTTTTGTATTTTATTATTATATGGAATTGATATAGATATGTGGCCCAATTTTGGTGCCTCACATTTCATAGTTTGTTTTGCATCTTGATGAATTCCAATGGTTTGTGGTTAGTGTGGATGACTATCTCTTTCCCTAAGATGTAGTGTTTCCATTATTTGTAGGCTTGCATAATGGCATAGAGCTCCTTATCATATGTCAAATATTTCTTGATTGTATCAATGAAAGTTTCACTATGATATGCAAAAATATGGCCATGTTACATGATGACATCTTCCATAGAATATTTAAATGCATATGTCATCAACTTGAAAGGTTGATGCAAATATGGTAAGGTAAGAATAGGGACTAAGCAAAGTTTTTTCTTTAAATTATTAAATTCCCTTTATTATATTTCACCCAACTAAAATGTATCTTTATCTCCTCCTTTAGTCACTTGAGTTAGTATCCAAGCAACATGTGAGAATCCAAGAGCAAACCTACATTAGAAATTTAAAAGACCTAAGATGTAGCTAAGTTCTATGAATGTACTCAGTGTAGGCCATTCTTGAATAACTTGAATCTTCTCTAGATTAACATGGACCCCTTCCTCATTCACAATGTACCTAGGTACTCAATTGTTCTCATCTTGAATGTGAATTTATTAAGATTTGCATACAATTTGTGCTCCCAAAGAGTTTTAAGAACCTTAAGAACATGTTATAGATGTTCCTCCCATGTTATAATATAGATGAGTATGTCATCCAGGTAGACAACCATGAATGAGTTGGTAAAGGGTTACAGGATGTAATCCATCATCCTCATGAAGGTTGTAAGTGTGTTAGTTAAGCCAAAAGGCATAACCAACCATTCAAAGAGCCCCTCCTTAGATTTGAATGCAGGCTTACAAAAATCAGTGGGATTAATGGAATTTGGTGATAGCTAGATTTGAGATCAATTTTGGTGAAGAATCTCACACAAAAACGTTGGTCCTACATGTCATCAATCCTAAGGAGGGGGTAGTGATTCTTCATAGTGATTTTATTCAGGGCTTGATAGTCAATGCAAAGCCTCCATGTTCCATCTTTCTTTGGTCCCAAGTTAATCAAGATACCATATGATGAATAGCTTCACCTCATGTGACCCTTTTAGATCAATTCCTGAATCTATCTTTTTATCTCATCATTCTCCCAACCTGATCTATGATACATAGGATTGTTAGGCAAAGGTGATCTTGGGATCAAATCAATAGAATGTTTTACCTAGAAATGTAGTGGAACTCCCATGGGTGACTTGAATAAGTCATCATATTCTCTTGTGTTTGTTTGATCTAATTTTATTGTTGTGTTGATTGTGTAGTTAGGACTACAACATTGACCTTCTTGGATTTCTATGGTTTGACCACCATGGTAATTAATTGCTTTGTCTTCTCCATTAATCTCTTACATTTCTTGGCACTAATCAGGGAGACATATGTGAGAGGTGGTACCTATAGTACCCTATAACACCACATTCCAAGAGTGAGGGTGATTATTTGGGTTCATGATTCATAGATGCCATATGGATCATACATGAATAACTAACCAAGGAGTAAACCACAAACATCTAGATTGACCACATCACACAAGACTTCATCTTGTAAAGGTTTTATTGAATATAAAAGAAGACACTTATGGGTGACATGGAGGTTTCTCCCTGGGCTCAACCATCCAATACTTTATGGCTTTGGGTAAGGCTTCATGGATAGATTTATAATTTTCACAACTTTAGCAAATATTAAATTATTTTGACTCCCACTATCAAGAATGAAATGCAAAGGCTTACATTTTACCCATAATTTGGAGTGAAACAATCTTTCCTTATCATCTAGGCTTTCCTCATGGGTCTCTGATGAAGTACTAATGGTATCAGGCTTATCATCTACAATATCTTATTTATCCTCTTTGACTGTAGGTTATGCATGAGATAGAATAGTAGATGTCAAGTATTGTGACTCAGAAAGTAGTGACATGATGGCTCGACATTCTTGTTTGGAGTGAATTCCAAATTTGTGGTAATCACACCATTTTCCAATCTTCCCTTTCTCAAGTTTCTTATCTTCAAACTCCTTTTGCTTCCAATTTTGGCCTCGTGTTTGACCTTCCTTGTCACTTTTCCATTTTAAAGGCTGACTCTTCATAATATTTCTTCTATGCTTATGTTCAATCTTCAGTACAAACTTGTATGTCTCACCAAGGGTTTCCAAATTGAAGAGTTCCATTTCCCCCCATATGTACCATTGTAATCCACCATGATATTTGAGAGTCTTATGTTTCTCACTTTCTTGGATGCCTAATATTATAGACAAAGAATGAAAAATGTCAATGTAATCTTGAACAAATTGGTCCTTACCTTGGTCAAGTTGTTGCCACTATATGTACAGATCATCATATGCTCTAATGGGATAGTATTCTTCCTATACTACTTCCACAAAATCATTTTAGGTAGGTTCCACCTCAACTCTAATTTCATCTGTACTGACCCTCTTTTTGTACACTTCCCATAGCCTTTTCATGATAAATGATTTTTTTAAAAGAGCAAAAGTGATCTTTTCTCCATCAGTGAATTTATTTATAGAAAAGTAGGAAGATAATTTATCCAACCAATTTTCTACTACATCAACATTGATTTTTCCTTCAAATGTGGGGATATCAAAATTCACCTGAACCTTGAAGGGTGTTGGGACACTAAAAGGATGTTCCATGTATGAGGAGCCAAGAAGTGCAGATGAGGAGCCAAAATTTCCCATTGAAATTTGTTAGAGAATTTGGGTAAATTGTTGCAACATTTGTGCTTATTTCCATTGGAGGGCTTCATTCACCATTTCCTTAAAGTGATTGGATGTCTCAATTTTATATATCATTTCAAGTAATTTAGAGCAAATAGGTGGATAGTTTGGAAGCTCTGTTGTTTTCCACTCAACTTCCTATAGCCTAACCTCATCATCAAGATCATACACTCTTAAAACAAACTGCTCTAATACCATTGATCTAAAAATCATAATTTTTTATTGATAGATATTTCAAGAACATGAAAATAACATATTAACAATGAATTCTCTAAGAAGAGATGTTTTATTACTCAAGATTTCAATACAACTATATGCTTATCTCTAGGAAGAGATGTCTCATTTTCATTTCAAGTTACATCTTCATTTATACACATTTTTAAAGTATGAGGAGGATGTGAAAGGTAACTAGTCTTGAGGTAGATTAAATGGTTTGACTTTCATGATTTAAAACAATATAGAATTTGAAGAATTACTATTTTTAGAAACTTACTATTTTTAGATTAGACTACTAAAATTGAAATTTAGGGCACTTCTATTGGGTTTTCAAGGCTCAAAATCCACTAAGCAAATTTGAGTGCCATGTCACCATGCTCTCCTCATTCTTAGCTTTCTAATGGTTCAAAAAAAGAGTCAATTGGAGCTACGATGCAAATGTAATGGCTCCCAAGAGTTATATCATCAATTGGGGTAGAACCATCACCTGAATTATTGCCTAGATCATTCTTCCATCCTTGAGAAGTAATCATCCTGATTGCATCAATATTCCTCATCAAGTTTGGAAATTATGTCTTAATTTTATTCTTTATGAGCCACTCAACTTAGTGGCTATGTTGGCCCCTTTTGACCACCCAATAAATTGGAATAGATCATCCTCTTTTTGTCTTCATCCAAGTGTCCACAATCTAATCCTCCTCCACTAGAGTAAAAATTTGGGGATCAAGATCATCAATGTCTAGTTGTTCTTCTATGACTAAAGTGTCCAATAGATGTGGATGATATGGTTTGAGGAGTTCCGTCTTGAATATTAGATGCAAACCAAGGTAGGCTGGTAGGTTTAACTCAAAATCATTTTATCCAACTTTTTTAGTGATGGTGTAGGGAGCATATCATAGAGACCAATTTTTTTTGTGGGCCTACAAGTCATTATTTTATCCATAAACAAACCTTATCACCCATATAAAAATATTATACAGTCCTATGTTTATCATGTCATTACTTATACTTCTAATTCATCTTCTCTAAGATGTCATGAACTTGTTGATGGATGTGTTGAATTTGCTCAATGAAATTTGTTGATTTTGCTACCTCATATCTCTAATGAGGTGTGTATTCCATGATGGATAATGGAATGGCTATATCAATTGGTGCCATGGGTTAGAACCTGAAGCATACTTAGAATGGATTGTGATTGGTTGAGTTGTGTAGGGCCCGATCATATCCATGTTATATGAAAAGAAGCCCCTGATCTCATGTGCATGGATGTTTGGAATGATACATCTGAATCATGTGAACAATCAAGTGATTCTCCACTTCTATTTGACCATCAATATATGGATGGAAGGCTGTGAACTTCATCAGCTTGGAATCCATCATCTTTCATAGAGTAGACCAAAATATGCTCATGAACCTACTATCTTGATATGAGACAATGGACTTGAAGAGACCAAAATAGAGCCATACATGACTAAAATATAGTTGAGCAATTTCTTTAGTAGATATATTTTTCTTATAAGAAATCATGATAGCCATTTTTGAAAAACAATCAACTACAACAAAAATATAGTCCTTGTCATGTTTTGAAGTGGGCAAACCTTAGAGAAAATACATTGAGATAGATTCCCAAGGCCTAATTGGTTTTGGTAATGGCATGTACAATCCTTACTTCTTATTTTTTGTCTTGGATATCACACATGGGGTACAATATTTGAGGTACATTTCCACATACTTTCACATATGGGGCAAGTAAAAGTGTTTTTGAAGAACTGCCAATGTCTTTTTTACACCAAAGTGTCTAGTTGTCCTACTAAAATGTACTTCCCATATCATCTTCTTTTGCTCTACAGCTAGAACATAGATGTCCCCCATATGATATAGGACATTATCTTATAAATAGAAATAAAAAACATGTTTACCTTATTGAAGCACCTTATATGTATCAACAAAGCTAGGATCTACTTCATACAGGGCACCCCAAGTGGTAGTCTCATGTCCGTATAGGTCAAGAACTATTGTGAGTGTAGTAATTGGTGGGCAAATAAAAAAATCTATAGCTATATTTGAACTCCCCTTTTTATGTTTGAATATCAAATGGAATTTTTTCAAATATGTGGCCCACTTTTGGCTCCTCTCATTTTGTAGTTTTCTCTACGTCTAGATGAATTCCAATGGTTTGTAGGCTTGCATAATGGTATAGAGCTCCTTGTCATATGTCAGGTATTTCTTGACTATATTTGTGAAATTTTCATGATGATATCCAATAGGATGGCCATGTTGCATGACGATATCTCCCATGGTATATTTAGATGCATTTATCATCAACTCAAAAGGTTGATGCAAATCTATCAAGACAAGAACAGGGGTTGAGCAAAGTCTATTCTTCAAATTCTCAAATGCCCTTTGTTGTATTTCACCCCACTAAAATGTAGCTTTATCTCTTCCTTTACTCACTTGGGTTAGTGACCAAGTAGCATGTGAGAATCCAAGAACAAACATGTGATAAAAATTTACAAGATTGAAGAAGCTATGTAGTTTTATGAGGGTCTTTGGTTTAGACCATTCTTAAATAACCCAAATCATCTCTAGATCAACATGGACCCCTTTCTCATTCACAATGTACCCTAAGTACTGAATTTTTTTCATCTTGAATGTTCATTTGTCAAGATTTTCATACAATTTTTACTCCCAAAGAGTTTGAAGCACCTTAAAAACATGTTTCAGATGTTCCTCTCATATTATTTTATAGATAAGTATATCATTAGGTAGACAACCATGAATGAGTTGTTGTAGGGTCACATGGTGCATTAGTTAAGCCAAAAGGCATAACTAACCATTCAAATATCCCCTCCTTATATTTTAATGAAATCTTCTATGCATCAATGGGATTGATGGGAAATTGGTGATATCCATATTTGAGATCAATTTTAGTTAATAACTTCGCACCATAGAGTTAGTCCAGCAAGTCATCAATCCTAGGGAGGGGGTAGCAATTCTTTACATTGATTTTTTTTAGGCATTAATATTCAATGCAAAGCCTCCATGTTCCATCTTTCTTTAGAGCCAAGATAATCAGGCTACCACAGGGTGAATATCTTTACCTCATGTGACCCTTTTGGATCAATTCCTGAATCTATCTTTTTATCTCATCATTTTCCAAAACTAATCTATGATACATAGGATTATTATGTAAAGGTGATCCTATGATCAAATCAATAGAATGTTTTACCTATAGATATAGTGGAACTCCCATGGGTGATATGAATAAGTCATCATATTCTCCTATGATTTGTCCCATCTACTTCTATTGTTGCATTGATTATGTAGTCAGGACTACAACATCAACTTTCTTGGATTTCTGTGGTTTGACCACCATGAGAATGAATTACTTTGTGTTCTCCACTAATCTCTTACATTGGTTATCACTAATTAGAGAGAAATATGTGGGAGGTGATACATCTATTACCTTATAGCACCACATTCAAAGAGTGAGGGTGATTCTTTCAGTTCATGATTCATAGATGTCATATTGATCATATTTGAATGGATGACTAAGGAGTACATCACAAACCTCTAGATTAACCACATCACACAAGACTTCATCTTGGGAAGCTGTTATTGCATATGAAAGAAGACACTAATGGGTAGCATAGAGGTCTCTCCTTGGGCTCAATAATCTAATACTATATAGCTTTGGTTGAGGCTTCATGGATATATTTATAATTTTCACAACTTTAGGAAAGATTAAATTCTTTTTACTCCCACTATCAATAATGAAATGTAGAGGCTTAAATTTTACCTATAATTTTGAGTGAAAAAATCTTTACTTGTCATCTAGCCTTTCCTCATGGGTATGTGATGAAGCAATGATGGTATCAGGCTCAGTATCTACAATCTATTATTCATCCTCTTTAATTATAGGTTGTGTATTAGATAGAGTAGTAGATGTTGATTATTATGACTCAAAAAGTAGTGACTGGATGGCTCAACATTCTTATTTGGAGTGAGTTCTAGTTTTGTGTTAATCACACCATTTTCTAGTCTCCCCCTTTTATGTTTTCTTATCTTGAAACTCCTTTTGATTCCAATTTTGGCCTCATTTTTTACGTTCCTTGTCACTTTTCCATTTTGAAGGCTGACTCTTCGTATTCTTTCTTTCATGCTTATGCTCAATCTTCACTACAAAATTTTATGCCTCATTGAGGGTTTCTAAATTGAAGAGTTCCATTTACCCCCATATGTACCATTATAGCCCACCATGATATTTGAGAGTCTTATGTTTCTCACTTTCTTAGATGCCCAATCTTGTAGACAGAGAATGAAAAATGTCATTGTAATCTTGAACAGATTGGTCCTTACCTTGGCAAAGTTATTACCATTATATGTACAGATCATCATATGCTCTAATGGGATAGTATTCTTCATTTACCACTTCCACAAAATCATCTCAAGTAGGTTACACTTTAAGGATGAAGTCATCTATATTGAACCTCTTTTTGTACACTTCCCACCAATTTTTCATGGGCAATCATGTTTTCAAAAGAGCAAAAGTGATATTTTCTCCATCAATGAATCTATTTATAAAAAAGTATGAAGACAATTGATACAACTAATTTTGTACTACATCAATATTTATTTTGCCTTCAAATGTAGGGATATCAAAATTCACCTAAACTTTGAAGGGTTTTGGGGCATTGAAAGGATGTTCCATGGATAAGGAACCAAAAAGTACAGATGAGGAGCCAAAATTTCCCATCAAGAGTTGTTGGAGAATTTACATCAATAGTTTTAGCTTCTATGCTTATTGCCTTTAGAGGGCTTCATTCTCCATTTCATTAAAGGGATTATATGTCTCAATGATATCCATGATTTGAAGTCATTTTGAGTGAATAGGTGGATAGTTTATAAACTCTATTATTTTCCACCCAAGCTTCTTATAGCCTAACCTCATCCTCAAGATCATGCACTCTCAAGACCAAGCACTCTGATACCACTAATCCAAAACTCTAAAGTTTTGATTGATAGATATTTCAAGAATATGAAAATAACATAGTAAAAATGAATTCTCTGAGAAGAGATGTTTTATTACTCAAGATTTCAATACAACTATATGCTTATCTCTGGGAAGAGATGTCTCATTTCCATTTTAGGTGAAATATTTATTTATACACATTTTTAAAGTAGGAGGAGGATTTGGAATGTCACCAAACCTGAGGGAGATTAAGTGGTTCAACTTTCATGATTTAAAACAATATATAATTTAAGGAATTACTACTTCTAAAAACTTACTATTTTTAGACTACATTATTAAATTTAAAATTTGAGGCACTTTCATTAGGCTTTCAAGGGTAAAAAACCACTAAGTGGAGCTCATTTTTATCTCACTACATTTTCCTCATTCTTAACTTTCCAATAGTTCAAATAGGGAGTCAATTGGAGCTACGGTGCAAAAGTTATGGCTCCTAAAAGTTCCATCATCAACATGGGTAAAACCATCACCTGAATTGTTACTTAAATTATTGCCCAGGTCATTCCTCCCTCCTTGAGAAGAATTGGTCCCCATTATATCAATATTACTCATTAGGTGTGGTATTTGTGTCTTAATTTGATTCTCTATGAGCCACTCACATTGGTGGCTAAGCTACCCCTTTTGACCACCTGATAAAGTGGAATAGAGCATCCTCTTATTGTCTTCATCTAGGTGTCCACAATATGATCCTCCTCCACTAGGGAAAATCTCTGCAAATCAAGATCATCAATGTATACTTTTTTTACTATGACTGAAGTGTCTAATAGAGGTGGATGATATGGTTTGAGGAGCTCTATGTTGAATATTAGATGCAGACCAAGGTAGGCTAGTAGGTTCAACTCAAAAGCATTTTCTCCAAATTTTTTGGTGATGGTGTAGGGACCATATTGTAGAGGCTAAGTTTTTCTATGTGGGCCTACAAGTCACTCCATTTAAAGCCACAACCAAACCTTATCACCCATAGCAAAATGGTGTGCAATCCTATGTTTGTCATGGAATTGTTTATACTTCTAATTCATCTTCTGCAAGATGTTATGAACTTTTTGTTAAATGTGTTGCATTTGTTTAATGAACTTTGTTTCTTTTACTACCTCGGATCTCCCATGAGTTATGTATTCCATGGTGTAGAATATAATGGATATATCAATTGGTACCATGGGTTTGAAGCTAAAACATACTAGAAATGCGTTGTATTTGGTCAAGCTATGTAGGGCCTGATTATATCCATGTTATATGAGAAGAAGCCCTTCATCTCATGTGCATGGATGTTTGGATTGATACATATAAATCATGTGAAAAATCAAGTGGTTCACCACTTCTATCTGACCATTAATTTATGGATATAAGGTCTTAGACTTCATCAATTGGTATCCATCATCTTCTATAAAGTGGACTAGAAGATTCTCAAGAACCTGCTTTCTTAATCTAAGACAATAGACTTAGGGAGACCAAAATGGAGCCATACATGACTAGAATATAGTTGAGTAGTTTCTTTAGTAGATATATTTTTATTACAAGCAATCATGATATCCATTTTTAAAAAATGATAAACTATAATAAAAATATAGTCCTTCCAATGTTTTGAAGTGGGCAAACTTGAGAGAAAATCCATTGAGATAGATTCCTAGTTGGTTCTTGCAATGGCATGTACAATCCTTGATTCTTATTTGTTAGCTTGGATATTGCACATGGGGTATAATATTTGAGGTACCCTTCCACATCCTTTCACATATGGGGCTAGTAGAAGTGTTTTTGAAGAACTACCAATGTCTTTTCTACATCAAAGTGTCTAATTGTCCTACTAAAATGTGATTCCCATATCATCTTTTGTTGCTCTACAAATGGAACACAGATGTGCCCCATATAACAAAGGACATTATCTTTCAAATAGAAATTAGAAACATGTTTACCTTATTGAAGAACCTTATATGTATCAACAAAGGTAGGATTTGCTTCATACAGAGCACCCAAAGTGGTAGTCTCATGTCTGCATAGGTCAAGAACTATTGTGAGTGTAGTAATTGGTGGGTGACTCAGATAATCTGTAGCTATATTTGAGCTCCCATTTTTATGTTTGATTATCAGATGAAATTATTGTAGATATTAGGCCCACTTTTGGTGCCTCTAATTTCATAGTTTGCTTTACATCTAGATGAATTTCAATGGTCTATGGTTAGTGTGGATGGCCATCTCTTTCCCTAAGATGTAGTGTTTCCTTTATTTGTATGATTGCACAATGGCATAGAGCTCATTGTCATATGTTGGTTATTTATTGATTTTATTAATAAAATTTTCACTATGATATGCAATAGGATGGCCATGTTGTATGATGATATATCCCATGGCATATTTAGATGCATCTATCATTAACTCAAAAGGTTGATACAAATCTAGCAAGGCAAAACTAAGGGCTGAGCAAAGTTTGTTCTTCAAATTCTCAAATGCCTTTTATTGTATTTTGACACATTGGAATGTATCTTTATCTCCTCCTTTACTCACTTGGGTTAATGGCCAAGCAACATGTGAGAATCCAAAAAAAACTTACGATAAAAATTTGAAAGACCCAAGAAGCTATGAAGTTATATGAGGGTCCTTAGTGTAGCCATTCTTAAATAACCAGAATCTTCTTTGGATTGACATGGACCACTTCCTCATTCAAAACTTACCCTAAGTACTAAATTATTTTCATCTCTAATGTGCATTTGTCTAGATTTACATGCAAATTATGCTCCTAAAGAGTTTGAAGCACTTTATGAACATGTTGCAGATGTTCCTCCCATGTTCTATCATAGATGAGTATGTCATCTAGGTAGAAAACCATGAATGAGTTGGTGAATGGTCACAGAATGTCATCCATCATCCTCATGAAGGTTTTAGGTTTGTTAGTCAAGCCAAAAGGCATAACCAACCATTCAAAGATCACCTCCTTATATTTGAATGCAATATTTTAGACATTGATGGGATTGATGGGAATTTAGTGATAGCCAAATTTGAGATCAATTTTGGTGAATAACTTTACACCATAGTTTTGGTCCATTAGGTCATCAATCTTGGGGAGGGGGTAGTGATTCTTCATAGTGATTTTATTCAAGGATTGATAGTCAGTGAAAATCCTCTATGTTCCATCTTTCTTTGGTGCCAAGATAATGAGGCTACCATAGGGTGAAGATCTTGGCCTCATGTGACCCTTTTGGATAAATTCCTAAATCTATCATTTTATCTCATCATTTTCCAAATCTGATTTGTGACACACATGACTATTAGGCAAAGGTGATCCTAGGATCAAATCAATAGAATGTTCTACTTAGTAATGATGTGAAACTCCCATGGGTGACTTGAATAAGTTATCATATTATCCTTTAATTTGTCCTATCTACTTCTATTATTGTGTTGATTGTGTATTTAACACTACAACATTGGCCTTCTTGGATTTCTATGGTTTGAACACCATGAAAATAGATTGCTTTGTCTTCCCCACCAATCTCCTACATTGTTTGGCACTAATTAGGAAGACAAATGTGGGAGGTGGTACCTCTGGTACCCTGTAGTACCATGTTCCAAGAGTTAGGGTGATTCTTCAAGTTTATTAATAATATATGTCATATTTATCATACATGAATGGCTGACCAAGGAGTACATCACAAACATCTAGATTAACCACATCACACAAGACTTCATCTTGAAAAAGTTTTATTGCATATGAAAGAAGACATTGATGGGTGACACAGAGGTCTCTCTCTGGACTCAACCATATAATAATGTATGGCTATGGGTGAAGCTTCATGCATATATTTAAACATTTCACAATTTTAGTAGAGATTAAACTCTTTTGACTCCCACTATCAAGAATAAAATGTAGAGGCTTATATTTTACGCATAATTTGGAGTGAAAAAATATTTCCTTGTTATTTACCCTTTCTTCATGGGTCTATGATGAATCAATTATGGTATCAAGCTCAACATCTAGAATCTCTTCTTCATCCTATTCAATTGTAGGTTGTGTATGAGATAGATTAGTAGATGTCAAGTTTTGTGACTTAGAAAGTAATGACTTGATGGCTTAACATTCTTCTTTGGAGTGAGTTCTACTTTTGTGATAATCACACCATTTTCCAATCTTCCCCTTCTAGGGTTTCTTATCTTGAAACTCCTTTTGATTTCAATTTTGGCCTTGTGTTTGACCTTCCTTATCACTTTTCCATTTTGAAGGCTGACTCTTCATATTATTTCTTCCATGTTGCTACTCGATCTTCACTGTGAACTTGTATGCCTCACAGAGGGTTTCCAAAATGAAGAGTTCTATTTCCCCCCATATGTACCATTATATTCCACCATGATATTTTAGAGTCTTATGTTTGTCACTTTCTTGGATGCCCAATCTTGTAGACAAAAAATGAGAAATTTCAGTGTAATCTTGAATAAATTGGTCCTTACCTTGGTGAAGTTGTTGCCACTATATGTACATATCATCATATGCTCTAATGGGATAGTATTCTTCCTTTACCACTTGCACAATATCATCCTAGGTAGGTTCCACCTCAAGGCCAATGTCATCTATGCTAAACCTCTTTTTGTACACTTCCCACCAATTTCTCATGGGTAATGATGCTTTTAAAATAGAAAAAGTGATATTTTCTCCATCAATTAATTTATTTATAGAAAAGTAGGAAGATAATCTATCCAACCAAATTTATACTACATGAGCATTGATTTTGCCTTCAAATGTAGGGATATAAAAATTCAAATAAACCTTGAAGGGTGTTGGGGCACTGAAAGGATGTTCCATGGTTGATGAGCCAGGAAGTGTAGATGAGGAGTTAGAATTTCCTATCAAGAGTTGTTGGAGAATATGGGTGAATTATTATAGAACCTATACTTGTTTCCATTGGATGGCTTCATTCACCATTTCCTTGAGGGGATCAAATATCTTAATCTCATCCACCATTTGAAGTCATTTGGAGTGAATAAGTGGATAGTTTGGAATATTTATTGTTTTCCACCCAAATTTCCTATAGCCTAACCCCATCCTCAGGATCATACACTCTCAAGACAAATTGCTTTGATACCACTAATACAAAACATATAAGTTTTGATTGACATATATTTCAAGAACATTAAAATAATATATTAATAATGAATTCTCTAAGAAGATATGTTTTATTACTCAAGATTGTAAAATAACGATATGTTTATCTCTAGGAAGAGATGTCTCATTTCTATTTTGGGTAACATATTCATTTATACACATTTTTAAATCATGAGGAGGATGTGGAAGGTAACCAATATTGAGGGAGGTTAAGCAATTTGAATTTCATGATTTAAAATAATAGAAAATTTGAGGAATTACTATTTTTAGAAACTTATTTTTTTTAGACTATACTACTAAAATTGAAATTTTGGGCACTTCCATTGGGTTTTTGGGGATAAAAAGCACTAAGTAAATATGAGTGTCATCTCACTAAATTCTCATCATTCTTAGCTATCCAATAGCTCAAATAGGGAGTCAATTTATGATATGGTGCAAAATTTATGGCTCTTAGAAGTTCCATCATCAATTAGGGTAGAACCGTCACTTGAATTATCACCCGAATTGTTGCCTAGATCATTCCTCCCTACTTGTGAAGTAATGGTCCCCATTGAATCAATATTACTCATTAGGTGTGGCAATTATGTCTTAATTTGATTCTCTATGAGCCACTCACCTTGGTGGCTAAGCTAGCCCCTTTTGACCACTCAATAAAATAAAATAGAGCATCCTCTTATTGTCTTCATCTAGGTGTCCACAATCTGATCTTCCTTCACTAGAACAAAATTCTATGGATAAATATCATCAATGGCTTGCTTTTATTCTATGACTAAAGTGTCTGATAGAGGTGGATGATATAGTTTGAGGAGCTCTATGTTGAATAGTGGATGGAAACCAAGGTAGGTTGGTAGGTTCAACTCAAAATCATTTTCTCCAACTTTTCTGATGATGGTGTAAGGACCATATCGTAAAGGCTAATTTTTTTTGTGTGGGCTTGAAAGTTGTTCCTTTTAAAGTCTAAACCAAACCTTGTCACCCAAAGGAAAATAGTGTGTAATCCTATGGTTGTCATGGTGTTGCTTATACTTTTAATTCATTTTTTCCAAGATGGCATGAACTTCTTGTTAGATCTATTGCATTTGTTTAATGAACTTTATTGCTTTTGTTACCTCAAATCTCCCATGAGGTGTATATTCCATGGTGGTGAATGTAATATATATATCAATTGGTTCCATGGGTTAGAACCTAAAACATACCTTGAATGGATTGTGTTTGGTTGAGATGTGTAGGGCCCGATTGTATCCATGTATGAAAAGAAGCCCCTCATCCCATGTGAGTAGATGTTTAGAGTGATACATCTGAATCATGTGAAAAATCAAGTGTTTCACCACTTCTATCTGACCATTAATTTGTGGACTTCATCATCTTGGTGTCCATCATCTTCCATAGAGTGGACCAGAAGATGCTCAGGAACCTACTATCTCAATCTAAGACAATGGACTTGGGGAGACCAAAATGGAACCATACATGACTAAAATATAGTTGAGTAGTTTCTTCATAATATATGTTTTTCTTACAAGAAATCATGATATCAATTTTTTAAAAATGATTAACTACAACAAAAATATAGTCCTTACCATGTTTTTAAGTGGGCAAACCTGAGAGAAAATCCATTGAGATAGATTCCCAAGGCCTGGTTGGTTTTGGCAATGGCATGTACAATCCTTGCTTCTTATTTGTTGACTTGGGTATCACACATTAGGTGCAATATTTGAGGTAACTTTCCACATCCTTTAACATATGGGGCTAGAAGGAGTGTTTTTAAATAACTTCCAATGTCTTTTCTACACCAAAGTGTTTAGTTTTCATACTAAAATGTGCTTCCCATATCATCTTATATTGCTCTGTAACTAGAACATAGATGTTCCCCATATGATAGTGGAAATTATCTTTGATATATAAATTAGAAACATGTTTAACTTATTGAATCACCTTATATGTATCAAAAAAGGTAGGATTTGCTTCATATAGAGCACCCCAAGTGGCAGTCTCATGTCTACATAGGTCAAGAACTATTGTGAGTACAGTAATTGGTGGGTGGCTTAGACAATCTACAACTATATTTAAGCTCAATTTTTTATGTTTGATTATCATATGGAATTTATATAGATATGTGTCCCACTTTTGGTGCCTCTCATTTCATAGTTTGCTCTATGTTTGGATGAATTATAATGGTTAACGGTCAATGTGGATGATTGTCTCTTTCCCCAAGATGTAGTATTCCTATTATTTGTAGGATTGAACAATGGCATAGAGCTCATTTTCATATATTAGGTATTTCTTGACTATATTAGTGAAATTTTCACCATGATATGCAATAAGATGGCCATGTTGCATGATAATAGCTCCCATGGCATGTTTAGATGCATATGTCATCAACTCAAATGGTTGATGCAAATCTATCAAGGTAAAAATAGGGGCTAAGAAATGTCTATTCTTAAAATTCTCAAATGCCTTTTATTGTATTTCACCCTAATAAAATGTAGATTTAGCTCCTCCTTTATTCACTTTGGTTAGTGGCTAAGCAACATGTGAGAATCCAACAATAAACCTGCCATAGAAATGCAAGACCCAAGAAGCTTTGAAGTTTTGTAAGGGTCCTTGGTGTAGGCCATTCTTGAATAACCCAAATCTTCACTGGATTGATATGGAACCCTTCCTCATTCAAAACATACCTTAGGTACTAAATTTTTTTCATCTTAAATGTGTATTTGTTTATATTTTCATACATCTTGTGCTCTAGAAGAGTTTGAATCATCTTACAAACATGTTGTATATGGTCCTCCCATGTTCTATTGTAGATGAGTATGTCATCTAGGTAGACAACCATGAATGAGTTGGTGAAGGGTCTTAAGATGTCATCTATCATCCTCATGAAGGTTGCAGGTGTATTAGTTAAACTAAAAAGCATAACCAACCATTCGAAGAGTCTTTCCTTAGATTTGAATTTAGTCTTTCAGACATCGATGGGATCAATGGGAATTTGGTGATAGCCAAATTTGAGATCAATTTTGGTGAAGAAATTCACACCATCGAGTTGGTCCAATAGGTCATCAATCCTAGGGAGTGGTTACTGATTCTTCATAATTATTTTATTCAAGGATCAATAGTTAATGCAAAGCCTCCATGTTCCATCTTTCTTTAGTGCTAGGACAATTAGGATACCATAGGGTAAAGATCTTGGCCTAATGTGACCCTTTTGGATCAATTCCTAAATCTATCCTTTTATCTCATCATTATCCAAAACTAATCTATGGTACACATACTTATTAGGCAAAGGTGATCCTAGGATGAAATCAATCAAATGTTTCACCTAACAATGTAGTGGAACTCCCATGGGTGACTTGAATAAGTCATCATATTCTCCTATGATTTGTCCCATCTACTTTTGTTGTTGTCTTGATTGTGTAGTCAACACTACAACATCAGCCTTCTTGGATTTCTATAGTTTGACCACCATGAGAATGAATTGATTTATCATCTCCACCAATCTCTTACATTGCTTGACACTAATCAGGGAGATAGATGTGGAAGGTGGTACCTCTGGTACCCTATAGTACCATGTTCTAAGAGTGAGGGTGATTCTTCTAGTTCATGATTCATAGATGTCATGTCTATCATACATGAATGATTGACCAAGGAGTAGATCACAAACATCTAGATTGACCACATCACACAAGACTTCATCTTGGAAAGGTTTTATTGCAAATGAAAGAAGACACTGATGGGTGACACAAAGGTCTCTCCTTAAACTCAACCATCTAATATTTTATGGATTTTTGTGAGGCTTCATGGATATATTCAAAATTTTCACAACTTTATAAAAGATTAAATTCTTTTGAATCCCACTATAAAGAATGAAATGTAGATACTTACCTTTTACCCGTAAATTAGAGTGAAACAATCTTTCCTTGTCATCTAGCCTTTCCTCATGGGTCTTTGATGAAGCAATGATGGTATCAAGCTCAACATATACAATCTCTTCCTCCTCCTCTTTGACTTTAGGTTATGTATGAGACAAAGTAGTAGATGTCAAGTATTGTGACTCATAAAATAGTGACTTGATGGCTTGACATTCTTATTTAGAGTGAGTTCTAGTTTTATGGTAATCACACCATTTTCTAGTCTTCCCCTTTTGGGGTTTCTTATCTTGAAACTCCTTTTCCTTCCAATTTTGGCCTCATGTTTGACCTTCCTTGTGACTTTTCCATTTTGAAGGCTGATTCTTCATATTCTTTCTTCCATACTTCTTCTCAATCTTAACAACAAAATCATATGCCTCACTGAGGGTTTCCAAATAGAAGAGTTTTATTTTCCCCGATATGTAAAATTATAAGCCACCATGATATTTGAGAGTCTTATATTTCTCACTTTCTTAGATTCCCAATATTGTAGATAGAGAATAAAAAATGTTAGTGTAATCTTGAACAGATTGGTCCTTACCTTGGTGAATTTGTTGCCATTGTATGTACAGATCATTATATGTTCTAATGGGATAGTATTATTCCTTTACCACTTCCATGAAATAATCCCAAGTAGGTTCCACCTCAAGGCCAATGTCATCTATACTGAGCCTCTTTTTGTACACTTTCCACCAATTTTTTATGGGCAATGATGCTTTCAAAAGAGAAAAAGCGATCTTTTCTCCATCAGTGAATTTATTTACAAAAAACTAGGAAGATAATTGATCAAACCAATTTCCTACTGCATCAACATTGATTTTTCCTTCAAATTTAGGTATATCAAAATTCACCTAAACCTTGAAGGGTGTTGGGGCACTAAAAGGATGTTCCATAGAAGAGGAGCCAAGAAGTGCAGATGAGGAGCTAGAATTTCCCATCAAGAGTTGTTGGAGAATTTAGGTGATTTATTGAAGAATCTATGCTTGTTGCCATTGGAGGGTTTTATTCACCATTTCCTTAAAGGGATTATATGTCTCAGTGTCATCTACTAATTGAAGTTTTTAAGATAAAATAGGTGGATAGTTTGGAAGCTCTATTGTTTTTCACCTAAACTTCTTGTAGGCTAACCTCATCCTCATGATCATACACTCTCAAGATAAATAGATATGATACCACTGATCCAAAAATAAATTTTGTTGATTAATATATATTTCAAGAACATAGAAATAACATAGTAACAATGAGTTCTTTGAGAAGAGATATTTTATTACTCAAGATTGCAATAAAACTATGTGTTTATCTCTAGGAAGAGATGTCTCATTTCCATTTTGGGTTATATTTTCATTTATACATATTTTGAATGTAGGAGGAGGATACAGGAGGTCACCAATCTCAAGGGGGATTAAGTGGTTTGACTTAAATGATTTAAAACAATACAAAATTTGAGGAATTGTTATTTTTTAAAACTTACTATTTCTAGACTACACTACTAAAATTGAAATTTGGAGCACTTCCATTGGTTTTTTAGGGGAAAAAACCATTGATCAAATCTTAGTTTCATCTCATCATGTTATTTTTGTTCTTGTCTTTCTAATCATTCAAATGGGGAGTCAATTGGAGCTACAGTGCAAAAGTTATGGATCCTAAAAGTTCCATCATCAATTATGGTAAAACCATCACCTGAATTGTCAGCTAAATTATTATCTAGATCATTCCTCCCTCATTGAGAAGTAATGGTCCCCATTGCATCAATATTACTCATAAAGTGTGGCAGTTGTGTCTTAATTTGATTCTTTGTGAGCCACTCACCTTGGTGGCCAAGCTAGCCCCTTTTGACTACCCGATAAAGTGGAATAGAGCATCCTATTATTGTCTTCATTTAGGTGTCCATAATCTGATCCTCCTCTACTAGAAAAAAATTTGTAGATCAAGATCATCAATATCTATTATTATACTATGACTAAAGTGTCCAACAATGGTGGATGATATGGTTTGGGGATTTACACATTGAATATTAGATGCAGACCGAGGTAGGCTAGTAGGTTTAACTCAAAAGCATTTTCTCCAACTTTTTTGGTGATGGTGTAGGGACCATATCGTAAAAAGATGAATTTTTTGTGTGGGATTATAAGTCATTGATTTTGAATCCATAACCAAACCTTATCAACCATAATAAAATGTTGTGTAATCCTATGTTTATCATGGTGTTACTTATACTTCTAATTCATCTTCTCCAAGATGTCATGAACTTGCTACTAGATGTGTTACATTTGTTCAATGAACTTTGTTTCTTTTGCTACCTTAGATCTCCCATGAGGTATGTATTCTATCATGGAGAATGGAATGACTATATTAATTGATGCCATGGGTTGGAACCTAAAGCATACATGGAATGGACTATGCTTGGTCAAGTTGTCCAGGGCCTGATTATATCCATGTTGCATGAAAATAAGCCCCTCATCCCATGTGAATGGATGTTCAGATTAATACATTTGAATCATGTGAACAATCAAGTATTTCACCACTTCTATCTGACCATAAATTTGTGGATGGAAGACTATGGACTTCATCAACTTGGTATCCATCATCTTCCATAGAGTAGACTAGAAGATGCTCAGGAACCTGCTATCTCAATCTAAGACAATGGACTTGGGGAGACCAAAATTGAGCCATACATGACTAAAATATAGTTGATAAATTTCTTCATTAGATATATTTTTCTTACAAGTAATCAAGATATAAATTTATGAAAAATGATCAACTATCTATACCATGTTTTGAAGTGGGCAAACCTAAGAGAAAATATATTGAGATATATTCCCAAGGCCTGGTTGGTTCTGGCAATGGCATGTACAATCCTTGATTCTTATTTGTTGGTTTGGATATTGCATATGGGGTGAAAGATTTGAGGTAAATTTACACATCCTTCTACATATGGGGCCAATATAAGTTTTATTTAATAACTATCAATGTCTTTTATACACCAAAGTGTCAAACTGTCCTACTAAAATGTTCTTCCCATATCATCTTCTATTGCTCTATAGCTTAAACAAATATGTGCCCCATATGATAAAAGAAATTATCTTGAAAATAGAAATTAGAAAAAAAATTACCTTCTTTAAGCACCTTATATGTATCAACAAAGGTAGGATATGCTTCATATAGAGCACCTTAAGTGGTAGTCTCATGTTTGCATAGGTAAAGAACTATTATGAGTATAGTAATTGGTGGGGAGCTCAGACAATTTGCAACTATAATTAAGCTCCCATTTTCATGTTTGATTATCAAATGGAATTTTTGTAGATATGTGGCCCACTTTTTGTGCCTCTCATTTCATAATTTAATCTATGTCTAGATTAATTCCAATAGTCTATGGTTAGTGTGGATGACCATCTCTTTCCCCAAGATGTAGTGTTTCCATTATTTGTAGGCTTACACAATGGCATAGAGATCCTTACGATAGTCTCAGGTATTTATTATCTATATTAGTGAAATTTCACTATGATATGTAGTAGGATGGCCATCTTGCATGATGACAACTCCCATGGTATATTCAAATGCATATGTCATCAACTTGAAAGGTTGATGCAAATATAAAAAGGCAAGAATAAGAGTTGAACAAAGTATATTCTTCAAATTATCAAATTCCCTTTGTTGTATTTCACCCCATTTAAATGTAGCTTTAGCTCTTCCTTTAGTCACTTGGGTTAGTGGCCAAGCAACATGTGAGAATCTAAGAACAAACTTCCAATAGAAATTTGTAACACCCAAGAAGATATAAAGTTTTGTGAGGGTCCTGGGTGTAGGCCATTCTTGAATAAGCCAAATATTATTTGGATCAACATGGACCCCTTCCTCATTCAAAATGTACACTAGGAACTAAATGGTATTAATCTTGAATGTGCATTTGTTGATATTTACACACAACTTGTGTTATTGAAGAGTTTGAAGAACCTTATGAATATGTTGTAGATCTTCCTCTCATGTTCTACTATATATGAGTATATCATCTAGGTATAAAAACATGAATGAGTCAGTGAAGGGTCATAAGATGTCATCCATCATCCTCATGAAGGTTATAGGTGTGTTAGTGAAGCCAAAAGGCATAACCAGCCATTCAAAGAGCCCCTCCTTAGATTTGAATGCAGTCTTCCAGACATCAGTGGGATTAATGGGAGTTTGGTGATAGCTAGATTTGAGATCAATTTTGATAAAGAAATTCACACCATGGAGTTGGTATAGTAGGTCATCAATACTAGGGAGGGGGTAGTGATTCTTCATAGTGATTTTATTTAGGGATTGATAGTCAATGCAAATCCTCTATGTTCCATCTTTCTTTGGTGCTATGACAATCAAGCTACCATAGGGTGAAGAAATTGGCTTGATGTGACACTTTTGGATCAATTCCTAAATCTGTATTTTTATCTTATCATTCTCAAAAATTGATCTGTGATACACAAGACTATTAGGCAAAGGTGATCTTGGGATCAAATTGATAGAATATTTTACCTTGCAATGCAATGGAACTCCCATGGGTGACTTGAATAAGTCATCATATTATCCTATGATTTTTCCCATCTACTTATGTTGTTGTGTTGATTGTGTATTCAAGACTACAACATCAGCCTTCTTATATTTATGTGGTTTGACCACCATGAGAATGCATTTCTTTGTCTTCTCCACCAATATCTTACATTTCTTGGCACTAATTAGGTAGACAGATGTGGGAGGTGGTACCTCTAGTGCTTTATAGCATCATGTTCCAAGAGTGAGGGTGATTCTTAGGGTTTACAATTCATATATTCCATGCTAATCATATATGAATGGCTGACCAAGGAGTACATCATAAACATCTATATTGACCACTTCACACAAGACTTCATCTTGGAAAGGTTTTATTGCATATGAATAAAGACAATGATGGGTGACATGGAGGTCTATCCCTATGCTCAACCATCTAATAATGTATGGCTTTGGGTGAGCCTTCATGGATAGATTTAGAATTTTCAAAACTTTAGTGGGTATTAAATTCTTTTGACTCCCACTATCAATAATGAAATGTAGAATCTTACCTTTTACCCATAATTTGGAGCAAAATAATCTCTCCTTGTCATCTGGCATTTCTTCACAGGTCTACGATGAAGCAATGATGGTATTGGGCTCAGCATCTACAATATCTTCTTCATCATCTTTGCACTATTAATATTTAAAAAAATTAAGGATATGACTTTTTGAGGTCAATATACCCACATTTCTCAAAATAGGGACCCTTGTTTAAGGATTTTGAAAATTTGTGCTATGAATTGAAAAATGCCACTTGATCTAATAATTTTATTTGAAGATAACCCACACATAGTTCTCATTTATCTTGACTATCACGTCTCCATTTGATTTTTATCTTATTTTGACTAATTTTTCTAATGGTCACTTCATGTGTTTTCAACATGCAATTTTAATGGTGTCTCAAGTGGATGAACAATGTTCAGGGTTTCATACTTCAAATGATAGTTTGAACCTTTGTTAATATTTAAGTCTTTAATGGTTTGATTAAATTCATTAGTAAACAATGTACAACCTAGGGTTTTATATATTATAATGTATTTTAACCTAGGACCTTTTAATTTGAATTCAAATTTATGTGGGGTCACTTTATTTGAAAATTATGTGGGAACACTTTATATTTGTTTAAAACTTAGCTTACACTTTATCGTAAGGTCTTAATCATGTTTATTAACATAAATAAAACCTTAGTCTAAACCTTCATTCTAAGTTCTCTAGGTCCCTGGACCCCTTTATTATTTATTATTTGCATGGACTACCTAAATGCAGGGTCACCTTTATTATGTTTAAAACTTAGCTTAAAATTTAATCCTAAGGTTTTGTCATGTTTTTCAACATGATTAAAACCATAATATAAAATTTTAGCCTAATTTACCTATATTTCTTGAGCCTTAATATCTTTTATTTTATCATCTAAAGGCTTGATGGTACACATTTTCTAGGGAAATATTGATCTAATAGTGTGAGATAAAAGTTGAAAAGTTAAGCCACGACCCCAAGTTAAAGCTCAATCATCTTCCTAAAGATCGATAGTATGCATATGAGCATGCATATTTTTATCGATGGTGCATATCAAGTCAAAACTTCAATGAGACCTTAAGACAAGTCAGGAGGTAACAAGTGTCATAATTTTATCAAAAGAATATAAAGCATCTAATGACATTCAACCCCTTAGATTAAGATATGATGAACTAGGTTTGATCAATCAAAGATGACCAATAGTGTGAAGTTTGAAAATTCAAAGCCCAGTGACTAAGAACGTAGATGATAATTCTCATTCCCATAATGGATAGTTAAAACTCGAGAATTTTCCCAAAGGTCAATGGTGCACGACTAGACATATATATATTTTTATCAATGGTGAGCACTCAGTCAAAACTTCAATTAAGCCATAGAACGAGTGAGAAGGAGACAAGTGTCACCATCATAGAGATTGAGACATAAAATAAATGTCCCATGAAGTAAAGGACAAAACCTCAAAGATCTAGATCAACAATGTGCATTGATTGATGTAACCATGATCTAATGGTGCATATTAAAAGTTGAATTTTTAAAGAGTCCAAGGATGAATGAAAAGCTACCATGTGGTGTAAATACATTTTATTGAGATGAAAATGATACCTAGAACCATAGAAAAAGCTCATAGAAGTGACACATGGATAATCTTGAGTGCTAAGCATAAAATCAACTAATAATGTTTGACCTTTTAGATCCAAATAAACAATGTGAGGTGAGGCAGAATTTTTAACAAATTGAGACCCAATGGGATATTGGCACATGTATTAAATTACAAATGGTCAATTTTTAAATATTAATGACCTAAGTGACATAGTGGAGCCACATAAGTGCCAAGTCAGATTTAGAGATCTCATGGACCCATAAAAAGTAAAGGTATAAATGCACGATCCAAACAAGATCTAAGGTGTAAAACTAATTATTTTAACTAGATAACACCATTAAAGCACTATGAAAACCTTCACAAAAATTCCTAGATAGTACGAAATCCCTAATTCAACCTTTCATTCATAATAATTTAGTTGAAGAACATTGAATTGTCATAATTCAATCTAGAATCAAATTAAAGTCCACTTGTAGGTAATTAGATCAATTCATAGCCATGGTAACTAGGAAGGGTTTTTCAAAATAAGATTTGGAGATCAATCCAACCATAGGTGCTAAGGGTAGGATTTTCAAAGGCATAGAGTTCAATGCCACTACTATAAATACTAAAGACAACAATTGGTCAAACTTGTTTTGGACCATTGACAACTAGTAGCCCATCACTTAGGAAGAAGAGGAGAATGTGTCTACCAAGATGCTCTAATAAGACATAGTTTCAATCCAAATGATAGGCCTATAGTATGTGATAGCAAAACTTGAGGTATTTCATTGTATCCACATTCTTTCTCCTATTTTTAAAGATGATAAAATTGATAAGGGAATGTTAATCAATGAACATAATCAAAAAAATGTACCCTATATTTCTATTGTAGCATTTTAAAACTACTTTAAATTTCCCAAACCCCAATTTGACCTATCTTCTATTCATGTATGGGCCCAAAATAACAATTTGAAATACATTCTAGTCTTGTGTCTATATTATAGGAACCAGGTCTTTTTAGACCTCAACAAGAATGTCTTAATTAGATAATTCATGTTAGAAATTAGGATGATAATTACCATGTTGAATATATTGTCTTGGAATGCAACCACTACTTAGGTAGACTAGGTTTGGGTGCCTATGGTATACTTCATGTTTGAAAAGTAGCTGACCCCTCCTCTAGGTGAAATTATCTACATCTCTTTGAGCAGGTAGATTTTTACAATCAAAATGAAAAAAATGCCCAATTTTTCATGATGTATTACATTTTGTATGCCCTCTATGCAAAAAAAATTTCCCAACCTAAGGGAATGGTCACCTAGTAGAACTCAAAAAATTCCACAATATTACTCTAAGTTACACATATTAAAGTATATAGATCACATTCAATTCATTTTTGACTACATATATCCATCCCTTAATGAGGCTATAATTGGTCATCCCATAGATAGGGTCATCCCTCTAGTCAAGAAGTATGTTGAGACTATGGGAGATATCTAGTTGTATCTAGATTGTACAATCATCAAAATTGAAGGAACTTAGATCCAACCACTCAAGCTACCCCTAAATATCCCTAATAAGTTAGTAGAGTAAGAGGTAGGATATTAATTACTCCATGGCATTGATGGCCTGTGTAATACCAAGAAGAAAAGGGTCCTCTATATCCTCCCAATAACTATTAAGAGGACCATATTAAAACAATGGGATAACATTGAAGCAACATCCAAACATAAAACATCCTTTAAACTAGAAATTGATGAGCTAAGTTAGTGGGGTACTTATCTAAGAGTTAATTTCAAAACCAAAGGGATGTTTAATATGCCTTATGATCATCATCCTGGTGCTTTCAATCATATTTACACCAAGGCATCCAGCTACTCTAAGATCATAAGAAGGTTGAAGGAACATAACCTTATAACTAAGCACATATTGGAGAGGAACTAGAAAAGAGATGAGAGGTATCAACTTGGGCTTAGGTAGTATCATTTTATAGGTATGACATCAATTAGACCTCCATCATCTCAACCCCAAACATAGTAAAAACCTATGGCATAAATGGAGCAAACAATAGTGGAACAAAGGCTTGAAGAGATTGCATCTTATTCATCCCAAGTAGAGGAAAAAATATCACCATTGGAAGAGATTCATATGGTAACATTAGACCCTAATGAGACTATAAAGGATGCCCTCAAAATCTTATCACTAGCCTATGAGTCAGATGATGAAGAAATGGAGGAAACAAAGGAAGAAAATGGGAAAAAAGTATTGGATATAGTTATTGTTGCCACCCCTCTAAAGAGAAATGTTGAGCTATCCATTTATATAGTAGAGACCAAGAAACCCAAAGTATCTTTCACTCTTCATTTGGGTGAAGTGAACCTCTTTAGTAAATAAAATATGATCTATGGACTAGCCATTCTAGAGTGGTTTGTTTAAGGACCTAGATTATAGAAGGTGCCTACTTCACATCATCTTTGGGATATGATACAAGCCATCAAAATCCTTATACATGAATATACCAGGCCATAGATTTTGGCTCTACAAAATGAAGATGAAAGAAGATTGTCTACCCCAAGAGAAAAAAGTGGAACACAAATGGAGATCTTAGCTCCATAGGTAACATAATATTCAATTGGTGTCAAATGTGACCCCAATATAGTTGGATTATAGAGAGTAATATAAGAAAAGGTCATGGTGGGTAGAGAGGAGATAAATTTCTAGAAAGTAGAACCAATGCTAAATATGACTCTAGTGACAGGGCAGAAGCCTGTTGAGAATCCCATATTTGAGGAGAGCATGTTTGAATTATCCCAAGAATAATAAGAACAATTGAAAGATAACCTAAAAGGATAGAAACAAAAAAAGGAGAATCTATAAAAGTGATCTATCTTGTCATTACCTGAGTTCATGATAAATATATTTAAAGCCTCTTTGTTTGATATGTTCAACTCTTTGAATGTAATAAAGTCTAGATAGAGTGTGGTAAGCCAAAAAATAAAGGTAGCCATAAATCTAATCTACCAATGGAAAAAATCAAGTAGAAAAGTAAAGGATTTGATAAATATCCTGATAGAGGACCAAATTCCTAGCTTTGAAATAATTAGCTTGGCTCACTTAAAGATGACCATCACAATAATAGTGGACAAGATCAAGGGTTTGAGAAAATGGTCCAAGAACCTAGAATAACTTCATGAAGATGGAATATAATTGGTAAGAATGATGGAATAAATACTTGGGAGCATGATTATAGATCCCCTTACTCTCATCCCCATAGGGCTAATCACTAATAAATAATTCAAGTTTAGAGATACTCAAGTTATGCAAGAAGTGAGAAACCAAAGCCAAGGAAAGACTAGGGTTGACAATAGTAGGATATTGGACATGATCTTAAATGATGAATGAAGGATTATAAATTCAAGAAGCATTAAAGAAGCCATGAAAAAGGATGACTAATTCTTCAGAGACCTAGTATAAAGAGGATGGACTCTTCATCGAGCCTGTTGCCAATTTGAAGTTATTAGATGAGTAATATGCCAAGGTAATGAATATCTTAAAATAGTAGTATTAGTAGGGTACTTCAACATCAAAGGGATCTTGAGGCCAAACTAGTTGACTTAGGTATATTACTTGTGTAGCTTAACATGTGTAATATTTTGAAAAGAGAATATTCTTCTTTGTAAAGGCATATGCAAATTGTAAATCATTACCTATAGGTTAGTCATTTGGAGTGTTTAAAAGATTCTAGAATGATTATAAAGGAAAATTGTCCTTAACACTTGATATGATTAATTGATGTACCTCATGAATTGTTTTTACAGAGAAGTATTTTCCATTGTTTAAAAAGGAGGGAGTTTTGAGAAATTAATGCAAACAAGGAATTCTATAAAATTTGTCTCATTTTTTTGTGTGAATTGTATCATGTCTTCTTTCTCAATTATCTAGTTTATAATATATATTTGAATGGTTCTTATTGATTCTTGATGTTCACTTTCCAAATGTAGAGTTGTTAGCTTGTGTTAATGTTAGGTTGACTAAAAGTTCTTAGGTTTATTTCATTTTATATACTCTTCTTGTGGATGTGCTTATGTTATTTACTTGTAGGATTAAATCTTGAAATTAAATCAAGTTCTTGTTTTCATTCTTTCATTTCCTTAGATGCTTGCATGATGTGTAGTAGGATTTGAGCTTATGATATTTCATGATATACATTGGTTTCAAGTGCATATTGGATTAAATTTGGACTTTATCATAATATCTATGTTAAAAATAAATAACATGAGCATGTTCCTTCTCTTCCCTACCTTTCCTTTTGCTTATTTCTTAAAGAAATTCACTTTATAATAGTTTCATTATAAATATACACATTATCTTATCCTATAGATTTAGTTCTTTGAGCATAATTCACTTCACTTAGTTAGGATCACTTTCATTTTCATAAAGATAAGCTAGTAGGCCATAGTTGCTCCCAACAACCAAACACTATAAATATTATGAAATAGTTTAGTTGTTCTACTATTATTCCACCACAGATAACATGATTATCATAACCTAAAACTCATGTATTAGATTATCTAAATTTATAAATGAGTGGTTTTTATTAAACACTTAGAACCACCTATGATAAACTTACATGCATCAATAGAGAACACATTCCATTGGTACTAGAAGGAGGGCTTAGCATAATATTTGTAAATTCATGGTATCTTTGGTAATTTTAGTGAATTTTATTCAAATATTAGTGAATTCTTTGCATATTTGTGTTTCTTATATCATAGATGTGTAAATATCACTGATACACTTAGATTGAGACTAATCTTTAGGCTCATTTAGATAAAGATTATCATTGTTTGAAGATCCATGGTACATGTTTGCAAAGGTAGATTAAATTGGGTGAATCTTCCACATTTATAATTAGTGACAAATTTTTTTCTCAAGGACTTATTGATTCCTTGACAATTTAGATTTATTTGAACTTAGATGTGTAAATGCCATTGATATTCTCAATTTTAGATATATATTTGAGCTTATTTAGTCAAAGAAAGTCATTCTTTGAAGAGAATTATATAAATTTGTGAAAATTTTACCCAAATTATGGATCTTAAACATGAAAATTGACACATAGGTAAGGATTAGATTTTTATTTTCTATAATTGAGCTAAATATCATTCATCTTTGCAAATATAAGGTTTCTATGTCATATTTTTAATAGCACTCAAGATTTACAAGATGAAACTACCAAATATTAGGACTAGGTCACAATTTGAATCAAAATTGCCTCTCCTTTCATTAGAGGATCATAGGAAATCAAGAGCAGACAAAGGTAAGTGAAGGGTCTCTAAATCTTAGCCTAATTCACATGTCTAAAGTGCTCTTGTGTTTAATCTCTATCAAGGTATGGCTTGGTCAGGTTGATCTTTCATCAATGTGCCTCATCAATTACATGATCTACCTAAGAATATTAAGAAATATTTACCATATTTTATTCCAAATGGTATTTTCATAGTTGAAGACCACATTAAATATTTAAATTATGCTTTAAGACTATTAAATGTAGTTCATGAAGATGTAGCATGTAGATTATTTCCATTTACTGTCAATGATGTTGCATATGAGTGGTTTCTCAACATTCCAAAAATATATATCACTTGTTGGAATGATTTTAATAGAATTTTTATTGATCAATTTGATAATATCATCAGTTCTTACATTCTATATCAATAATTCACCATTGTTAAAAGAGATTCTAGTGAGACCATCGGATCCTTCAATGCTAGATTCTAAAAGATGTTTAGTAAAACTATAACCCTTTATAAACTTGATGAATATTTGGCTTTAGAAATCTACAAGGATGCTTTAAAACTCATGACTTCTATGTTTCTTACAAGGTATGTTGGAGTCATAAACACCTTAACATTGGCTTATGTTGAAGCTATAAAAATCAATGATCAAATGCAACCTCAAGATCAATTTGTATATGTCATTATCGATGTTAACCCGACTTTACCTACATTGAATGTCAGTCCTAATGCCAATCAGAATGTGCCTAACCTAAATTAGACATCATACTTGAACTAATTACCCTTAAGCCATGCTCATCCTAGCCAAAATTTGGTATTATTAAATAATACTTCAAATGGATTTCATCCATAGGAACAAAGAGCTTTGATGCCAAAAATTAATAATAATAATCAAGTTCATAATTCAAAGGCACCAAAGAATGATAATAAATCCATACTTAGCATGGTTTAAAGGATACATACTTACTTCCTTTAATTGTAAAAACAAGTAGGAAATATTAGGGATAACTCCAATAGGAATTATTAATATCAAAGGTTCAATAGACCTAATAACCAATTTTATAATGGCAATAATGTCAATAATAATCAAAATAATGAGTTATCATCAAGCAAGAATAACCCTAAGATTCATATTTGTGAAGTTGCTCTGAATGAATATTATAGGGTTCATAATACCTCAAAGCATGGTGAGTTGGATTGCATTGAATTATATAATTCTTTTGAGTTATTTCAAGATGAGTTAAATATAATCAAAAGTGGATCTAATAGACATAATTATATTGGTACACCTAGATCTTCCAAGTCATCCATATCTATAGATACAACCTTGTTGGTGGAAACCTTTGACTTCCCATTCCAAGAAGAGAATGACCCTGAGGATACCCCTGAAGAGGTGCATGCCTTTCAAAAGTATTTGAAGAATACTTATCCATTGAGGAATAGAGAGTAAAATAAAACTTTGATAAATTCAACTCCACCAAATAATTTTAACACTCCTAATCCTACAACTAACAATAATATTGATCCTCTAAAGGGAAGTACCTCTAAGCCTAATGTTTAGTCATCTAGTAGTTATAATGAGGTGGATACAATTTATTTGAGGACATGAAGAAGATTAAGTATAACATCACATTTCATGAGCTGACTCAAATAACTAAGAAAATATATTTTTTACTTGAATCTTTATCCAAGAATACTGGTAAGTCATCTAAGACTATAAATGCTAATGTTTCTATGTACAAGAATAAGAGAGATGTTCCACCATTCTTTCTTATAGTTAAAATATTTGATAAGAATTTTCATTATTGTTTATTAAAATCAAGTTATTATTCTAACATCATGCCTAAAGGTATTTGTGATCAACTAGGTTTAAATCCAATTAAATTTGATAGGGTTGTTACTCAATTAGATAAATCTAGGGTGAAATTAATTAGAGAGTTATTGAATGTTCACATGAATCTAGCAACTAATAAAAAGATACTATAATTTATAGACATCCAAGTGGTGGATATTATTGATGCTTATGGAATGTTTATCATCAAGGATTGGACTATATCTTTGAATGGTTACATATCTACTGACTATTCACACATTTGGCTTTTATGGAAGGGAGTGCCAAAGCAGATTCAAATTGAAAGAGAACTGAAGATGAAACATATAATCACCGAGTATAATGTTATAAATGAAAAGGTCAACATGACCAATTATGATTTAGGAGTTTATACTATTGACACCTCTAAGGTATGTGACACTAAAGAAACTCATATTATGCATATAATATGGAAATTAGTTTTTTATGGTGCAAGATGTAAGTCTAGATCAGGGGTAAGCATTATTTTACTTAATCCTATTGGGAAAGAATTTAATAATTCTTATAGACTCCAATTTTCATGCACTAAAATATTTTTATAATATAAGGCTCTAACCTTAGATTTACAATTTAACATCAAGCATAAAGTCAAAGAACTACTAGTTCATGGTGATTCATAACTGGTAATTAATCAAGTGAGAAGTAAGTACCAGTTAAAATTATCTTACCTTAAGAAATATAAGTTTATATTTTGGGACCTAATATAATATGTTGATTATTTTAACATTATCTAAATTCCTAGTGAAGAAAACAAGAATGATGAAGAGCTAACCTTAGTTTCAACTAATTTTATACCCAATCAAGACTCTAAATTTGAAAGCCTTAGTGTTGAATCGGTTCCTTGTCCCTTAATGAATGAAAATATCAACAATTTTTAGGTATTTAGTGATGAAAAATAGATTTTAGACTTCATAAATAGTTTAGGATTATTTGAGGCCCACATCATTAATGAATCTAATGAAAATGCTTTTGATAAAGGCAACATTGATGATAAAAGTGTGCAATTAAGTGACAATAAAATTCAAAAGGGTATGATTTCCATAGAAATATTATTTGACACAAATAAACTATATGAAAATGTCAAGATTCATAATGTAAATGTGAAAGATTATAAATCAGTTGACCTAGGAACATAAGGTCAACCCTAACTAGTGAATATTGGTACATCCACCACTAATGAAGAGTTAAGAAAAGATAAAGAGCGAGAACCCAAGATGAAACATATGATCACTAGGTAAAATGTTTTAAATGAAAAGGTAAACATGAATAATTATGATTTAGGATTTTACACTATTGACACCTCTAAGGTATGTGACTCTAAAGATACTCATGCTATGCTTAGAATATAAATTTTTTTTTTTATGATGCAAGATATAAATCTAGATTAGGGGTAAGAATTGTTTTGATTAATTATATAAAGAAAGAATTTAATATTTCTTATAGAATCCAATTTTCATGTACTAAAAATATGGTATAATATGAGGCTCTAACCTTAAGTTTAGAATATAGCATCAAGCACAAAGTCAAATAACTACTAGTTCATGGTGATTAATAACTAGTAGTTAATCAAGTGAGAAGTAAGTACCATTTAAAATTATCTTACCTTAGTAAATACAAGTTTAGATTTTAGGGCCTAATAGAATATTTTTATGATTTTAACATTATCTCAATTCTTAAGGAAGAAAACAAGCATGTTGATAAGTTATCCTTAGTTGTAGCTAATTTTATACCCAACCAAGACTCTAAACTCAAAAGCTTTAGTGTTGAATTGGTTTCTTGTCCCTTAATCCATAATAATATCAACCATTTGTAGGTATTAGGTGATGACCAATAGATTTTACACTTCATAAATAGTTTAGGAGTATTTGAGGCTCACATCATTGATGAAGCTCATGAAAATGCTTTTGATAAAGGAAACATTGATGACAAAAGTGTGAAATTAAGTGAAAATAAAATTCCCAAGGGTATGATTTCCCTAGAAATATTATTTGACATAGATAAACTAGATGAAAATGTCAAGGTTCTCAAGATAAATGGGAAAGATTATAAAGTAGCTGATTTAATAACATAAGGTCAACCCTAGCTAGTGAATATTGGTACACCCACCACTAATGAAGAGTTCATAAAAGATAAAGAGCCATTGACCAAGTGTAAATATATTGTATCATGGTCATATTAGACTTGAATAAATTTGATCCTAAAATCTTAACTCATACCATACCACTAAAATAAGATTTCAAGCCTTTTAGACAAAAATAAAGACCTCCCAACCCTATCTTAGAATCTTTGATATACAATGAAGTAAAAAAACTACTAGATGAAAATATATTGTTTCCCATTAGACATTCCATTAGGTATCTAATTTAGTACTAGTCAAGAAGAAAAATGGAGAAATCAGATTATGTGTAGACTCTAAAAATATGAATACAACATCTAAAAAGGATAATTATCCTTTGAATTCTCTTGATCAAGTTATTTAAATTGTTAGTGGTTCTACAATGATGTCCTTTTTTGATGGTTTTTTAGGATATAACCAAGTTATTGTGAATAAGGAAGATAGATTAAAAATTGTATTCATTACTAAGTTGGGCACTTTTACCCACCAAAGGATGCATTTTGAACTAATAAATGCAGGTGAAAATTTCCAAAGAGAAATAGACCACACATTCTATGGGATGATAAGTAAGTGCATTATCATTTACATGGATGATGTAACTATATTTTAAAAAAATAGGGAAGATCATATCATGCACTTGCAACTGGTATTTGAAAGGTGTAGAAGGTATGGAATTTCTCTCAATCCAAAAAATATATTTTTGTGTTACTAAGGTAAAATTATTAGGACATGTTATAACTAAGGAGGAGATTTATATAGACCCTGATAGAATAGATGCTATATCCGAGATAGAACACCCAAATAATATAAAAGAATTGAAATCTTTCTTTGGGAAGATCAACTTTGTAAGAAATTTTATGTCTAGTTTTGTAGAAATAGTGAGACCTTTGAATGACATGTTGAAGAAAGATGCCAAGATCACATGGAATGAAGAAAACATAAATTCCTTCAAGGACATAAAAGAAGCAATAACATAGGCACCAATATTGATCAGTCCTGATTTCTTAAAAGACTTCTATCTTTACTCTTTTGTTTATGACTATATAGTTGTAGTTATTCTAACTCAGAAGATAGATGGATGTGATCATCCTATTGATTTCATGAGTAATATTTTTTTTTTTTTGAGTTAAACTATTCCCTAATTTACAAGTAGGCATGTGCTTTAGTCAAGGTAATGAATAATTTTAGGCATTATATTCTTAGAAATAAGGTGTATGCAATACTACCAGACCTTGCCACTAAGCTCATGCTTAGTCAATGTGAATTAGGGGAAATGAGAGGTAAGTGTATGTTTGTATTTCAATAATATGCTCTAAAAATTAAGACTTCTAAACTGGTAAGATGTCAAGGGTAAATTCAGTTAATTGCCAATATTAATCCCAAGATAATAGTCATGTAGGCAGAGTAGCAAAGTTTTCAACCCAATGATTGGTGTGATTTAATTATTCATTTGATAATCAATGGAACTTGTCCTATAGGGTTGTCTAAGGAGAAAAGGAGAGCTCTAAGGCTCAAGGTAACTAATTTCCTAATCAAAGATGGAGTACTTTTTATAAAGAATTATGAAGGGATATACCTAAGATGTTTTTCCAAAGGGGAAGCTAATGAGATCGTGAGTAATTTCCATGAGAATATATGAAGTAGACACCCATAAAGAGGTAAAATAACACATAAGATCCTTATCACTAGTTATTATTGGCCTACTATATTAAAATATGCTCACAAGCATGTGAGAGAGTGTCATTAGTGTTATATATTCAACAATGAATAACCTAAGGCAACCATGCCATTGAAGCTAGTAATGATTGATAAACCCTTCACTCAATGGGGATTAGATTTTGTGGGGGTAATAACACCTAATTCTTTAAAAAAACATTTTTATGTGCTCATTGCCACTAATTATAGCAATAGAAGGATAGAAGCAGTAGTAACCAAATAATGTAGGATAAAAGATGTGATAAATTTCTTAGAAGAGAATATATATACTAGATTTGGAACACTAGTATCTCTAGTCTATGATAATGGATTTACCTTTATATCCATTAGATTTTTGAGTGGGAATATGACAACAACATTATTCTCAAATTTTCATCAAACCATTATCCTCAAGGTAATGAGGTGTTAGAATATACTAATTTTTTTAAGGCTATCAATAAGTCTACTACTAGTAAACTAAGAACCTGGCACAAGTTAATCAAGTATGCCCTTTGGGATGATAGGAAAAGAGTAAATCAAGCTTTAAAGTCATCACCATTTCTTCTTATATATGGTCAAGAACATGTATTACCCATCATACTCAAGCTTCCAACCTACATGTTTATGTAGGATTACATGGAAAGGGAGAATCAGGAGTTTGTAAGATCAAGATTACTTGGCATTAACCAAATGGAGAATGCAAGAGATGAAAATTTTTCCAATTTTAGTAGACATCAAAACACAATGAAGAGATGGTCTGAAAAACATTCCAAAAATAAGGAGTTTAGACAAGGAGATGAGACTATAGAGGATTCCATAAATAGTTTATCACTAGCTTATAAGTTAAATGATGAAGAAATGGAGGAAAAAAATGAGGAAAAGGGGAAAAAGTGTTGGATCTAGTTCCTATTTCCACCCCTCTAAATAAAAAGGTTTAGTTGGCTATTGTTATAGTAATACCAAGAAACCCAATGTAGATTTCACTCCTCCTTTAGGTGAATTTAACCTCTTTAGTGAATGAAATCTAATCTATGGACCAACCATTCTAGATTGGTTTGTTTATTGACCCAAATTACAAAAAGTACCTAATGTACATCATCCTTGGGCTATGGTGCAATCCATCAACATCATTATACATGAAGAGATCAAGCCATGGTTATGGATTTGCATAGTGAAAATGAAATAAGAATGGCCACCCCAAGAGAAGTAATTGGAGCATAAATGGAGATCCCAACTCTAGATGTAACATAATCCTTAGTTGGTGTCAAATTTGTCCCAAGACATCTAGATTGTAGAGATTAATATAAAAAAGGTCATGGTTGGTGGAAATGAGATAAATTTTTAGAAATTATAACCATTGACTAATTTAACTCCAATTGCAAGACAAAATCCTAGTGAAAATTCCATATTTGAGGAGAACATGCTTGAATTAAAATAATTACAAGCTACCCTCAAAGGCATGAAATAATAAAAGGAGAATTTGGAAAATAAGGCTATCTTATCAGTACCTAAGGCCATGATAAATATGTTTAAATCATATTTATTTGATATGATTAACTCTTTAAAAGAAATGAAGTCTAGATAGAGTGTGGTGAGACAACAAAGCAAGGTGTCTATGAATCTAGTCCACCAATGGAATAAATCAAGTAGCAAAGTAAAAGATTTGATCAGTATCCTAATAGAGGATAAAATTCATAGCTTTGAAATATTTATCTTGGCTCACCTAAACATGACCATGGTAATAATAGTGGACAAGATCAAGGGTCTAAGCAAATGGTCCAAGAACCTAGCAAAAATCATGAAGATTGTAAACAGCTAGTAAGTAGGATGAAATAGATACTTGGGAACATGATTATAGATTTCACTACTCTCATCCCCATAGGGATCATTAATGATAATAATTAAAGTTGTGAGCTATTAAATTTATGCAAGAAGTGAGAAACTAGAGCTAAAGAAGGAATAGGTCTAATGATAGTAGGATCTTAGACATGATCTTGAATGCTAAAGAAAGGATTAGAAATGGAAGAAGAATTAAGGAAGCCATAGAAAAAGATGACAAATTCTTTAAAGACCTATAAAATCAATAGGATGGAATCTTCATGTAGCCTATTTTCAATTTGAAGTTAATAGATGAGCAAGATGTCAAGGCAATGAATATCTTTCAACAATAGTAGTAGGGCATTTTAGTATCAAAGGGACCTCAAGGCCAAACTAGTTGATTTAGGTATATTCCTTTTGTAACTTAACATGTCTAATATTTTTAAAAGAGAATATTATTCTTTGTAAAGGCATATACAAATTATAAATCACTGCCTATAGGTTATTCAGTGTTTAAAAGGTTCTAGAATGATTGTAAAGGACAAATGTCCTTAACACTTGATATAATTAATCGACATACCTCATGAATTATCTATATAAATAGGTATTATCCATTGTAAAAATAAGAGGGAGTTTTGAGAAAGAATACTTGTACTAATTTTGGAGAAATTAATGTAAATAGTGATTTATAAAAAGTCTATCTCATTTGTTTGTGTGAATTGTATCATAAATTCTATCTCAATTGTCTAGTTTACAATATAGATTTGAATGGTTCTTATTGATTCCTGATATGAACTTTCCAAATGTATATTTTTTAACTTGTGATAATGCTAGGTTGACTAGAAATTCTTATGTTTATTTCATTTTCTATGCTCTTCTTATGGATGTGCTTATGTTATTTACATGTAGAAGTAAATCTTCAAAGTAAATGACGTTCTTATGTGAATTCTTTAATTTCCTCAAATGCTTACCTAATGTGTATTAGGATTTGAGATTATGCTATTTCATGTTATAAATTAGTTTCAAGTTCATATTTGGATGACATTTGGAATTTGTCATAATATCTATGTTAAAGATTAGTAACATGAGCATGTTCCTTCTCTAATTCACTTTAGAATAGTTTCATTGTAAATATACACTTTATCTTATCCTCTATATTTTTATCCTTGAGTAAAATTGACTTCACTTAGTTAGGATCACTTTCATTTTCATAAAGATTAGATAGTAGGCCATGGTTGATCTCAACAACCAAACACTATAAATATTATGAAATAATTCACTTGTTCTACTATTATTCCACCACATATAATAGGATTATCACAACCTAAAACTCATGTAATGGATTCTCATAATTCAAAAATGAGTAGTGTTTATTAAACACTCAGAACCACCTATGATACACTTACATGCATCAACAAGACTCTTCACCTATGAATAGATTATAGTATGTTAAATAAAGAGACTATAAATAACATGTATCACATACTCTTCATTGATGACATTATTGATAAAATTTGAATTGAAATGGCATTTTACAAGATTAACTTGATATCAAGGAACCATCAATTAAAAATCAAGGAGGAAGTCATTCCTAAAACATCATTAAATATAAGATGTGGGAACTAAGAGTTCATAATACTACCTTTTGGGTTAATAAATGCACCATCAGATCATGAATGTCATGAATAATGTTTTTAGGTATTACCTTGATCAATTTGTGTTTTCTTTCTTGACAACATTATGATCTATCCCAAAAGTGAATAAGAGATTATTGTGCATTTGTGTTTGGTTTTAAAATTATTGCAGAACATAATCTCAATTTAAATTTGTCAAAGTGTGATTTATTTAAGATAAAGGTGCAATATTTGTCTCATAGTATCTCTACAAAAATAAATTTTCTAGATCTAAAAAATATTAGAGCCATCATGGAATGAACAAAACCCAAGAACTTGTATGAGGTGCATACTTTTATGGGTCTAATAGGGTATTATATAAATTTTAAACTATTTTTTTACAAAATAACTAACCCAATCACTTCCTTTTAATGAATATGGTAGTATTTTGTGTGTAATGTTAAGTGGGAAAAATTCATTCAAACCTTGAAAAGAGGATTACTTCAGTACTATATTTGTGAATCCTAGATCTAAATGGTAATTTTTTTGTGATAACAAATGATTTAAGGAATGGATTAGGTGGAGTACTAATGTAGGAAGATTCAATAGTTCCATATGAGTCTAATAAATTGAATATATATGAGGATATTTATGTTCCACATGATTTTGAGTTTTCTAGAATAGTGCATGCCTTACATGTATGGATACATTATTTATTGGGTAAACCATTTGAAATCAAAATGGATAATTTAGGAATTGGATATATCTTTGCCCAACCTATTATAAATGATCAAAAAAGAGGTTGGATGGAGTTGTTTTTAGATTATGATTTTTAAAATCAACTATATAAAATGGAAGGAAAATAGGGATGCAAATGCTCTTAGCCACATAAGGTACATAAAAACAATGACTATTATTAGGAGTATCCTTAGAAATCAACTATTGAATTTATCTCTCATATTACAAAAATATTTTAAAAACTCAATAAATCCCTACGATAACATCCTCAAGATCATAGGTATAAGGGTTTTCATCTTGAAAATGATGGGCTTGTCAGATTCAATAGAAGAATCTATGAGCTAAATGGAAATAATTTTAAGGTGTTCATACTTAAGGATCTGTATAAAAATATTTATTATTATCATCTAATCATAACCAAGCTCATGGTAGAGTTAAAACCTTTGTATTCATATTAAGTCACTAATAAAGACAATTCTAATTTTGTTTGAAGATGCTTGGAATGTTAATGAGTTAAGGTTGAACATTTACATCCTGTTAGGTTTTTGTACTCACAATAAACTATAGAATGAAAGTGTAAATTGATTAGGATGGAATTTATCTAGGTTTTTTCCATGTCAATAAACCAATAATATATGAATCTGGTAGTTTTTGATAAACTCTCTAAGGTGGCACATTTAATTCTAGAAAATTTTACTGATGATGCACCAATGCTATAAAAATTATATATCAAATAAATTAACATATTTCATAGGTTTATATTGGAACTTAGACTCATACCCTTGAGTAAATTATCATCTCTCCTCATCCAAGTGGCACAATGGAGACATATCTCTTATTGTGGGTGACAATTTCATTGAGATGAATCTCTAGTAGGGCTAGTTCCCTTGATGCAATTCTTTGAAGCACTCTCTAACCTATCAATTTGTGTATGAAAAGGGTTCAATAAAACAACTAAGAAACCAAAAATGTGATACACTAATGTTTATCTCCTCCTATTTGATAGATAATATGCTACTTAAAGACTAACAAAGTTTCTCTCACACAAAACTCATAACTCCTTGTGCATTGTCACATCAACATTTCACATGTTAGATTCAAGAAGGCATTCAAAATTTAGGAGGGAAACAGATGATTCCAAGAAGGAATACAATCATATACCACTTCAAAAACATCTATACACAAGAAAATAATATGAACTAGGACCTACAAAAACACTTTTTCTATACATTTGGTAGGTAGCCAAAGATGACATGTTAGGAAAGATGACCTCTCACTAAACAAGAACAATAGGATTTGAACCAATACTCAATACTATAATATGTGAGTGGAAAAATAACTTGTATTATTTATTAAAGAGTCTTTCAATTATAAATATGGATAGAGTTTTCCCAGTAACTAGTGAAGGCTACTGAAAAGAGCTAGAAGAATGCATATATATAGATTTGAGAGAGAAATCAATCAAAAAAAGTCAAAAGGTCACTCAAACATGTGCCACCTTAAGGATATTAGTTACAATTACATGTGAAAGATGGGTGAGGTGAGTCATTCCATGTCAAGAGGTCTACTTGTATGAAACAAGTCATAAGAATGGTGAAAAGTGGCATAAAAACTTTAGAATTGGTACAAAAAACTACCTCCATCAAAGACCATCCATGAACATTTGAAGCTAAAAATAGGAGAGTCGACACATAACACTATTGAAAGGAAATGGAACTCATGGTTATAGTTAGAGAATTCTCCTTCTAACTATTAGCTATCCTCTGGACACCTATGTTTGTTAATTTCATGGAATCTCTTTGATTTGGTCAGCTACTAGCAATGACATGAACCATCGACCTATCTATTCTTTGCTTGTTTTGTCTATGCCAAATGCTCAAGATCATACCATTTGTTACTTGCATATTTTCCTTCAGGTTCCCACTAATCTTTTTAACACCAATGCCTAATTTCCATAGTTTGAAATTGACTTTTTGTAAGCCATCATCCTTTGGGTATTTTATTTGGAATTTTGTTTCCCTTGGACTTTTTGTTTTCCTTAGACTTCTCCCAAAATAATTCATTCCTCAGACTTTTCCTTTAGACAATTCCATGACTAATTTGTTTTGAACAATATTTTAGGTTTTTAAATGAAAGTGCCTCTTCAAAAAAATGTGTATGGGCCATCTCTCTAAGGAATTGACTCTTTTTAGAATCCTACAAATTACCCCTTTGGCTTGAGAAGTATCTGTTCAAAACTTATATTTGGTCAACCTTCCCATGAAAACAATATTTCATACTTTTAATAGTTTCCTTTCATCTTTCTAAAAATTCCCCTTTGGGAAAGTTGAAGTGCCCTTCATAATATTTTTAAAGTGCCTTGATCTTCTTACAAATGCCCTTTGGAAAAGTTGAAGATAATTTTTTTTTGAAGTGCCATTCAGGAAAGTTGCTCCGGACATTTTTTTTTAAAGTATCCTTTGAAAAGAATGAAGTGGACCATTTCCTGTAGAAGTGACCTTTAGAACTTTTAAAATTCCCTTAAAAAAATTTGAAAATGATCCCTTAGCCTGAAAAGGTCCTTCAGGGAAATTGTTCAGATAATTTTCCTAAAGGAATTAGTCTTCATCTTTGGGAAATTTATCTTAGAAAAATTGTTTGAAAGAATTCGACACTTTGTAAAACTTAAAAGTATAAAAAGAATAACACTTTAGTCAAAAACAAAAGACTTAAAAGGATTAATATGCAAAGTATTAACCAAATACCAAAACCAAACTTTTAAAAAGAATTGGACTTGTACATTTATTATAGGCTTTGTATAGAACACTTCTTCTGAATGAAACCTACATATTAGACCTAGCCAAAGGTATAGACTTAGGCAACTAAATTTTCAAATAGGGGTACCCAATTTTGGCCTGAAGGACCAAAATTTGGTCAATAAATTGGTGACTCACAGGGGTAGTATGCCTGTTATACTGACCAAACCAATAGCTAAATTAATCCATTGGGCATGGATTCATCTAAAGACACTCAAACAAGGAAACATTGGCCATGACTCAAAAGCTTGAAAAACACATTAGATTAGAAGGAAAACCCATGCTACAAGACACAACACATAATAAGAACAAAACAAACAAGACACAAAGTAAAGAAAGACATGAGACCACTCACATATGTGTGTAATCACTTAGGGAACATAAGGAAACTATGTACAAAGGAAAAGGAGAAACTTAGTAATAATGATTTAGATATATCCCATTGATTAGGATATGCATCTCCTCTCCATCCAACTTTGAGGGTTAGAAAACATTGTATTATTTACACTATGTGATCATATATGGGCCACTCCACAAAGCATCAAACTTTGTCTGTCTTTCAAGATTGGTCCTATCTTCATCCCATTTTAGGACAATGTCTCCTTCTTTGAAAATCCTTGGCATGGATTTCTTGTCAAAATACTTCTTTGTTTTCTCTTGGTGAGTTATCATGGTGTACATAGCTTGATTTTTTGCCTCCTCAAAATTCATTAACTCATATAACATGACCTCCATGCTATCATTATCCATTAATTTTAGCTTATAGGTAAGATCTAAATTAGGTAACTTAAGTGAGATATGAAGTCTATCTTATCTTCCATAGACAAGTGTATATAGTGATTTTGTAATTGCTCTCTTTGGGGTGATCCTATCAGCCTAAAGGGATATATTTAACTTGGTGTGCTATGTCATTTGATTCTCCCCCATATTTTTCTTTATAATCCTTATTAGATTCTTATTTGTGGACTCAGATAGTCCATTCCCTTGGGGATAGTAGTTGGAGGAGGTGCTAAGATAGATACCATGCTTTAAATCCCATTCACTTGTTTTTGTTCTTAGGAAAGCCAAGGCATTGTCTGATATTATTATTGAAGGAACTCTAAAAATTGTAACTATACTTTCATAAAAGTTAAGGAATAAGTTTTCATTTGCATCCTTAAGATATTAAACCTCCATCCATCTTGTAAAATAATTAGTGGATATCAACACCCACTTATGACCAGCACTAGAAGGTGGATTGATTAGGCCTATGAAATCCAAACCCCATTGCACGAAGGGTTTCTCAACCTAGATTGGATGAAGAGGCAAGGTAGCTAGATTTTGATTTACATTAAATAAATCACACTTTTGGCATTTCCTTACCCAATTTTGAGTGTCTTGAAACAATCTAGGCCAAATATAACCAACCCTCATAATCTTAGTAGTTATGGTTCTTAGATAAAAGTGACCACCAATTAGTCCATCATGGAATTTAAACAATGCTTTTTCAAACTAATACAAATCAAGACACCTAAAAATTACATCTAGAAATTCCTTTTTAAATAACACTCCATCAATAAGTACATAATGAATGGATTATAGCCTAAAGTACATTCTTTTATCCCTACCAAAACCTTATGGACACTCACTAGTTTGAAGGAAATGGATAATGTATTATGTCCAAATTCTCATGGATGAAGGTGTAGTTGTCATTGAGTCATCATGAAGTACCAAAAAAAATATTTTTTCTCTTTCAATTCTGAATCAAGATGCCCACACATCTCTTTTCCTTTCACTAGCTTTATTGTCTTGATCTCCACATCATATTCCATCACCTTTGTGATCCAAATTTCCCTCTTTTCATTCAAATATCTAATCAATATAAATTCTTTCACACTAGTATGAGGCACAAAAATGTGAATATTTTTGTTAGACAACATATGCCTAAACTTATTTAAACTCTTTATGACTGAAAGTACTTGTTTCTTAATATATGTGTATCTTACCTCATAGCCTTCTAAACCTTGACTAAATAAGGTGATAGGTTATTCAAAATTTTCATCATTAGATTGAGTAATAATTTAAAATATTACATTTTCATTCCCAAAATTATATAGATTGAAATATTTGGAGAAGTTAGGACTTGCAATGGTAGGATCTTGGGCAATGGCTTGCTTGATCTCCTTAAAACTTTCTTTCCTCCTTGTCCAAGTGAATAATTCATATTTCATTAGCATGGAGGTCAATGGATTGAACAATCTAGACAAATTATGAATTGATCTCCTTATTAAATTTATCTTACCAAATAAGCTTTGTAGAACATTCTTATGTTTAGGGAAAGACAATGCCAAGATGGCATTCATCCTTTCTGGATCAATGGACAAGCCTTTCTTGGAAACAACATGTCCCAGTAGTTTGCTTTCATAGACAACAAAAAAACACTTATTTAGGTTTAGAGAGATTAAAAAATCTTTAAACCTCTCAAAATATACCTCAGGTTTGTTCAAGTGAGCTTTTTCATCTTTTGAAAAAACTGTTATGTCATCAAGATATACCAACATAATGTCATTGATTAGTCCTTGAAAACCCATATCCATTACATGTTGAAAATTATCTCCAGAATTAGACAACCCAAAATTAATTTTCCTATAATCATATTTACCCAATTTAGTAGTAAAGTTAGTCTTATGTTGGTCACTTTCCTTTACCAAAATCTGCTTATACCTAGAATACCCATTGGAGAGAGAAAGCCTTTCACTACCAACCATAACTTTCAATATTTATTACATGGAAGGGAGTGGGTAATTATATTTCAAATACACTCTATTCAAGTCCCTAAAATTAACACACAACCTTATCTTTCCATTCTTTTTCCTAACAGGAATTAGGTTTGCCAACCAAGATGAATGCTTAATGGGAAAAATGATTTTGGACTCAATCAGTTTGGTGAGTTATTTCCTCATGTGAGGCTGAATATTGGATTTGATTGGCCTTTTAATTTTTGTAATAGGCTTATTATTTTCATCTAACTCTATAGTAATTTGAGCTAGATTCAGATCAAAACCTTATAAATCATTATACTCCCATGCAAAGACATCAATTTTTTTTTTGCATAACTCAATGAAAGCATGCTTCTGTTTGCTAATACATACCTTCCCAAGTGAAAGAAATTTATCTTTGAATATATGAACATTTGCATAGTTTTCTTACATGGTATATATGCTTATCTTCTTTTTCTTTAGCTGGTCATTATCACTGAATATGCTCTCAAGAGTGATTAGGCCTTTATGGATTTTGATAGACTTTAATTACACAATCTACCCTCCACATTGTTCTTTTAGTTTAGATTTATTCTTGGAAGAAAACTCAACTTCTTCTTGTATAAAAAGTTTTATTTGTTAATCACTATGAAACATCTACCAATTAGTGACATTATCTGGTATGGAGGGCCTTATAATCACTTTTAGATGAGGTTGGTTCTTATCCTTTTTTATCCCTTTTAGAACATAAAAATGAGCTCCAATTGCTACCAACCTAATGGCATGCTTGTTATCTTCTCTTGAAATAGAATTGATGTTGAAGGCTTTGAAATATTTCACAAGATCCCACACTCTATGCTTATAGGACTTAAGCAAAGAGTTTTTTTGTCAAATTCTTCCCTCTAACTTGATTCACAAAAATATCACTATCTCCATACACTTGTAGTTACTTAAATCCCCTTTTCCTATCCCATTAAATTCCATGTATAAGGGCCTCATACTCTTCTAAATTACAAGTGCATGAAAAATAAAATCTAAAGGTTGAATAATACCTCTCCTTGGAAGGTGAAACCAACATTGCTCCACCACCTACCCCAATATTGCTTCTAAATCCACCAAAGAAGAGCTGCCACAAGCCATTCACATCTTCATTTTAATTCAAAAAATTGGGAATGAAAGAGTCCTTCTCATGCATATAATAGACCCCAAGACTAGATTCCTCAATAAACTTGTAAGGATCATGTTCATAGTGTTTGTTTCCCGACTCATCTATGAACAAATTAGAAACTCCCTTAGGGGAAGATGATGGAAATTAGTCAATTTGAAGCTCCTCTTCATCAATGATGGCATATTAAAATTTTCCACCTTAGGTGATTATGGTTTCAATTGATCTTTGTGAATAGTTTTAGATTCAATTTTCACCTTAGTGCCATACATTATTCTAAACACCATGTAAGACCAATTAGTTACCACGTACCCACCTATTTTAACTACAAAATCTATTGACAAGCAAAGGGAAAATTACAGGGGTAAATATGATACCACCACATCATGAGGAATAGGAAAATTAGGAAAAGCATGAAGTGTCAAATTCATATCTTTTACTATCCCCAAAGTATTGGTTGGTGATCCATCTAATTATAATACTCCCTTAGTCATTGGCTCATATTTTAAGCCTAGTTTATCAGCTATACATTTAGGCATAATTGAAGTGATAGCCCCATTATCTATAATGAAATTATGTACCAATAAATAACCAATGATTAGAGAGAGATAAAATGGAAAAATCTTTTCATTTTTATTTACGTGACCATCAATTGATTGGGTTCCATTCACTAAGACCACACTGTCATGTCTAGGTGGGCCATCTTGATTACCCAATTCATGTAGTGAATTTTTAAGTATATCTTTCTACCATAGAATTTTCAAGGATTCCCATAATTAGATATTCATCTGAAGTCTCTTCTTTTGGTCCACTACATTTATAGGAAGATTGTTCACTTTAGGCAAATAATAAGAAGCACCAAAACCTTATGAATTAGTTGTTGTAGGAGCTGGCCTAAAGTTTGGGATACTCTAATTTTCTTACACTTTAGGAGATGCAATAGATCCACTTACCATATGATATGGTTTATTCATAAAAATAGGTTGTTTATTGGTTCTTTTAACTTCATCCCTAGCCCTTTTCTTTAATCTAGTGTTTGTAGCCACACTAACATTGATGTTGTTTGAATTTGTGAAGTAATTGATGGCACAAAACACTTCCTTCAAGTGATTAATGAGAGGAGAATGAGATTTTACTTAAACACATTCCATACCATGTTGTATTAAAATCTCATAACTTGGAACTTGTTGTACTTTATTTCCTTGCATTATCATGATTTGGCTATGTATCTCATTTGCATAAACAATTTATTCTTGACTTTACTCAAAAGAAGGGTAGCATGGTTTTTATTTAAAAATATTGTTTTGGGTAAGAACAAGGTCTTTAGAGGATGATGAATCATTTGGATTATAGCTTTGATAAGGCCTAGATTGGGTGATTTGCCCTTGTCCATGCACATTATTTTGAAAGGGAGGTCTATTGGTTTGTCCAAACTGGTTATAAGGCTGATATGGTCTATAACCTTGAGTTTTTTGCCTATTGAGGGAAACAAATTCATTGGTAACAGTTTGTAACAAAATTTTTACCTCATGTATTTCATTGGAAGGAACTATAACATATTTGTCATGACTAGGCCAAGGGGCTAATGTAGGCAATGCAACTTGATTTGGAGGTTGTAAATTACGGAAAAAAGGCATTGGGGGTATAGGATCCATCTTCCATATTTGGAAAAGACAATTTTATACATTTATAGCTATCTCATAGGTATTAGGGAGTATATTCCCTCCCATATATTGAATGATAATGGAAACATCACTGTTTAATGCCTTTACGTAATACAAAAATGCATAGTTTGGTATAGGACTCACAAGAGTTGGGATCTTATCCCATGTTCTTTAGAACCTAGTATTAAAGTATTGTATGAATTCATGTGGTACCCTATTGATTTTGGTCAATTATTTAGCTAGAGATAGGTGATCACTCTTTTTTCCAAACCTATTAGTCAATAAATCCCCCAAATCATCCCATGAGCTAATAGAATTTACAGTTAGGGTCCCATACCAATCCAAAACATTTCTTTTAAAATACAAGGCCAAAAAATTAATAGCTACATTTTCTTGGGTGATGTTGTGGATATTACAAAAGTTTTATTTATTCCTAATGTGCTCAATGGTAGTAATAAGACCATCCCCACTAAAAGATGGGACACTTTTTGAGGGTTACTCCTAGAATTTGATTTTATTAGGCAAGATGCAAGGGAGATGCCCCAGTGAAAGGAAAAAAATGTTGTATTATATCCATCTTGGAATGATAACTATATATGTTAGGAATAGAATGTAACACAAAATTAGAACCTTTAAACATGAAATATCTTTTTTAAGGATAAGTGTTGACAAACCTAAACCTTTTGGTGGAATATGGAGGTAGTTGCACAAACTCAAAAGGTGTCTCTTTAGTAGAAGATATAATTATCATCTTTGGCATGGAAAATAGAGCTGATCATCAAATAAAGACTAAAATTATTTAATGGTGTCATTAGGTATTGAATGTAGATGTTTTTTCATCTTTAATTATGCCAAGACCAACAACAAATTTGAACAATATTTTATGACTTAGAAGTCCCACTAGGCATGCCAAAAACTATTGACACTTGGATTCACACCCTTGAGGAGATTATTAGCTCTTCTCATCCAAGTGGCACAATGGAGACATCTCTCTTATTGTGGGTGAAAATTTCATTGAGATGAATCTCTAGGAGGGTTAGTTCCCTTGATGTAATTCTTTGAAGCACTCTCTAACCTATCAATTTGTATATGAAAAGGGTTTAGGAAAACAACTAAGAAACCAAAAAGGTGATCCACCAATGTTTTTCTCCTCCTATTTGACAAAATATATGCTACTTAGAGACTAAAAATTTTTCTCTCACACAAAACTCACAACTCCTTGTGCATTATCACATCAACATTTCACATGTTCGATTCAAGAAGGCATTCAAAATGTAGGATGGAAATAGGGATTCCAAGAAAGAATAAAATCATATGCCACTTTTAAAAAATCTATACACTAATAAAATAATACTAAAAATGACCTATAATAATACTCTTTTTGCACATTTTATAGGTAACTGAAGATGGCATGTTAGGAAAGATGACCTCTCACTAAACAAGAACAATAGTAATTGAACCAATACTTAATAGTACAATATGTGAGTGGAAAAATAAATTTTATTATTTATTGAAGAGTCTTTTAAGTACAAATTTAGCTAGAGTGTTCCCAATAACCAATGGAGGCTACTGAAAAGAGCTAAAAGAATGCATATATATAGCTTTGAGAGAGAAATCAAACAACAGAAGTCCAAAGGTCACTCAGACATATGTCACCATGATGATATGAGTTATAATTACATGTGAAATAGGGTGAGGTGAGTCATGCCATGTCAAGAGGTCTACTTATCTAAAATAAGTCATAAGAATGGTCTAAAGTAGCATAAAACCTTTAAAATTGGCATAGGAAACTATCTCCATCATAGACCATCCATGAATGTTTGAAACTAAAAATAAGAGAGTCAACACATAACACTATTTTAATGAAATAGAACTCATGGTGATAGCTATAAAATGCTTCTTCTAACTGCTAGTTATCCTCTAGACACCTGTGTTTGTCAATTTCATGGAAGCTATTTGATTTGGTTGATTGCCAATAATGACATGAATCATTGACCTATCTATTCTTTGATTGTTTTGTCTACACTAGATGCTTAGGATCCTACCATTTATTACTCCCTTATTCACCTTCAAGTTCCCACCTATCCTTTTAACACCAATGACTATTTTCTATAGTTTGAAATTGACTTTTTATGAGTCATCATCCTTTGGGTATTTTATTTGAACTTCTATTTCCCTCAAAAAAATTTCCCTCAGACTTCTCTTGAAATAATTTATTCTTCAGACTTTTCCTTTAGACAATTCCATGGAAAATTTGTTTTGAATAATCTTTCAAGCTTTTTTTTAAACTACCTTTTTGGAAAAATGTGTCTAGGTCATTTCTTTGAGGAATTGACTCTTTTCACAATCCTAAAAAATACCCCTTCAGCTTGAGAAGTATACTTTTGGAACTTTTGTTTGGTCTACCTTCCTACAAAAATAATATTTCAAACTTTTTGTAAGTGTACTTTCATCTTTCTAAAAATGCCACTTTAGGAAATTTGAAGTGTGCTTTAGACTTTTTTTAAAGTACGTTTCGGCCTTGCAAAAAATACCCTTCAAAAAAGTTGAAGATAACTTTTTTATGAAGTGCCCTTTGGGAAATTTGCTTGGGACATTTTTTTGAAAAAATTATCCTTAAAAAAAAATGAATTGGACCATTTCCTATATAATCACCCTTCTAAACTTGTAAACCTCCCTTCAAAAATGTTGAAAATGATCCCTTAGCCTAAAAAGGTCCTTTAGGGAAATTGTTCAGATAATTTTCCTAAAATAATTAGTCTTCATCTTTGATAAATTTGTCTCGGATAAATTCTCTATAAGAATTCAACACTTTGGTTGAATGAAAAGTATAAAAAAATAACACTTTAGTCAAAAATAAAAAGACTCAAAAGGATTACTATGCAAATTCTTAGCAAAAGACCAAAACCAAACTTTTTAAAAGAATTGGGCTTGTAAATTTATTGCAAGATTTGTATAGAACACTTCTTACAAATGAAACCTGCATACTAGACCTAGCCAAAGGTATAGACTTAGGTAGCTAAGTTTTCTAATAAGGGTGCCCAATTTTGGCTTGAAGGGTCAAAATTTTGTCACTAGTTTCCATAGACAATAATTTATTATAGAGACCCTTGTATGACCTCAAGGTTCTTTCAAACCCTTAATGCAACTTTGTATACATAGTTCAACTTCAATATAACCTATCATCCATAAATAGATCAAGGAATAGAAAGGTTAAATCATGACTTGGAGGAAATTCTAAAGATATATTTCATGAATCAAAAATAAAAATGGGATGAATACCTTCCATTGGTCAAGTTTAGTTATAATAAATCATTTCATACAACTTTTAAATTTTCTCTTATGAAGCATTATATGGTAGAAGGTGTAGGACACCTATTAGTTTGGATAAATTAGAAGATAGAGTGGTATTTAGACTAGATATGTTTGATAAAATGGAAGATAAGGTAAATATAATAAGGTAGAGTTTGGCTTAATCTAATGGTATAAAAAACATCTGTGTTAATTTGAAAATACCAGCAAGACTATTCTAATCTAGAGAAAAAGTTTTTATGTGGGTTAAACTGCAAAAGAGCTCTATAAAGTTTGGCAAATCTTCCAAATGAGAAACTAAATAAGCTATACCATTAAAAATGATAGAAGTGATAAATCATATTGCATAAAATCTTTCCTTGCCATCAGTATTATAAAAAATCATAATGTTTTTTCATGTTTTATATCAAAAAAATTATGTGGTTTACCCCTCTCATGTAATAGATTGACATGCATTAGAGGTTCATGGTCTAGGAATGGTAATAATATAACTAATAAAAATACTTTACACTCACAACATTAGCTTTCATAATCAATAGGTATATAAATTCAAGATCTAGTGGGACCATTATTTTAAAGATAGTGCCAATTAGGAGTATCTTGAAGAGTTTGAAATGCTTTCCCCTTAGTTTTTTTGATGTGTTCTACTAAACTATTTATATTTTTCAAAGATATTTATCTGATAAGAATGTAATAAATAAAATGACCTATTTAAGGGGATGTGGATGTTATATCCCATACTACCCCTAGAATACATCTTTTATTTTATTTGAAAATAGTTAACTAGTAATTAGTTGGACTTATGAATCATGTGTATAGATGGACATATTTAGCTAGATGATTTCATATGTTATTTTACTTTTCTATTCTACATCATTGATTTCGTTGCATATATGTGTGATATAAAAGAATTGTAATGCTTTTATTTAGTTGTATGTGTTGTGTAAAACATTATATGTGTTGGTTATTTATGTTTTAAATGAAGTAATGGAATAACTATAATTTTATCTACTTGAGGTTGATGTAGGGAATTTATTACCCTTTCCAAATATCATAGATGGAGATAATAATAGGGGAAGAAGTGATAGATTGAGTTAGATGTGAGTAGAGATAACAAGAAGGTAGAACCCCCCACACCCCCCACCCCCCACCCCCCAACACACACACACACACTAGACATTTTTAGTTTGAATGACTAATTTATGTTGAGTGTATTTCATTAGTTAGATGGACTAATGACTAAATTTATATTGTTATTTTGATATTATTCTCTTCACTTTAATATTATTTCTAAAACATCTTGCTTGACATTAACTTTCCATTTGTATTAAATGTTGATTTGATATATTATTTGGTAATATACATTGAATTATTATTTATTACATTTGAGAATAGATGTGTTGATGATTTTTATGACTTTCATTATTGCATATATATATATATATATATATATATATATATATATATATATATATATATATATATATATATATATATATATATATATATATATATATATATATTACATATATATTACATAAAGTAAATAACAATTTTAGACTCTTGTTATAAATTAGTCATTAAATATAAATAGGTCTTACTTGGAATAATAGAAAATCCATTTGGGGGTTAGGGGTTCGAAATACCAATAGAGACATATTTATTTTAACAAACACCATTGGGACTCTTGATGAGATCATAAGGATATTATTTGCATGCATTATTCCCCTTTGTGACTCTAATTAGGAAATTATTAAAACATATAATTATGTTTTAGGTTAAAATTATTGTTTATGTTTTAAAACTAAAATGGTTTCTCAGGGTTATGTTGTTTTAGTCAACCATTCAAATGATTATTTAAGGTCTTAATTATTTGGATACTGACTCACATTTTTGGAATACAAGTTTCATGGAGAGTAGGTCAAGATAAATGATGAATGTGGCATTTTTGGAGAAAATGGTGCAAGAAGACTTAGATGGAAGGAAATTCAATGAATTTTGTTTGATATCTAGGTAAGAAGATCATAGTTTTATGAAATATGGAGAGTTGAAATAAAAATACAACATAAATATTAGCATGGAAGTTACAAAATATAGTTGGAAAGGGATAATAAGAAGGAAATGGAAGAGGGGGGACGTTTTTGGAGAACGAAGGAGAAATAAGACATTAAAATCATAAATGGATTTTATTTTATTTTGTTTGAAAAAAAATGGAAGTTATGTATTTTATTCAAGAATGGAAGATTCATGGTTTGGCACATCAATTAAATAACACTTTCTAAATTTAGACTTTGGGTAAATGTTATTCTTGAAATCAGGTAGCAATTTTTTTGGGATTTGTTTTTCAAGTAAAATAGAATTTATTATTTTGAGTACTTGGTTGTGTGAGTGTTTGGAATAAAAATGAATTGTTTGAGTGTTTATGGCTTTTTAATTTGATTATTTAAAAAAAAGGTTTAATAGGGCTCCTAAAACCACATAGTATGAAAAAACATAGTAGAAACAAGTCAACAAACAAAAATCCCCATGTACTAAATAGTGAAGAGGGATTTCAGTCAACCAACTAATAACCAACCACTAAACAAATGAAACCAAACAAAAGATAGGACTAGAATACCATGAATAAACATAAAAAACATAGTTAGAGGACTCTTTAGAGTCATCATGGTTCTTTGGAATGACACATTCCAACTCATCTTCCTCATCCTTTAGCTTTCCTTCATGACTTTACCCTGAGTCTACTTACTTTGGTCTTTAGTCAATCCCTCAATGGATTTCTTCTTTAGAATATTAATGTCCTTATTATCATTATAGGTATTCTAAGTATATTTCAACATTTTTGAAACAATGTTAATTTGAGGAGAGGATTGGGTGGGAGAATGACCTATGGATTTATCCTTCAGGAGGGTCTCATCCTCAACTTTTGTAGTCAGTTTTACAATATTGTGATTATCTAAAATCTTTAGCAAGAAGATTTTAGGTCTTTGTGTTTTTCATTTATCTTACATTAAAAAAATAGATAAAACTCTCATGATGTATTTAGAGTGGATTATTCCAAGGAAATAGAGCTATGTTTTGGTTGAATAAATTTTTAAATTTTAGAGGCCTTATTGAAGTTTATTTTTTTAAACAATTATAAGAAGATCATGACACACTTATAGGTAGCCAAATGGCCACCTACAAGCTTACATTTGTCCTTTCCAAACCTTTTTATATAATTATAAACTATTATTTTTAAAATTTATTATGCACACCTGTAGGGGGCCAAAAATACCACATACGTACATGAAAATGACTATCCAAGCCATTTTTTAGATGCAATATTTTATCATTAGTTATTACTTATAAATAATTTTAAATTCATCTAATAGTTACACTGATGTATAATTGAGAATAAACCATTTTTAGTATCCATGCTCTAGTTTGTATGTGTTTGGTATACACAATATTGTATGGTGGTATTTATGATTATTTTCTAAATTATTTATACCACTTTAAGTATTTTACCTTTTGATGAAAATGTCATTCAAACCTCTTTATGGTGTGGTATTCAAGGCCTTTTTTAATATCCAATGACACCACTTTTGAAATTATAGTATTCATGGCTTGAATATCCAAATTTTCATTATTTTTTTTAATTAATTATTATTTATTAGAAACTCTTTGTAACATGGTATTCATGGATTAGTTATTATCTATCAAAACCACTTTTAAAATAATAGTATTGGTGGATGGAATATTATTTATAAAATGGCATTCATGGAATGGTTATTATTTATTAAAAAAACCACTTTAGTAGTGTCGATGATATTTGTAGCTCAGATATTATTTTAAATATGGAGTTTGTAGATTGAATTATTTTCTATTGAAACTAATTTTGAAACATGGTGTATGTGGATGATATTTTTGTAAATTAAACTATAAAGGGATATTATTTTTAAATATTTGTATCTTGATGTTACTCCCCTAATATATGGTGGTATTTATAGCATAAATTTGATTATTAAAACTAATATTTTGGTGTGTAGTTATAATATTTCCTTTATTTTGAGATTTAGCCCATAAATAGACTTGTAGGTGGTTAATGATCAATGACCACCTACAGGTTCATTTACCCAATATAACTAGATTCTATTACTTTGGATTAACCTTAATTTGGGAATTAATTGAAGAAAAAATTAGTTGAATAGGTTATGGATATGTGTTGGAAATTAGTAAAGTAAATAATTATATATTTATTAGTTTAAATAAGTTAGATATGGTACAAAAATATTAATTAGTGAATTTATTTTCTATGGTGTGAAATTTCTATTTCTCCTTTATTTGATCAATATGCATTAGGATTATGTACTAGAAAGGAAATAGAATAAAGGTAAGTTTTTTTTTATCCAATGACTCATGAAGAATGAATCTTGATTATCGTGTATAGTTGTAATATTCTAAAATAAATAAATTGATTTTAGATAATTATGAAATTTATTTCATATGTTATTAAGAATGCATGAAAGAGGTAAATTTATATGGGTAGTTGTTTATGGAAACACAATATAGATCTTATTCAAAATGCAATAACATAATGATTATTTCATATTTATTAGTATGAGTTAAGAACGTTATTTTTACCAATTATAATTATGCATGAATTTGAAAAATATATATATTGTTTTATGGTTGCATGAACCTTATATGGACTTACTGTAGTTATTTTGGTATAATTAAGTTGTCCCACATTCTAAGGGATTATGAGTCATGGGTATGAATCCCTTTATAAATATCACTTATCATGAAAAGTATGGATTTTATGCATTTAGTAGAGAGTATGGTTCTAGTGAACAAGACCTAGCTTTATTTGAAGTCTAAACTATGATAAAAACTTTGGCCAAAGTAATTTTATATAAGTATGCATTGTTTGTTCACTATACTATCTAGTTTACATACATGTGTGAATTCATATTAGATAGAAGATTGTTTACATGGTCCTTATGATTTTTTCATGTGATAGTGATAGTATTTACACTATTATGGATGAGTGATTTATTTTCACATCACCATTATATTCCCCTCCATAAAGGGAAGCGCCAATCCCAATGGGGATGTGTATGAGGTACCATCAGTCTAAAATTGGATGAAAAACACTTAGATGCTGTTATCCCTCTCTAAATTTGAATCCAAGCATTTCTATTATTAATCATGGATATTATATAAATTAATGAGCTATTGTATAAATCTACATTATAATTTTATTATATAGATAATGGTATATGTTAGTTCAATTGTATATTTATCATTTATTTATTCAACACAATAGTGGATATAACATTTAGTTATGGATAAAATAATATATTTCAGATTTTAGTCATTTGAAAATAGGATTTATTAATATATTATATCTACAACATTTATTTATAGTTCATGCACTATGTAATCCTTGCATGAGGTAGTAAATGAGAATTATCATATTTAATCAATGATTTTTTTGGCATTTGTTATTAATATATTGTGTTAACCCTAAATTGGGTTAAGTAATACTTTTAATTGGATAGATATGGTTAAGAATATGTAAATGATAATGCATAAGGGTGATGATCAGATCTACAATAGGCTAATTGGGTGATAATCTAAAATATAAACATAAACTAAATATATTAATTGAGATAGCCTAAAATAATAAGTATAACTATGTTAATTACATAAATGATAAATAAGTAATTTACTTAGGTTGTTATAATGCTAATACAATTCTAGATCTAGAATAGGTAGAAATCAAACTAGAAGAGGATTTTGGAATAGTCATTAGATTTTAGATTGAGTTCCTTTCAAGCCATAAAAACTAACATCAACCTATAAAGGTTACATCGATGTTACTATCTGAACCCTGACATAGGTGTCTTATACAAAAAATATGTTGGAAAATGATGTGACCACCGAGATGCTTCTAAAATTAACATTGCATTTACTTTAGTGTATTTAGATCTGGTTCATGGACTATTAATCCAAATGGAAGGTTAAAACCATAATTTTTCATCTTCATGGTTACATTAGGGGAACTAGGTTATTGGGAACATGATGTCAACTTGACCCTAAAGAACCCTCTATCAATGAGAATCACATACACAGCCAATGCTCCGAAGATGGCCTTAGAATAATGTAGTTCTCCCCTCTATGTTGGCTTGTACATGAATCATGCAATAAATAATGACCTAACTTGTAATTTGAAATATATATCTTTTTGGATACTTATTAATTAATTTAGACCTATAATTTTTTGTCCCTATAAATTCTATGAAAATAGGGAAAATTTTATCAATTGAATACTTGATAGAATTTTTTTGATAAGTTTCCTTGGTCTTTTTGAGTATTTTATATGTGACGAATGAATGAGGGTTGATATTTTATTCATATCAATACCATTTGATAAGTAATTCACATTTTATAACTTAGGCTGAGCATTAAGATACATTTCATTTGTAAATTGGATGAATTTAGGGCACTAGATAATTGTGTCAAGTTGGGACACTAGCATTGATGTGCGTGTTTATATTCAACATTAGTGTCTAATGAGTAGGAAAGTAGGTACAGACATACAACTTATAGAGTTGTAATATAAATAGGTTTTACACATTTTAGGCAAGATATAATGTCTGGGTCATCAACATAAGACTATTCAAACTAAGTGATAGGACAAGGGGTACAATATAGAGAAGATATGAGACTTTAAAAAGTGGGAAAGGTCCAAAACTAAGATCAACAACCAAGGTCTAAGTTTTCCAAGTGCACAAAATTGAGGTGATATATAATATATATATATATATATATATATATATATATATATATATATATATATATATATATATATATATAATAGTGTTTACATTTCCCCCCCCTCTTTTAATCTATTATAAACAATCATATTTTATTCAAAAGAGCTAAACATTAGATAGAGAATATAAAAATACTATTTATCAACCATAATATATTATTCTACATTCCCATAAAATATTACATATGAACATCTTAAAAAATATATAGGAAACATATTTCTTGTAGTTAGGGAGAATAATATCTTCTAGATATCTCACTAACTACAATAGCCTAATCATAATATATTATTTTTTATAATAATATATATGATTAACAAACTAACTAATAATAACAACTAATTTACATATTAACCATATAGTAAATAATAACTAGTAATTTGTCCAATGTAAATATTAATCCATAACATCACCCCCTTAGTTTTTACAAGGGGAGAAAGTACATCATGTGAAATAAAAATACAATCATATGCCAATGTATACTCATAGGTCTACATACCATTGTATAAATATTAGTGTCTGGATCTTGTTACACATGATCACCTACATACAATAACTTGTCTAGATTTCTCTTCTAATTAAACATATTCACTATTCAACCATATTATAATGAAGTATGGTAATAAAAGGATCTATGCAGTTAGTGGATCTTTGTAGTCAATTGCCCTCCTATATAATTGTTTACATATTCCACGATATCTACATTCTCCTTTTCTCCAATCTTAATAGGGGAGTGATTACAAGGTTTTATTTTTTTTCACACAACATACAAACAACTAAAAAAGTAAAATATTATGAGGAATAAATCCTCATTGTCTCATTTTATAACATTTGTCCATGTTTTTTTCCACCCAAAAAAAACTATCATAGACAATCTTCACTACCAGTTAAAACCACCCTTGGCTTTATCCAATTTGGCATAGACACAAGTGACACTCAAATAAAATATGACCTCATCATTAGTGGATGATGAGAGGTATTTTTTATCCTCCTTCATTTTATGACTCCAATCTCCATCAATATCTACTTATTGAGAAAATATGGCTTTGAGGCTCATGTTTATAATGCCCCCTCAATTTGGATATCGAGTTCTACAAAAAATACATCTATGAGGCAATGTTTTTAATTTTTGAAACTTTTAAAATTTGGCAATGTTGACACTTTGAGGACCTTTTACAATGATGTTGACTCTAGATAGTAAAATTTTGACTTAATTGATAAAAAATACTTATAAACACAAATTTTCATGACTAATCCTAGTCTAATCAAAGGAATCATATTAATCAATTATAAAAACATCTAAAGTAATTACTCAAATTTTGATTTTCTGAAATAATACCATAGGCTATGAATACTAAAAACATAATCCATAATATTGGATACATTTAAAAAAAAGATATTACGTGTGAAGACCTAATGACAGTTAATCACCACTTTTTATGGACTAAATTAAACTTTATAAAGACTATAAACTATAAATAAGTAATTCAAAAGAGACTTGAGAGAATAATGCATATCTAAAATAGTGGCTAACTAAAAATAGCCCATCAAAATATGATAGGTCTAAGCATGTATGATGGTCTAGATGGGGACAAGTAGAACTAGTAAAAATTTGTACTATAATATTTGATCTATTTGATGTAACTCAATAGCCAATGCAAAATTATTATCAATGTGACCAATACACAATCACCAATGTAGAGAATTGAGTCCAAATTTTGGATTATATTCACCTAAATAAATCAATTACACATGTATATAGACGTTGAATAATCATGTGTGGATGGTATTATGAATATGTGTTGTATCCCAATAATCAAGATCAAGACGTCACTCTCTAAGTAGGTAGATTCAATGATAAATTGATAAAACCAATGCCTAATTTTGTTTAGTTAACACTAATGAGGATACCAAATTCACCTCAATTTTTAGATCTATCATAAACCAACATAGGTGGATACTAATTTAACCAATATCAATCTTCTTAGAACCATAAGCACTAATCTATACAGGCTATTAGAATAACATTAAAATACCTTAAATAATTTACAAAAACAATAAACTCTACTAAGTAGATAAACAAACAATGGTTTAAATTTTAAAAAATATGTTTAAAATTAGTAAACTATCAATCATTGGGGTAATGTATAAGTATTATAGCCCTCAAAAAAATTATACTAGCATGATAAAATACCCTACTTTGATACTAGATATTAGAAATGTTTAGAGTTTGAATAATAGAGTCAAACACTAGACAAAGAATGCATAAAAACTATTTATCAACCATAGTATATTATTATTCACACCAATATAATATTACATACAAACATATTATAAAATATATATGAAACATTTTTCCTATGGTTAAGGAGAATAATATTTCCCAGATACATCACTAACTATAATAACCTAATCATAATATATTATTTTATATAACAATATATATGACTAGAAAAATAATTATTAATAATAATTAAATTATAATATTAACCATAAAATAAATAGTAACTATTATTTTACCCAATGTAAATACTAATCCCTAGCATAATCTAGTAATGAAATTTCTATTTTAATGGAAAAGAATGCATACCTGGGTGTGTATAACACACCTTGCCTTTGCTTGAGTTCAGCTTGAATGATTTTTTGTGACTAAATTATAACCAAGAGCATGTTACATTACATAATTGGTTCATATAATATGTAATTTAAATTATTTGAAAAAAATGAAATTGAAATAGCAAGGTTTAGCAGTACACTTGTGTATCGATGTAACCACCTTGTTTATTGGAAAGATGATTTGAAAAGGGTATCATTTTAATGCTCTAAAAATAATATTAGGACACAAACACACATACATAAAGTGTGTGTGTGTGTGTGTGTGTGTCTATATATATATATATATATATATATATATATATATATATATATATATTAAGGCATATGAACCTGACGTTAGATAAAAAATGAGATTCCACTCGGTAGTTGAGATTAGCTCAACCATGCAACCCAATCATACTTATAACCTAGTGAGCATGAGTGAACAAAGTTAAATCATACTATCAAATTGGTAAGGCTATATGATAAAATAAATTACAAACTAAAAACTTGGTATGATTTAGTGATTTAATCACCTCAATCATACCAAAAGTGAGTAAACTATTATATAAGATTGGCTTAATATAATCCATAAAAGTACATCTTGGGTATTAGTGAATAAAAGTATATCCTAATGGGTGATGAAAATACCTTAGAGTGTTTTTAAATATGAAACTAATTTTTATTATAAAATATTAGGTGAACATTACATAGCATATAAACCTTAGATATGTCTCATGCTAAAACTATGTATAACAATCATACCAATGTATAGAATTCTACCACAATTATGAATCTAAATTATATAACTATGTTCTTTGGCTAAGTTGGAAATTTTCAAAGTGTGGATAAAATTATTTCAATCATTCCCACATTATATATGGATAAATTTGAAAAATAAAATAAGTACCAATGTGGAGAACATGTTTTCAAAACATGCCACCACTATAATCTATAGATGTTAAATACTAAATAACTGTGGACAACATATTTCTAAAGCATGCCCCCATTGAATCTAAAACTATTAATGTGTGGAATTAATTCCTATATGACATTTCCCCACTAAATTTGGTAACTTATATAAGTACTAAATAATAAATAAGTGTATAGAACATGCTTCTAAATCATGCCCTCACTGAATCTGAAACTATGAATGTGTGAAGCCATGCCTATATGACATGCCCCCATAGAAATTGAAAATTATTAAAAATGTGGAGAACATGACTCTATGGCATGCCCTAACTAATATCCCCCCTATGAGGTAAGAAATTAATATAAATCATTAGTTACCTCACCTTAAAAGGATAAGATGACTATATAATTTTTAAATGGAACCATGTAGCATATAAAAGGACATGTCTAGGTTGATATGGCATTGGAGGACATAGAATAATGTGATCACATGAATGCCTAATATGCATGGTAAATATCATGGAAACATATATATATATATATATATATATATATATATATATATATATATATATATATATATATATATTAGTAGTACAAACTCAACAAGTAAATTAATAACACACACAAGATCACTTAAAACTAAGTCAAAATGCAATGTTCTAAGGAGGCTATAAACAAGGGGCATGTTCAAATGTCACACAATAAAAGGGACATAACTTAGTCAAATGTCCATAAAATGAAATATGACATATTAAAATTTCCATATAACAAATAATTACATATTAAAATTTAAAATAAATCATACACAATCATAAGGGCCACAAACAAAAAATCATATTCAAATGCTTGAATAAACAAGATAATATTAATGCAAGACACTCAAGGAAGTGCATAAAATAAATCATAAACAACCAACATAAACATATCATAGTATCACATGGATCAAATGTGTTATCAAAAAATGTCCATTAAATAGCATATCAAGTACCCTGTGTAATATATAAACATGGATAAAGGCATGTGTAAGAACATATAAGCTCAAAACATGATAATGTAAAGTGATCATAGAATGATGTAACCTTGAAGTATTATGATCATATAGGTGGATGTCCATAACATCTTGGTGACATGGGTATAGGAAAGGCCCAACATTCTAAATATGGATAGATCATGTATTTATATATACATGTATCACACTCAAATATAAGCATGACACACATGTGTATGTAGAATTAATTTATGCTCCATCCATCAACATGGAACTAATAAATAAATGCCAAGGATCCAATAGAACATGTTTTATGTTGAAAGTGTTTTTGTATTTTTTAATGTTTTATATTTCTTTGGTATTTTATATATTTGAGGAGAGTACTTTTTGATCTCATCCAATGGATGGTCATAGGTGTCTCCCCACTCAATGTCTAACACCTTTAAGTTGGATCTTTTAAATTATTTATATCATGATTTGATAATTTGAAAAGGTGTGTATCATGTTAATCCTCATGTTTTACATTTGTATTATAAGTAATGTTATCATTTAGAATATTTGTTAATTTTCATTCATAAGGAAAGGAAATACCTTGATGATTTGGATCAAATTTTGCTTCTTTTTGGTATAACCAAAGAGTTACTAGTGTAAGTGAATATGGATATGGTAAGAATAACCCAAACCCTTATTTAAATTACTTTAGTACCATAAGAAATTGGTATTATTATGTTTCCCAAAGAGTCTTTCCAACCTCCTTTATTTTATAAGTTTATTTGGTCAAAGCTGATCTATTGTAAATGTCTCATATTACAGGTAGTTTTTCCTTGTGTAAGATCAATATGGTTATGCTAAAAATAAGAACCACCCATGAATAAAGTATTTTTTAAATATTTTTGTCATCGAGGTCTTTTATTTTGTTTATTTTGTGTTTATTGCATAGGACATGGACTTTAGATTTCCCCCATGTTAAGTAACATTTTCAAAGTTGTCATATAAAAGTTAGGAATACCACATTTTTGTTCATAATTTTCATTTGATAGTTCATCTCCCTCATTTTTGTGAGGAATAAAATTTTGATACTTACAAGGGTATATGTTATGTTATTTTGAATGAGAAAGGATAAATGAAGAATATCTATGCACATACATATATAAATGTGTGAATGACTCATTGTTTATGTAATGTTATTTATTTAATGGGGAAAGAATATATATACTAAAAATGAATTATATTTACAAATCCAATGGTCTAAATGATAGCTCATATGATGTAATTTTGAATTGAATGGTATAATCTTTAAGGGATTTATCATCATGTTGCTTGAAATTGTGAAAATGTTCTAATGTAAGTTTTGGCACCTTGTGGATATTGAAATCCATGAAGGAAGCATATTACAATTGGAAAAAAGGAGTTAACTAACCTTTTGGTAGGATATAAAACCAATTTTGAGCATCATCAAAAATAATCATGTCAAATAATTTTAGCAATATGTTGTCATATTTTTTCATTGACCAAAATAATGTACATAGATAATCATGTGGTTGAATGGGTCCCTGTGACTCAAAATAGAGGTAGATATGGTGTTTCAAAACATTTTGGTTAAGGATATTCAATTATACATTATGCAAAATGTTGATTGTTAAATGAAATCACATTTACATTAATATTATGGAAATCCATTTGAATTTCATGTATAAAAACTTGATTTTTAAGATCCCCAATAGTGGTCATTATAGAATTAATATACTTGATGGGAAAAATGGTGTGTGTCATAGGTGTTATCATTAGTTCCAATCCACCACCTTTTTTAAATTTAGGTATATGAGTATCATCATCTTCATGGATAATAAGTGCAAGTTCATGATCACTAAATTTAGTATATGTTGAAAGGGGTATTGGATCTTTGAATTTTAGTACTTTTGGTATATCAATTTAATATATTAAACCATTAGAATAATTTGGTTCAATCCATTTTTGATTATTTTATAAAGCAATTATAATTTCCCTATGTATTTGTCAAAATTTTTGATTATCATATGAAGGAACATCTTGGTCATATGAAATCATTATTTTTGTAAGATGTGCATAAATGACTTGATTAAATGAATTTTTTTTTTATGACTGATGATTTTTCCTAAAGATCCCAAGCTTTTCTAATTTGTATTATTTTTAAAACATATACGATGGGTAATAACTTGTTCATATTTGCCCAATACTTGGCCATTGTATTCATATTTTATCAAATATCAAAGGATAAAATTATATGATATTGGTTTAAGAAATACATATAAATTATCTTTATCTTCCTTAATATAGATCAAATAATCTCTTGAAATGGTGAGAGTATGAACCTAAATATATGATGGTAGCTAGCACCATTAAAATATTTGATATTTGAAGCTTTAGCACTTGGAAGAATAAAATAGAAATCAACTTTTACCCCTTAATAAAAATTTTAAGAGTTTAATCGATATCATCCATGATGATAAGAATAAATAACTCAAATATTAAGACAAAGTAGATAAGAAACATCATGAATGGTAAACATAGATTAGAAAAATGTTTAAAGATTAGGTTCACCAAATGTTTAATCCTAAATTAGATTTAGGAATCCTTTTATTTGGGTATATATAGTTAATAATATATAAATGAAAATCTACAAAGGTGATGATTAGATCTACAATAGGCCAATTGGGTGCTAAACTCAGATATAAACATACATTGTTGTTCTTAACTAAGATAGGTTACAAATGGTAATTACAACTATAAAAAGTATATAAATGACAAAGAAGTAATGTAATTATCTTTTTTTAATGTTAATGTAGTTCTAAATATTGAATAAGTAGAAAGTAGAGTGGAAGATGATTTTGAAATAATAGTCAAATTCTAGATTGAGTGCATCTAGAGCCATAGACACAAACAAAATCATGGGATGGTTATGTTGATGCTATTGTCTAAATCTAATGCAAATATCCTATATATAATATATACTAGAAATGGATGTTACCACCTAGATGCTTTTGGGTTTGAATTCTCCTTCACTCTAGTGCAGTTAGATTTAGGTTATGGAATATCAGTCATGAATTTATAAAATCCTAGTTCTTCATTTTCATGGTGACCTTGGGAAAAAATAGGTTAATGGGAACATGGTATTGTATTGACCAAAAATAACATTATGTTAATGAGTGATACCTACATATCTAATACTCTATAAAGGGTGAAAGCCTGATTTAATTATCCCCTAAATGTTGGCTTGTGCATGAATCATACAATACGTGTAAAAAAAGTAAAATATTAACCTAGCTTGTAACTTTTAAATATAGCTATTGGGTTGTTCATTCAATAATTTATACCTATATATGTGGTGTCCTTATAATTGGTATGGAAATAGGGAATCATTTTTCCATTGAATGATTTTAAAAAGTTGGCTTGGTCTCTTTTGGTATTTTATAGATTAAAAATTAATGGGTGTTGATATTATATTTATATAAACACCTTTTTAGAGGTAACTCTCATTAAATCACTTAGGATGAACATTAAGATATCTTTAATTTGAAAATTAGATGAATATAGGGCATTGGACACTTGTGTCAGCTTAAGACACTAACATCTATGTATGTTTATAAGCCATATGTTAGTTTCAAGGGAGTAATAAAGTAGGTATAGACTTAGAACTTAAAAATGTGTAAGATAAGTAGGTTTTAAATGTTGTGGGAAAGAGAGAAAGTTTAGGTCATCAATATAAGACTAGTCAAACTAAGTTCTAGACCAAGGGGCACAATATAGAGTAGATGCGAGACTTTTGAAAGTGGGAAAGGTCAATAACTAAGAGGAATAACCAAGGTATGAGTTTACCAAGTGCATAAGACTGAGATCCTATATAATCCATAAAATAGTGTCTACATATTTTTACTTTCAACATATTACATTGAGTTTTATATAGTGTTTTAGTTATATCATGATGTTAGGATCCATGTTTACAAATTTAAATTTAATTATCTAAAAAAAACACATTTTTTCATAATAAAGCTTAGAGAGGTTTTAAAGATATGAGGCAAATTTTTTGGATTGTGGAAAAAAAATGAGGTTTAAAGGATCCCATAACCTTTACAATATGACTAGACATAGGAAAAGATACCCAAAACATGAGAATACCATAACTAGCTTCCCACAAAGAATAAACTAATAATAAACATAGATTCACCAAATTTTAGCAAAATATCCTACTAGAAACAACAAAGAGGCGCTACATAATAATTATAATGACAAACCATAATGCATTTATTGATTCAACTTATAGATCTTCTTGATATTGGTGTTACTAATAATAGTCTCCTTATTTCATTAATCATTATTTTTATGATCCCTTTGGTCTTCTTGATAGGACCATTAGTTATTTCATCCTTTGATTATTTCCTCAGGTCCTTCATGATTTCATTCTTCAATTACTTGGATTCTTCCATGTTATCAGCCATATTTTCCTTCTTGACTTTCTCAATGCCCTTATTACACTACTTCCTGGTCTTATCCTATTTTTTGAAACATAATATATTTTATAAGAGACTCTTTGAGTTTTAAATTAATAATGAAAACAATACTATTTCACACATCTCCTCCCATCCTATGAAATCTAGACTTAGCAAGGATATTTTCCTTAATACTTGGTGTAGGCACCAATTCTTCTTAGTTATTCATCCTATTGATCAATTATAACCTTCACTCCTTATAATTTGTCCTTAATCATTAATTTTTTATATAATCCTCCCCCAAAACCTAATATATTCATTGTAAAGTGAATAATCATTTTGATCAATATGATTCTAGAATAGATTTTATTTTTATTTTTAGTGAATTGTTTTTTATAGACTATATTTTATTTTTTAAGATTGTGATTTTCATTAATAATAATAGTATACCAATATTTATTTAAATTACTAAACTACATTACTTATTTCAATTTATATTAAAAATTTTTGTTCTCTACCTTTACTTAATACAAGTAAAAAAACTAAATAATTTCATTAGGGATGTAGTGAACCTTATATATGTTTTCATGTTTAATTTTCATCCATTTACAAGCCTCTTTTTTATATTATATTATTCTATCTACATAATCCAAATATTGATTGGTGTTTAAGACAAGCCTCTATCAATGTTTATCCCCTAAATTTCATTTATTTCATCCCATCCCAAAATCCAAATATAAGTTCTAAATGTTGATGCCACATTTATTTTTAAAATAGGTTTTTAAACAAATGAACTATGATATAAATTTTTGGTGAGTGGATATCCTCATTTTCCTCTTATTTCTTCCATTTTTTATTAGATATGGGTAAAAAAAAAGGTTTTACAAGGATCCCTTAACCTGATAAAAAATAAAAATAAAAATTAATAAAGAACCATAAAAATAGATGAATCAATCCCTACACAAACACATGAAGCAAAGGACACCAAAACATAACTCAACAAAAGTTAAAAAATGCTTAAATATTAGCAACTCAAAATAAACTTTCATTAAAGATCAACTATATCATTAATCTGGTCTTGCTTATGCAGGTTCCAGGCTATTTTGTTTTCTGGAAGTGCTTAAGGTTTATCTCTCTTCTAATGTGAAGGGTTTCAAGGCCCCTTCAAAACCTGTTTTTACCTTAATCTAAAACTATATCATTAAGGTAGATGGTGGATTCCATGTAATATTTTAGCTCTCAAAAAATTATATCCAAGATTTTGTCTTATTTAATAGGTGTGTTGTCTACAATAATTTTATACTTTCCTCTAGTGCATTTTAAGGCCCATCCACAAGATTTTCAACAATTATTTTCTTGTTCATCCTTTTGTTGTTATCCTTACATTTTCCCTATGTAAACATAGCAATATCCATCCCCTTAACCTCACCAACCTTTAAATATTTACGTGTATAATAGATATGCATGTTGACTTCATTCTAAAATCAAATTATGGTCTAGTTTTTGTTAGCTATAACATTATTTATCTCTATATATTATTCCTAAACCATGATCTATATATCCTTGATAGAATTATTTTATTTATAAAATTATTTTACCAGTTCTCTTAGAAGGTTGAGCTGAAAGAGTAGGGTTTATTTAATATTACTCACCTTATTAATAAGGTTGATCACATTTCTAGGTTCAGCCATTTTTCCCAAAAAAATATTTTATTCTTCTTGATGGGAACCTTGTGCTCCAAGACATATTTATTCATGCTTGAGCTAACCCCTTTTGTATTTTCAATTAGTATGTCCTTACCTTTTTCCTCACTCTCCTTTTTATTTCATTTATTTTTAACTTTTTTAGTAAAATGAGAAAGGGGTTCCTTCTTATCTTCATCTTATTCAAGCAGACTATCATATATGCTTACCTACTACTCCATACCATCATAAAAAACTTAAACACTATCATTGTTTACTATATCAAGTTCCACATTCAAAATTTATAACTTAACCAATATAAATAAAAGAGCCTAATGGATTAAGACATTACTTATTTCCTATTTTTAGTCTATGAAATTTCCCTCTAAGGACATTAAAAGGAATAAATGAAAACTAATACACATATTATGCATGAAATGATTTAAAATAATAAAGTTATGAGAGTATATGAATATATAATTTACATATAAGGTCAGGTCATTCATAAGGTGAATGCACATTTCATTCCATGTGGTTGGTAAAGCAGTTCAAAGAAACCCAACATTGGAATGGTGAATCATCTCCCTAAGTTTGAAAAAATATTATACAAACTCCTTATTACTACTCATGTTCTTGAATGATTTAACACCATATACTAAAAATCTAGTAACCACTAAAATTCCCTCATTTATAACGTAAAAATTAATGCTCCTCATTCTTAAAACTCTTTCATTCCATGACTTAGTGAAATCTAGGGTTAATTAGGTTCACACTTGTAAATTCCCTCAATGTATGGAGTAAGACCACCTATCACAACTTATGCCAAATTATTCTATGATAATTTATGTTGGTACATGATAGGGGATCCAATATCACCCTAGATGTCACCCATGGTTATTGAATTAGTTGAATCTCTTTTTTATTTTAGTCTCTCCTTTTCAAAATAAAAAAGCTCCCCAAATAAGATGATGTGATATGAAATGATAATCTTATACTCACACGAATGATTGTACATATTCATAAACACTTAAAATTAATTTAATGGGATGAAAAATGATTATGGTAGTCTTTAATAAAATCCTTAACATCAATATGATAAACATTTAGACTCTGGGCATCATAGTGCTTTATGGGAGGAATTACCAATTCAAATTATTTATAAACAAATACCTTCATATAAAATTTAGAGCCAAATAATTTAATGGGCCCTATACACCTAATATAATCATTAATTAGAATATTAATTTATCAAGGTGTTGAAAATGAGAGGTAAGTCTTCTAGGTTGGTCTGTTTACTAAATTATTCAATAAAAACACCATAATTTCCCATCTAATCAATGCTTTAGTTTCCCTTTGAGTGTGTCAAAAAAAAAATTTATTTGAATCCCTAAAAAATTTCATGATCATCTCTGATAATTTTAGCAATGGACCATATTAAGTGAGAATAACCTATAAACTTGTTTATAATATTCATAGAATCCTATTCTATAATAACCTTGTTGACTTACATATATTTTTCTAGCTAAATCCTTCACAATGTCATTGTATATTTTGAAACATGGATACATTGGTGACCCATAGGGGCTAAATATGTCATAAAAATGTATTCCTTTGAGTCCTCAATAACCCATCCATCACTTACTTCTCTTTGGTTACCTTTGGTAACACCATCAAAGTTTAGCTTGAGTCAATATAATGGAGGATTTTTCCATCTAATGTGTTTTCTCTATAAATTTTTATTTAGAGAAGGATTTTATTTTTCAAGTAAAATATTATAATCATGTGTAATAAGAGTTTTTTACCCTCAAGGTTATATTTTGGATTTTTTTATAGGTTTTCTAGCTTTACGATTTATTTCTCTCAATTTTGGAAGGCTTATTTTCTTATCTTTTTGAATGCTAGAATTTACCTTTTTCATCCCCAAAATATTCATAGTAAATTTATCCCCTATAGGAACTTTAGGTATGGAGAAGTCTAAGGACACACCCATTGGTCAATCAAATAAATCATAAAGTTGTGTCTAACCTAGGCTAGATTAAAGAGTTAGATTAATCTAATATTTTAATATTAAAGGGCCATCCAATAAAAAAGTGATGGTGGGTTTATCCTATTTTTCACATAGATCACATCTCTTAGGGATGATAATACCTATTTTATTAATATTTTTAACCAATATAATATGTTCTTGAGTAACCAACTACAATATTATGTTCACTTTGGGAGTAGATTTTTTATCCATAATGAATTTAAATTAATATATTCCTCTTTGGGGCATAGATTTAAAAAATAACCTAATTTTATTATGTAACTCCCTTGTTCTTGAATAAACCATACTAGCTCATCTTCTTTAATAACCTAGAAAATATGGGTTCCTCTCAACTTTAGATTGAGAATTCTTAAATAATGAATAACTTCAGGATCAATTGTATTCGAGGTTAAGATTGAAATTTTTTTCCTAAAATGAAATATGATCCAATGGTATATAACCTTAAACCCAATGGTTATTTTTAATTTATAATCAATATCTCTCTAAGAGGATCTTGAATTTAGGGGAATGCCATAGAACCAAGCATCATCCCATAAATAATCTTTGTTACCATCAATAATACTCCATTTTTAACCCTTATAAATAATTTAATTTTAACCACAACATTCTAAAATAAGGATCCATGTATGTGGATATATGAGTTGAGGAATAGATCCACATTCCCCTCCTACATATATTTTGCCTAGACAGTTCTAACCCAAAATGGGTTTTATGTCATGATTTTTCATCCCATCATGGATAATAATTCACTATTAATACTTTTAATAATTCTTAATATAATTCACCCTCTATCATTTGGGGAGGCACACTTTGTCCCAAATAATGAGGTGAAATATATTATTTTCCTATGTGCACAACCATAAGATTCTATTTTAGATTTTTTCAAATTTATCAACCACTTTAGTGGTGATCATGAAAAGAGACATAAAGAATATGTGTATGTTTTTGAGTTATTTTTATACCATTTAAATATTCCCCACTTAATAATGGAGGTTATATTTCCAACCTACAAGTTTATTTTCCAACCTATCAAGCATAACATTCTAGGTGTTAGTGTTCATTTTCCCTTTAAAAAGAGGCATTCCTAGGTAAATCGAGAGAAGATTTTGTTTTTATATTAAATATGTTGTCAATTATTATTTAAAAATAATCAATTATGTTGATAAATAATATATAAATCTTGGAGAATTTAACACTTTGTATTTTTACCCATTAATAATTTTTTAGGATGTGTTTGATCATCTTTTCTCTAGCTACAACTACTTCACCAAGCATGAAGGTGTTGTGCAAAAATTTTTGGTGGGTGATAGTATCTAGAACTCAGGCTATTTTAAGATCATTTTATAAAACTCTTAAGATATATCTTTCTCTAAACACCTTTGAAGAGATTCCACCAATATGATGAATAAGGGATAGTGAGTACCCCTAGTTAAGACCTATAGAATCCATGAAAAAACATTTTGAGGTCTCATTGACTAGCACCAAGAAATTGGGAGAGGAGATGAAAAGATACCATTTTTAAAAAATGCAGGTGGAAACCCAACCTAACCAACATATTTCCCACAAAACTCTAGGAAACTTATTCAAAGGCTTTATTCATATCAATTTTAAAAAACATGCTAGATCTGGTGGAGTTGTTGATTGAGTGGATAGCTTCATGGACCAATATTATCACACTCATGATATGCCTTCCAAAACAAGGATCTTGATATTATAAAATGAATTTGAGGAGGATAACTTGGATTCTCAAGGCAAAATTATTGTAATATATTTTTCAAAGAGCATTTTAGAGGTTGAAAGGCATATAATCCTTTAAGGAGTTATCTCCTTCTATTTTTAGAATGAGTACTAAAAATGTGTTGTTTAAATCCTTAATAAGGACACCAACTTTTAATAACTCAGCTATAGTATCCACCACATCTTCCTTGAAAATATCCAAGAATACTTGGAAGGAAAATAGAGTAAATCCATCAAGTCTAAGAGTTTTATCTCCTTCTATTGAGTCAATAGTAAAAAAAAATCTTTCATAATTAGAGCATGGAGGAGTTATATATTATCCTCCTAGGATAAAATAGGTGGGAATATATCCAACATAGATTCCTCATTAGTAGGGTCCATGATATTATCTTCTCTGGGGAGGTTTTTGAAATAAGATAACTTCAAATTTTATGCTTTTTTCTTCCTCACTTACATTCCCATCTTCTTTGAATATCTCTAAGATACTATTGATTTTGTTCATTATATTTGAAATATGAAATCATTTAGTGTTATGGTTGCCTTACTTAGCCAAATTATTCTTAATTTTTGTCTCCAAAATATTTTTTCATTTGCTTTCAAGTTATGGAACTTGCTAAGAAAAGTATTGTATTTCAAACTCATCTCTTTATCCATATCCCTCACTTGAATATCCTCTTATAAAGTACCTAATTCATTTTTCAAAGCCTTATTTTGAACATAGATGTTCATGAATACCTATTTGTTCCAAATTTTTAGTTTAGTTTTGACATAAATAGTATTTTTGGTCATTCTGAGCATATTTAATCCCACCAAATCTATCTACCACCACTCTTTGATGTTATCTTTTAGGGATAGGTGATGAAGACACACATTTTCAAATATAAAGAGTTGGTTTCTAACTCTATATATTTTAAAATGGCGAGATAAATAGGATTATGGTCAGACCAAAAGATTAGAAGGGATGATAAGGCACAATCAAGATTTAAAATCTAGTCCATAGAGATAAAAAACCTATCCAATCTTACATGGTTGAGATTATCAACTATTATTATATTAGACCAAGTAAACATAGACCGTTTAAGATTAAAATACACTAAGCCATTAGCATAAATAAATTCATTTAATTATCCCATGTTATCATTGAATCCCTAAAATCCACCTTTTTCTCCAATGGGGATAGGGGGTCTTGAAATCACTTGCTACTATCCATTTTCACTCCTTGTAAGTGATATTATCTATTAAATTCATATAATTTAATTTTATCTATTTTTATATGATTTTTATTAATCATTTATTAAATATTTTTCTAAAATTTGATGACAATTATTTGCCTTTTAAAATTTATTCTTATGTTATCTTATTAAGTGGTGATTGAAAATATTAATATAATATCTTTGGTGATAGGTTACACATTTCATTTTCATATCATGTGCCTATATATAAGAGCCTTAAATTATTGATTTTTATATTTTATACTAATAATGTTTTTGAGATAGATGTAGGTCTAGTTTTTATCAAGTGATTGGTTCATGATTATGGTTTCACAGTAGTTTTGGGGAATGTTTCAATTTTTTATTAGGGGAAAATATAGAGGGATATGATTGTTATCCTCATTATAATTCAAGTTATTATTTCATTAATTATTATTAGGATATCATTTTATAAAATATTATAGTGACTATGTCCTTAACATTTTTTATATATGGTATAATATACCTATTTTTTAGACTTTATTTTAATTATCTTGTGTGTTATGTACTTTCCATGTTTTCATGTTCTTAGTGTGTATTTATTTTATTAACATGTTTTGTATATTTAATAAGGTCCATAATACATTATATGTTTCTATATGTATCTTATATTTATTTCATGTGAATATATGGTTTAATATGCCTTGTTTTTCCTTCATAATGCATGTCATACTATTTCTTTAAGTGTCTACCTTTTTATGTTTTCATGTGCCTATTTCACATGCATGTTATCATGAATTCATTGTATTTATTTAACCTTAAATTTATATATATGGGGGTATTTAGTGTTAATGGGATAATTTTATATTCTACACAAGGGTGGTAAACTAACCTAATAGGATAAAAAATTAATAGAAAACTTTAAAAATGATATTTTTATTATAAAAATGAGCTTGCTAAAATAGTAAAGTACAACTATTGGTAGATATTGTAAAAAATTGTAAAAAAAATGATACTTATCTATTTTAATATTACATGTAAGTGTAGGTAAGAATACGATGGAAGTGCAATGGAATATGACCTTAGAATAGTCCTTAGATATGATAATATCCTTTATATTGACTAAAAAACTTGCATTTGATCTGGATAGTTACATGAACACAAGTGTATAACATTGTGATAAGTGTATTATATGAAATACTAAATGGATATGTATAAAACCAACCAAAGCCTTATAGGTTTTATTTTGTCTTTATTTTTGTGTCTTTAAATCACACACATAATCTACCACTCTTTGTCAAATGATAAAACCCTATCCATTCACCTTTGGGATCATAGTGTAGAGTTAATCCCAAGTACCCCTCTATCAATAAATGTTACGCACATATCCAATACTATGAAGATGGCCTTAGACTAATGTAATTCTCCCCTACATGTTGGCTTGTGTGTTTATAGGGTTTAAATGTGTGATAAATAAATAAATGTAGTGACCTAACTTGTAAGTTGTAAAACATGGCTCTTGAGATACTCTTTGAATGTTTCAAATCTATATAAATAAATCTCCTATGACTCATATTGAAATAAGGAAAAATAGGCTAGGTTTTCTCAATTGAATGCATTACTAAGTGTTTTTTTGGTATATTTACTATTGATTTATATGTGATTTATAGGTGGGAAATGAATGAAGGTTGATACTGGATATATACCAACCATTTTTATTACATTAAACTAATTAGACCAAACTTTTAGATATATTTATTTTACAAATTGGATGAATTTTGGGTAGTATATACTTTTTAGGAAAAAGGACACTTATGTCGATGCATGTACCTAAGACACAACTTTCAAGGAACCTTTAAAATAGGTATAGATATAAAAATGGTAGTGAAGGATAATAATTAAGTTTAGTGCATTTTTCATAACATATAAGGCTTGGTCATCACAATAATAATTGTTAGACTAAGATAAAAGAAATTAGGCATAACTAAATGTGAATGTGAGCCCTTTGGTAGTAGGAAGGTATAAAACTAAAAGGTAAAACCATGATATGTATTTTCCAAGTGTATAATATTGAGGTAATATATAAAATAGATTTAGTATCTACATTTACTCCCCCTTTAATCTAGTAATGAAATTACTAGTTTAAAGGAAATAAATGTGTATGTGTGTTTTATTGGTGATTGACCTATAACCAAGAACATGTTATAGTATATAATTAGTCTATGAAATATGAAATTAAAATAATTTTAAATGATTGAAAGTAAGAATATCAAGTCTAGGAGTGCACCTATGTATCAATGTTACCATCCTACCTTTTGGTGATTTTATTTGAATGTATGCTTTATTATGAATCCTTGGAGCTAAGATTATGAAAATTATGAACCTATAAGTGAATGTATATATAGATATTAGAGGAAATGTGTCCCAACCTTGGTGTAAATGTGAGTTTAAACACATCCATTGATCTTGTTTCCTCTTAATCACACAACCCAAATATTGCATAATCTGGTGAGTGTGAGTGATTTATTCAACTCACACAATATATTTAGTGAGGGTCAATGATCTAATTGAATCTAACCTATAAATATAGTGAATTTAGATTATTTAATAAAATCTAACTTATAATTTTGGTAAGATTGAGCAATTAAATAAACTCAACCTTCCTAAGGTGAACTAACAATTTCAGTAGATTGGCTCAATAATAGTCCATAACAGTCCATCCTAGGTATGATAACAATACATAGTGGTAATCTAAATCTATAAATTGATTTTATTTTGTAGTTTTAGGTGCCCTTTGCATGGTATATGCACCTCATATATGTTTCAAGCTAAAATTTTGGTATAATAGGAGTACCAATGCATATAATACTACCAAAAATATGTATTTGAATCATATAACTATTATATTTAGTGAATTTTAAATTGATGCAAGTGTAGAGGACATGTTTATACAACATTCCCCCATTGAATCTATATAATCTAAGAACTAGGGTAAACGTGCAAAAAATGTTTCTATAACATGACCCTCACTATAATATAGAGATGCTAAATATTGAATAAGTTTGTAGGTCATGCCTTTTTAACATGCCCCCATTAAAATTTGAAATTATGAAAATGTGGAAGTCATGCCTCTATGGTGTACCACCAATGATATGCCTCCTATTGTGAGGTGAGTAAAAGTGTAATATGGAACTTACCTTATTTCAAATGGATATGATAAATATATAATCCTTGTATGGATCATGTAACATATAATAATATCATGTCTTAGTAGATATAGCATTGAGGCACATAGTATGTGATCACATCAAGTCCTAAGATTCATTACGTAGATCATAGCAATGTCTAGAGACTAATAATACTAGTTCAGTAGACATTAAATAACACACATTAAAACACTAAAAAGTAAGTCAAACTAAAATGGTCCAAGGAGGCCCCATAAAATGGGCATGTTCAAATTCCATGAAATGTAAGGGACACAACTTAATCAAATTTCCACAAAGTATAGAATGACATATTCAAATGTCCAAATAGGTAAGATAAGGGAAAAGGGACACAATAAATGGGGCATATTGAAATTATAAAATAGGGAATATAATTAAATAAAATAAAAATAAAATACCAAACTCAAATAAGTGAATGAATGAAAGCATGGAATATAGGAAACCAAAACAAACATTACATACTATTTTATACATGTGTCTAAGAAATTATTGAGTATATAGCATATAAAATACATTGTGAGATGTATGAGAATGGATAGAGGCATGTATAAGTATCTAATCTCAAATAAAATAATGTAAAGTGATCATATAATAATATAACTTGGGTGTATTATGATCAAAGAAGTAGATGCCACCAATGCACTTATGACATGAGTAGAGAGAAGGCCCAACCACTATATCTACATATACATGTATATATGTATGCATGTATCAGACTTTAATGAAGTGTGAAACACACACACACACACACACAAAGAGAGAGAGAGAGAGAGAGAGAGAGAGAGAGAGAGAGAGAGAGAGAAGATGAGAGAGAGAGAGAGAGAGCGAGAGAGAGAGAGAGAGAGAGAGAGAGAGAGAGAGAGAGAGAGAGAGATAGGGAGGAGAGAGAGAGAGAGAGAGAGGAGAGAGAGAGAGGGAGGAAACAATTTATCTACTAAACATGGAACTAGCAAAATATGTATAATAAATAGTTTTAACATAGGAACATTTTGATGTTTTGGTATTTCTAAATTTATTGAATGTTTTGTATTTTTGGAATGTTTATATGTTTTTTATAAGAAGTGAGATTCGTCAATTAAAGGATCACCATTATTTAATATGTTTTATATACTCTACTTTAGCTTACAAACAATGATTTGATTGATTCCCATGAATTTTATGATATTTGAAATGAGATCATATTCTTCTTAGAGCTTGAAAATATAGGTAATGTGATCAATTTGTGTTTAATTAATACCATTATAATCCCAAATGGACTTATATTAACATTTTACATATTAATTTTATCAATTGTTTTAAAATGTATTTACTTTAAATTATTGATTTTTAAATTATCCTTTGTTGGGCACAACATTGGTAGAAGATACAAAGGTATGTGCATTATGATCACATTTTGAGTTTTGAATTTATAAATTTTGATTATGAAGTGATGTGAGGTTTGAGCCCCAAATATTGTCTTTTCCTTTGGATCTCTTATTTATTGATGGTAAGTTTATCTATAAGGGTTTTACCAACACAACCCTTAGGTATCATAGATTTACTAATCATACCCCCATCGTAAAAATTAGGTGTGTGTGGTTTAGGGGTTTAATCAAGGGAATATTTATTACCTTAATTTGAAATAATATGATGTGATACATTAACCCTTGTAAGAGTGATAACATGGACCTAATTATAGGGATGGTAACTATAATCCTCCTTAGGGTTAGGAAGAGGAATAGGTTACACATTGTCTATTTAAAATGTTATATATACTAAAATGAGGATAGGATAAGAGAGGGGAAAAAATATAGGGATAATTTAATTATCTTAATTTATTATCTTGATTTTTAAAATAATCCAATTTTTGAAACAATTCTTAACAAATTAGCAATAAAAAATCAGAAAAACCCTAGAGCACATTAGGAGTTGCATGAAAATACATGAAGACCAGGTTAACTAAGTGTTTAACCCTAAATTTTTATATATTTGGGTATTTAAAGTTAAGGGGATTAGATCAAATTTTACACAAGGGTGTTGAAATAGCTTAATAAATGAGACAATTAAAAAACTCTCAGACAAATAATATTCTAAATTTATACAATTGAGATTATTAAAAATAGTAAATTAATATTGTCGATAGATATTGAAATAAATAATAAATAAATGATACTTAGATAATTTACTGGGTGTGTGTATGTTTGACAAGAATAAACTAGAAGTGAATTAGAATATGATCCTGTAGTAGTCATTAGATATTATGGATATCCTTTATGTGGTATCAAATGCTTATATCAAATCTAGATAATTATGTTAAAGTAAGTGTCTGACTCTAATGCAATCATCTTATACATAATACTAAATAGATATAGATGAAACAAAATAGAAATTTGTAAGTATTTTTTCACATTTCTTTTAGTGTCTTCATATCACATGCATAGGTTGTCACTCTTTGTCAAATGATCAAACCCTAGCTCTTCACCCTTGGAGTGACTATAGGAAAAATGGGTTAGTGGGATCATAATATTGAGTTAACCTCAAATACCCCTCTATAATTTAGTGTTGATTACATCTCCATTTCTCTAAAGTGGTCCTCAAATTGACATAGTTTTCCCCTACATGTTGGATTTTATGTGGAAAAGGGTGCAATGTATGATAATCAAAGACATGAAGTGACCTAGATTATAACTTAGAAAATATGGATCATGGATTATTTTTGAATGTTTATGGCCTATATAAAAAATAATCCTATGATTTATATGAAAATAAGGAAAAATATGAAATTTTTACTCATTTGAATGCTTGATTTAGTGCTTCTTTGTATATTGCCTTGTGAGTTGTAGGTGATTTCCAAATAAGGAATAAAAAGGGTTGATATTGTATATATACAAATCCATTTTGGAAATTATTATATTAAACTTATTAGGATAAAATTTTGGATACATTCATTTTTCAAATTAAATGAATTTTTTTAATTATAAACTTTTAGAGAAAATATACCCTTATGTAGATGTAAGTGTCCACTAAGGACACAAGTGTCTAGGAAGATAGAAAATAGGTACAAGTCTAGAATTGGTAGTGAAGGATAATAATATATTTTATATATTTTTTCATAATATATAAATCTTTCTCATTATAATAACAATATTTAGACTAATAGATAATCAATTAAGCAAAAATGGATAGTGAATGTGAGCCTTTTGGCAGTGGGAAGGTCTAAAACTGAAAGGTACAACCATGATAAATATTTACCAAGTGTACAATATTGAGGTAATATATAAATAAAATTTTAGTATCTATAGTATTATGTTAATTATAAGTTCTTGAGTTGACATTATTGTATTATGTGTCTTCTATGTCTTTCAGATGATTTTTCTATCTTATGTGGATTCTATAGGTTTTGTTTCATACATGTTCATGACATGATTTTATCTATGGTTTATCATATATTTTAAATGTCTCATATTATTTTTATTTAAATTATATGTTTTATTTATTTATGATATTATTTATATTATAATTAATTAATAATTTCTAATATAACTTTATTTTTTAATAAGTTTTTAGACATAAATTATATTGTACTAATTATAACATATTTATGTATGAGGAATTTCCTTGTTTATGTGATTCTATATTAATACTTTATCTTATTTAAATGGTACTATTAGTAATTTGATATACACAGACCATAAAAAAGTCTTATATGGTATCAAATAAACATTTAGGGATTTACAACTTGGAATTCTACGGTCATGGGGCTAGGCATGCCCACAATGCATGCAAATAATCAATATGAGGCATGTGTCTAGTCCTTGTAATATTGTGATCACAAAGCTTATGTGAGACAATATGAAGATATATCTTATGGTATTCAAATATATAGATAGGATATAGGTGGGATATATTACATAAGTGGGTGCATATAAATTTTAGGATTATATGGATAAATGGTATGGTTGCACTATCTAAATCCATATTTTTTCATGGAATGTAATAGACATGTTAGTGATAGTTATAAGCATGTTTTTTATTATCTCTATTTTTATCATTAAAATTTATCATGTTGAGATATAATATCCCATTGTGCTTAAACTAGCTCTCAATAGATTTGGTGTTAATAATCGAGATGAAACATTTGGCTAATTTGATGTTGAATAAAATTTACAAAAAGTGTTTGGTATTATATACTTGAAATAAAAAATAATGAATAATTTCTCCATTTTTATAATAAAACCAAATATGCATAAGATTAAAAATTAAGTATCACTTTTCATGATGTCATTTTTATCTATATTCATGTAGCCAATTTGAAACAAGATAATTTGATTATTACTAAAGAGTCATGAAGAGATGATTCTAATAATGATATATAGATACTATGGTGTTATTGATGTGTTTAAATAATTTTAGTGGAATAAATAAAAAATACTGATGGTGATTTGAGTGAATGTCAAAATTTAATTTATAATGTTTAAAAGAGTGAATTTTTTTCTAATGGATTATATAGTGAGCACAATTTATTGATTAGTGAAAAAGGTGAAACTATATCTATTTATCATGTGCCTGAAATAGATATAGCAGATCTTGAATCATAGTTGTATGTGATTGTAAGGGATGTTAAAGTTGTAGTCAAGGCTCAATGAATAAATTTTACAATAGATATAGAAATGTAATGGGTAAAAGTGTCATTTTTTGGTGAATAATATTTAATTGTTACAATTATTAAGGTACAAAAAAAATATATGTCAATAAATTCTAAATTTATGTGCATGGATAAATTTATAAAATATGGCTTCACTTGACTATGGAAAGATATAAGGAAATGCATCTTAGGATTTGGTTGATGTTTTAGGATGTTTTTAAAGTAATATTCTAATATTTTTTAGGCCTTGGATATTAAATGATGCATTCCATGTTACCTTCCATGGAGGTATTTAAGTATCTTGTTGTAAAATTTATCATACCTTGGAATCATCCTCTATGAAATGAATTAGGGATTCATTTTTCTATGTTAAAAAATATAAATAGGCTAGTGAACCATTAATAGAATATACATGTGTACATGTAACTGATTTAGGTTAGAATTCTACTTATATACCATATGTGGGAAAGGTCTCTGCCTACAAAAATCATGGTGATAAGTTTATTTATAATAAAAATAGTAGACTAAGTGATAAAAGTTCCAACTATTTTGTTTGAGGATGTACAAATTTATAAATTTAGGGATTGGTTAATGTTTGGATTTTATTTTAGATTGTTCAAAATTATTGTATTACATAAAATAAAGTGTTTGGCAAGTGTGAAAAAGAGGACTTTGTTTGAATATTGGAATCTAGGGTTTTTTATAATTATGCGGTGGGATTACAATTAGAATCTAGGTTTATATTCATGTAGTGATTATCTTTTCATTTTTTTGTGTGTAATACCCATCATGAAAATCTATTGTTCCCTTTTCAAAATGTCACATTCTTCACATTTGATTCATTTAATGAAACATTAGTTATTGTGGGAATTCAAATTTAATTCCCTCCTTATATGAATATTTAAAAATCATCATGTGATATTAATAGTGTTTAAAGTAATCTATGAAACTTAGATAGATAGAAAAATAATGAAAGCTAAAATATTTCAAATTATTAATTATATAAACTAAACTATTTATATGATATGGGTACATAGGCCATCTAGGAAGGTGATGAAAACTATATAATATTAGAGGTTAGGATTTCTAGATAGACTATGGGACCTAGGATTATAAAATAGGTTTAGTGGAATGTTCAAGTGGAAAGAGTGGTTAAGTGAAATTGTAAGTGCATTTATTGAATTTATAATAATCCCATGTGTTCAAGTGAGAAATTAATTGAACTTTTTGAATGTGTAATAAAGTGGGTCTACTTGTGAAAGTAAACCCACATGACACATATAAGAAAAAAATACAAGTGTAAAAATATGTTGGAGTAAGGGTGTAATCTTGATTTGGGAGTTATTTATTTAATTGTTGGAGATGATAAACTATTTTTTGAACATTATTTTAAATATACAATAATATTATATCCTTTTATTTTATATGGTATTCATGTAGCAATAAATTTTTGCATGAAATAACCTATTATGCCTATGCAATAAGCACTCCCATGTAGATTGTATGTGACAAATGATGTAGATGATATGAATACATATATAGTATTATGCATAATTAATTTGTGTTTATTATGTATGTGCCATGGTTTTGTTTTACACTCACTTTATATGGTAATGGTGTGAGGGAGAGATAATTTGGTTGCATGTGTGTGTAATGCGCTCTAATATGATATCAAATAAGGCCTCATGTTTCTATTAATCAACCTATAATTTAGACTATACCATGCATAAAAAACTCATTTCTAGTCAAGGTTTTACTACATTATTTGAAAATTAAGGGTGGCATTTTGAAAGTGAATCTACAATTATTTGGAAAGTGTATCAACTTTACATTGGTTCTAAGCTTACATTCATACCATTACATTTGTTTTATCTTGACCTATTGGTATTTGCATTGGATTTTGATTATTTTTAGGCCTTGCATCAAATTTAATTATCTCACCCTCTTAAACAACTCTTTCACAACACATTGGTTTGTATTGGTAGTAGATAGTAGTGAAACCTATATTTTAAGGGTTTGTATGTAGAATTTAATAAAAATATAAACTTGTTCAAAACTTAATTATTGGACTGCATTGACATGTTTTTTTTTATCTTGGTATAATACACAATCTATTTTTCATTACGTGTTGTTTGATATCTATACATCATCTCCCATATATATGCCTTATGTTGATAAATGTACAACCTAGCTTGTATATATATATAGGTCCACATAAATTACCTAAATTCAACTTCCTCAACAAACTCTAAATTTTTATTTGGAGCTTGGAAAATTTTCATCTATAATTCATGGTAACAATTTCTTTTATTTTATAGAATTCCTCGCCACATAGTCCCACACCATTTTCCATTATTTTCATTCTTTGTTGTATTGCCACACATATGCTAGTCAAACTACACATAACATTCACTTGGATTGAAAACCATAGGCTTGAAATATATGACAAGCTATTTTTCTTGAGATTAGATAATGGATTTGATTGATAACTAAGCCACATCTATTAACTATCCATCATTTGGACTCTAATATGGATCTCCACCTGGCCAACATTGTCTAAGCTCACTACCAAGGTTTTATCCAAACTAAAGCTTTATAATAGTTGTGTTTATGTTTTTTAAAAAATTTAAAGATTAAATTTGAAACTTAGATACATATAATTAAAAATAAATTGTGAAATAGTAAATAGTTGAATTGACTATATCAAATTTTGATAAATCTTTCAATAAGTAGTTAGGGGTTTAACCCCATCCACTCAAAGTGAAAACATTTTTCTAACAGAGGACTCTTTTTTTAGTTGGTGGAGAACATTTAAAGGGGAGAGTAATTTATTTTTAAAATGGATCTATTTATAAATTAAAGGTAAATGTTTATATTTTCGTATTTGTTTCAAAAGGAATTCTTTTTTACTCTTGAATTATTTTTAGCACCTACTTATTGATCTTCCTTACAAACATTTGGGACTCATATTACACTTGTACCAAATTGGACAAAAAATATTGTAATTATATTTTGGATGCATTTTCTATGTTAAATGATGTCCATATTTTTACATTATCTTAATTTTTGGGGTGCAACTTGTGATTTTTTAGTTACATTTGTTATTATCTGGAGGGACAAGAATATATTTGTCATTAGTGAAACTTATGTTGGGTGTTTTTTCCATTCCATTCTTTATATTCAAGGAATTATTATTTATGAGGGATAGGGGATGTTACTTATCCTCCTTGATTTATTCTTATTATAATATAGAGATCCTTATTTAAACCCCTAAACATATCAAACTATGATAGATGGAAGATGAAGATGAAGATGCATTTTCAAATGAAAGGATTATGGTGAGTTGTGATTGGGAACTTATCAAACTTTATAGGAGTAAGATATTGGGTGGATTTCATCCTTACAAGATGAGGAAATATGTTTCATTCACCTTAATGTTTTAGAGTTTTTAGTATCATATTATACATGCCACTTCACGTAAGGAATCTTGGGATTATATTGTAACATTATTTATTGAGGTAACTTTACCTCCAACTATTTCTCTTCCTTATTCTCCCTATCTTACTGAGGATTTTTTTGTTAGTGAAATTGTTGATATTCCTCCAATATCTTATCTTATTTATGAGGATGTGATTATTTATGTTGATATTCATAAGGAACATTTGGTATCCCCTCCTCATCCTCATATTTTTTCCTCTATAAAGAATAATTTTCTATCACTACAGGAAATGAATAGGAATTTGGTAAAGAAAATTTTCTTTATGCACTCCATTTGGAATAAGGGATATCTTGTTCACTCCATCAAAATACAAATTAATAATGTATAACCTAAGGTTGATATGTTGTAAATTCATGACTTTATTTTTAGTCCATCATGTAATATTGAATCTGACATGTTTTCTCTTGATGTACTTTTACAATATGATTTACCAGATCCTAAAAAATCCATTCTTACTATTGTTCCTATTATTGAAACTTATGATTATGCACCTTATATCATTTCAAATTATACTAATCCCATTCCTAATGTACCTAATTATTTTAATTATACTTTTTACAAACATAAAAATGTTTTCTTCTCTTGCATGTTTTATTCCATGGGTCATACTACTAGACTTGTGGGTAGTTGAAAACATATATATGTAATTATTAACCTTATCCATCCTATTAAGTGGATTAATTAGCATGGTATTGGTTAATAAATATATGTTTCATTGGGATAATTTGATATTTTTATAATATATCTCCATCCTTTATTTGATCCTCTGTTTACAAGGATATTTAACTTCATATGAGTTCTTATATGCCTTCACTCAAGCATGAGAAACTTGAGATTATAGTGGTAAGACATAAAAAACTTGACACTTTTTTAGATGTTTCCTTAAATTATTATGTTCTATAACTTGTACCATATTCATCCACCATTCATATTTATCTAGGTTATATTTATGATAAATTTTGGTAGAATCAACAACATTCTTTGAGAGGAAACTATAGGAAAGGTTCCTCCACCACCCACTAACTTCGACCATAGATTGCTCCTCCTACCTTTTAATGCTCCTTAATTTTTTGAGATCTTTGTTAGGCATATTTTTTGGTACATGAATATATCTTTAAATAAATTTTGTATTTTATATATTGACACCATTATGGAGTTTCTTGTGTCACTTAGTGTTATTATTTGTTGGATGGATTTTTTTTAGTCATACTAAGAGTCATGGAATTTTTTTTATTCATGTGTGTGTGATACATGATAAATAATTTATTATTTAGTTAAATGACTATCCTATCCCAAATAGGGATATTTTATTGAGAAAATTTATATTTTTATCTGTGATATTGATAGTCTCCTTTGTCTTTGTGTTGGAGCTTGTTATCCTCCTGAAGAGTAGATATTATAGTTAAGTGGAGTGTATATATTTTGATGTTTGAGTAGTGGAATAAAACAAAAAATTATATATTTTTAGTCACTACACCCATATCATAATTATGTGGGGGTGTAAGAACATACTACTTCAAGTGTTGTGATCTTTATTAGTCCTTGGAACATCATATTTTATACTAGAGCTAGTTGATTGAGTGAATTTTTTTGGTGGACTTCACTCTATAGAGTGCACCCAATGCATTTTTTTTTTGATATTTCAAGTCATGATTATTGGGATTCCTTGTAAAATAATTTATATTATACATTTTTATTAATTATTTACTAGTTTTTTGGTACCTTTTAATGACTCATTTCATCCATGGCGGCTCTTTTCTCCCAATTTTTTGATCAATATTTTTTTACTAAGTGAGCCTCCCAAAGATTAATAGTTCTTATTTAAATTGGATTTTATAGTGACTTGAAATCCATTTATTTTATTAATATTGATTGTTTACCATAGGGACACTTAGTATTTCATTGTGCATTTATACATGGGTACCTAATCAGGCCTAGTTTATTTCACCTATTAAGTATTTTTTCTTCCTTTTCTCTCACTCCCTTTTATGTGCTTAAGGGATGGTGTTGGATTAATCACATAATATTGATTTATAATTTATTTATTTTTATTTTTGGAGACAATAAACTATTTTTTCACATATTTTTTTAGTACACAATAATAGTATATTCTCATATTTTATAGGTTATTCATGCAAAAAGAATCATTTGCATGAAATAACTAATTGTTACTATTTAATAGGCATTAACATGTATATTATATGTGATGGAGGATTTATATGATGTTAATACATAAATACTCTTGTGAATAATTTATTATTATTATTATTATTATTATATGTGTACAATATTTTAATTTTCCACTCACTAGATATGGTAATGGAATTAGGGAGAGATCTTGTGGTTGCATGAGTGTGTAATTAAAAGTAAAAAATAATTATGGTGCATATATAAATATATAATATGATTGTAATAGGGGTAAATTTAATGTAATTAAATTGATCCTCAATGAATGAGTTTAGGTGGAGATTTTTTTAGTAGGATGTTTCTATTTACTTAAAAAATCATGTCTTATTTAGGGGTTAAACATCCCTTATTTAATTTTTATTGAGGATGGATCTTGGATAAATGATCTTGGAGTGATATCAAGAGGCGTTTGGATACTCAAGATATATTTCTTGTTTTTGAATTTCCTAGTTTCTTTCCTTACTATCAAAATTCGGTTGATATTATAGCTTTCTTACTCTTTATTGCATAAAGTCACTTACAAATATGTTGCATATAATACCAAGGAGTTTTAGTGTGTTGTGTGATAAAATTTAAACATCTCTATCTCTTAATCACTAAAATGTAAAATTCTTATTGAGGTGCTTGATCTAACTATCAAAATAATCATTTTAACTTGTTTTGTACAATATTGTTGATTATTAAATTATACATTTTTTAATGTTTTCATAATGGATATGTATATTTTTAATTTCATAAATAATATGTAAATGGGAAAAATTATGGGGAGAATTGAATCTATTGAAATACTAGTGTAATAATCATTGGATGTGGAAAATAATAAATTCTCTACCCTTACATTGGGGGTTACTTGGATTACCTTTGTGATGTACATCACTTCTACTTTGAACTATGTTACATTATAATTTTTTTATAGCTTCAATGTTTCAAATGAGGAGAATGACATGTTTCATGCACAAAAAGGACACACACAAACATACCTATAATTAAATAAATTTAAAATAATAATAATAAAGGGTACCAACCAAATAACTTCATCGATGTCATACTTGAAAAAGAGTAATACGGCATCTAAACCAATAATTTTATGTTATCCATATGTATAGTAATGGGGATGATGTGATCCAAACTTGACTAATCCCTATTTTTCATAAGGCAATGTCTATTAGGATTATCCTACTACTAGCCCTTGGGCCAAGGATGATAGGGTTGGGGTTTGAATCCCCGCCCCATCACTTATCAAGCATAATTTTGTGTGTGTGTTCAATTTCATGCATGAACATGTGTGTGGAATATAAAAAATGTGCATATCATTGAGCATAAATATAGATATGGAAAATAAATATATATTTATTATTAAGCTTCCTCCCTAAGTCCTTGTTCAGCCTAAAAAACATTGACACATTGAAAACTTAGGGTATCATAATACTTCTTAAAATAAATCCTATAGAAACATTAGGTCATAATTTAAATAATGGTCTAGATGTAGTAGATCCTAAGGAAGATAAGGCTTGGGGAAAATAATTTAAAACTTAGCCTAACATTTTATGTTCTATTTAGAATTTAAGTTTGAATCTTCTAACTAAATAAGACACTATATGGGATCAATTTTTATGTGTTACTAAAATCTATTTTTTTATAAAATTATTAAGTCATATAAAGTTCTATAGTGATTATTTTCTAGTTAACCCATGACTAAATCCATGTGCACATATTTAATATTATGCAGTTCTTATAGAACACTTAGTTTGGATAGTAGGACATTAAATAAATTTATTTAAAATATAGAAGATAAATTTAGATGTGAATAATACCCATGTGATATTTCTAAAATAAATGGAAATATTTATTGTAAATTCAAGGTCTCAATGTTAAAAATGGATATTTAAAAAAATGGAAAGTCCTTTTTTATTACAAAAATGGATTTCACATCAATGCTGACTTCACTAAAGGTGCAGATTTAAACTTTTCAAAAATTGATTAATTATATTTTAATGTTTTACCACTCCTTCCTTGCCTTGTAAAAATGGTTAGTTATTGAAACAAGTTTGTCAATAAATATTATTTTTTTATTTTAGAAAGGCTAATAAAATCAACCCTAAAATTTAAAAATAAATGCTCATTATTGAAATTTAATAAATATATAATTTGAGATATGTTTTAAATGGATTAAAATTATCATATCAGTGACTAAATAATTTTCTTCATGATAACTACAACTAAAAAGTTTTCTATTTAGAAATCATTTTCACAAGTAGTTTATTAGTGTTTTTCTAGCTAATAAAAGTTAGTTTAGAACTGATGTACAATAAATTTATAAAAATAAAATCTATAAAATAATAATAATCGAAACACTTTATAAATGGATTAAAATACCATTTCAATATTAAAATTATTTTATTAATGGGGTTTCAATTAAAAATATACATATTTCAAAATTGGTTTCATGAGCTATTTATAGTAAATATTTTATCTTGTAAAAGTTGTCCATGAATGCTAGGTGTTTTTATAGCATACTTCAACAAAAAATCATTTGATGCTATATTTTTAATTTCACTAACGTGTAAAATATGATAAATATTTTATAATTGTTTTTTATTTACTCAACAAATTTATTTAAAGGTGTTTTTGTATGCACTTTATTAACTAGAATTGGTATGATAAATGTTGTTTTGAAATTGTTATTTAGTTCTAAAATAAACTAGTATTTCCTTCAAATATAAAATATTTAGGTGACATATTCATGTTTTATGTAGTATAAAAATAAAATAATAATCATAGTATAAAATTATTGATCATTTTTGTCAATTAGTTAGACAGCTTTTCATTTAAATTTGACTAGATTAAAAATCATTCTAATTATTTTTTGTAATTGTCATTTACTTTGGTGAATTTTTAGTGCATATGTAATAAATTAAATGGTTAAATTAATATAATATAATATTTATATAATATGAATTAAATTTAAATCATTAGTTTTAATTATTGAATTTAAACCAAAATTATTTATATGGTATCCTAATATCTCTATGTTAAGCCTAAATAAGATATTTGTTAGTGATAGAGTTGAAGGTATCTTGAAATAAAATTTGTATTAATTTTATCATAATTTATAATTATAAAAAAAACCAAAATTATGTATTTACATGTGTCTCTTATTTAGCATTGATAAGGTATAACTACACTATAATGTTACTCTTATGTGTAATAAGGAATGTGTACTTTATGAGGTTATGTGGTGAAGACTTATTGCATTGATAGTAATAATTAAAAATAGTTTTTATACTAGTTGAAATACATCATATTTTATTATGCTTATGTATATGTGAATAATTTGATATGTAGGTAATTAGGGGAGTTAGTGCTATAAATAGTGACTAATGTTCATTATGCTTTCCCTTGTGCACTAGGATTGATTCCCTACTTTTAACCATATAAGATGTAGCCTAATCAATTTTTGGTCCCTTAATAAATAATTGGTGGTAACATAAATATTATATAATATTTATTTAATATTTACAAATGTGTCAATAATCATTAATCATTATTGTCGATTAAAAATATATCAGATGCAGAATGAATCCTAGTTAATGTGAGTTAAATATCTTGAGAACTATGAAATTGATTTATAATTAAGGATATATAAGATTCCTTTTAAATCCTAAAAAAATATTTTATACTTTTGTGATATGGTTATTTTGTGAGATCAAAATGAATTATGAAACTGAAACAATATTATATATATCATAGGAGCTCATAAAAAATGTGATAATATTTATTCCTTTCCACGGATTAGTATCCAATCTCATTTTTTTAGGATGTCTCTTGGAGGAGAAGGTTCACTCATTCAAATAGAGAACAACATCTAATCCTAATTATCAGGAGTGGATATGTATGTTATCATAGTTGAGTGGAGCATCGAGTTCTAGGTATTAGGATTCCTTAGTGTTGTCTTATTTCTCATCCTCTAGTTAGGGTAATACTCTTTTTTAAGGATCACCAATTTCAAAATTAAATATAACATATATGTTAAATCTAAATATCAACTATTGGTGACCTTATAATTATAATTAGACCTCCATTAATTACCATAGTCTGAAAAAACTTTTAGATTTAACTTGTAACCTAGGTCTAACAATGTTTTTATGTCAATGTTACAAAAGATAATCGATGGTGAGTTATCCACTTATTAATATTAAATAACATTTTATTTTTTAACTTGTTAAGTAAATTTAATTGAATGTAACCTCTAATGAATAAAAAAGATCTAATGTCCACTATTTGAAACTGTGATTAGTTGATTCGTGCACATAATTACAATGACAAATTTTATACTTCACTTCCATTATGATATATGTTGTTGGTTAATAATAAATAATTAAATTAATTAATTAAAAATTTATGTTGTGTTTTACTTGAGTTTTATAAACAAAAATTTTAGGCATGATATTGTGTCTCATGATAGGAGACATAATAATGTGAGAATGCAATAATATTTTCTAGTGATAAAATTGAAACATAATGAAGACATTTGATACCATATATAATGATTTAGTGTCATTTGGATAATAAGATAGAGTATTTCTCACCCAAATAATGATCTTAGAGAAAATATATTACATGTTAATTCAAGGAATATGACCAAAAAATTGTTAAAAAGTTGTACGATATAGAGTTGGTAGAAGTGTGACAAGTTGGTGAAGTGGAACTAGATTTCATTGTAATTAAAAAAAATGGGTGAATTATTCCATGTTTTAAACTTTAGAAGTTGTTTACCTTTGAGGAGGCATGGTAAAGTAGGAGACCAAGACCATATATAAGTGATCTTTCATATTTTTGGTGTGTTTATTTTGTATTATTTCATGAGGTGTAGAGAATTAAATTATATGCAAAAAGTAAATTGTATATGTTTTTTACAAACATAATGAAAAAACCAATAACATATAATTACAAGATATATCTATATAAGAACACATTTGGTTGAAAGCAATTATGGCTAGTATAAATGTGGTTGTAGACAAGAATTTTTTTTATTGGTAAAAAGTATAAAATTAAAATCATATGGGTGATTATTGCTAATAAGTTTAAAAATATTTTTGGCCTAAAAAGGCTTAGATAAAGACATATATCTAGGAACATCATAGGGGTGAAAATCAATAGAGCTAGAAATAAAAATCAAAGAGAAAGTTTACCATGATGAAATATGTTTTAGAGGCTATGTTAACATAAACATGTTAAATTTGACCTACATAATCAAGTAATATAATGTGAATAATATTTATTAGGTATTTATTTCTCTTACATTTATTTTTTTGTGTGTATTTTAATTAGATCATTTAAATAGTCTAGAATAAGTATTTAATGGGAAGCTATATAACATGACTTCAAGAAAGAAATAAATAAGGGTGAAAATATTATCACAATTGAAGAGTTACAAGATCCTTAAAAGTAGTGGAAGATGGAAAAGTATCTCATCCATTGAGAATTATAGGAACTATTTTAAGGTAAAAGAGTGAATTAATAATATATGAGGATAAGTTACATCACAAAAAAAGACCAATTGAAAATTTAATATAATGAATAAAAGGTGCATCAAAAAGTGTCAAAGTGATGAGGTGTTATGATATATAAATGTTTCATTAGAAAAAGCATCGAAGTGACTATTATATAATTATAAATAATGTCATGGAGGTTTCCTCATGACTGGATGAAGTGATTTGATAGTCTAAGTGACAATGATAAAGTGTGCAAAGTGTTTCTCCTTGTATGCTTGAAGGAGGCTTGGTTGATCTTGAGTTTTGACATGGATAAAGATGTTCAAGAATTAGTATAGAGTATTGAGCATGTGAAATGGGTCATATAATAGGTTTTATATGATTTGAGTGCTTGTGTGCATGATTTAAATTCACTCTCTTTATCATTGTTCTCATCTAGACATTTTGGGTCCAATGGTAAAAAATATGAGTAGGCATTTTGATGACATCATAATTACCACATGTGGATGAGTTATGGGGAGTTGGTGATATGGTTGTGATCAAGTTATTTCCTAGTTTATATATGAAAATTATCAAGTCTAGTGATGAAGTGAGACAAAATATATGCAATTTCAAAGCTAGGATCTTAGGCATTTTGATAATATTTTTCCATAATTAACCAAATTTGCAATGTGGCAAGAAAAGTTGAGTAGGAATTTTGATGGTGGCATATATTGCACATGTGGAAATTTTAGGAGAATGTGATCATATGGGTTTCTTTATTTTTATTCTTAGTTGATTTACACTAAATTTTGGGTCAAACACCGAAGTGTGACAAAAGATATGTATGTGCAAAGTTTGCCTTTCTAGATAGTTCTAGGCATAAGTTGGCTCTATGAGAGAAAAATATGAGTGAGCATTTTAATTTAAATATATATCACATGTGTGATGGTTTTATGAGTATATTGACACATGGTTGGATTATCTTATGTGAGGATATCATATGGTCCAAATTTTAGAACATTCACTTGAGTGAGCAAAAGATATGGAGGTGATAAGTTGACCTTACACAAAGATAATTAGTGGTACCCATACTTAGTCATTTTTACATGATATTAAAGATCAGGACTAAATGGAGATCCAATGGTTGGAGAGTTCATACATTTATATCTACGATGTGTAGTAAGTTAAATGGGTCAAAGTCTTCATTAGTTAACAAAGTTAAAGATTAGGACCAAATGAAGATCCAATAGTGCACTAGCAATCATAAAAGTTTGATCTAATGGTACATGTTGAGTAAGATGGTAAGAATTGCACATTGTTTAATGTTGAGAAATGGTAAAGGATAGGGATCTAATAGTTCATGTTTAATCATATGATTAAGATTAACAATTTGAGTGGAGTCAAAATGGTTAACCTATTCAAAGTTCAGCATTGTTAGAGGTTGAGATCATTAAAATAAGATCGATGGTCCATGATTGCTCTAAACTGTGAGGACATGAGATGATAGCATAGTGTCAGAGGTTTAGTTGTGCATGTTTGAATTCAAATTTTTGAATTGAACAAAATAAAGACCAGTACATAATTTTTAATCCATAACTTTCTATCTATGATTAATTTGACCACATAGTAGAAAGTAAAGATGTAGAATACTCAAAGGCACATGTAGAAATATAAATTTAAAGGTATGAAAATGTGTACAATCAAATTTATGAAGGTCCAAAGTTGACTATGTTTTTTACTGTGTTATGGAAGTGATCCAATAAGGATGTTTGAGCTTGTTCTAATGTTGTTTTGATGTTTACTAATGAACTATCTATTAAAGTATGTTTTAGACTCCATAATGACCATCTATGTGCATTATGAAGGTTTGACCAATCATATGTAATATGAAAAAAGGCTTAGAAGATGATTGTGTATTCATTCATGATGACTATGTGCATAGAATGCTATTTGAGTGAATTATTCTTAAGCATAAGGGTACTATGATGGTTGTTGACACTTTAGGAGGACCTATAAATCATGTGGCATGGGTCCATGAGTTGTAAATTGTTCTTGTGTTCTTAGTTTACTTGGATAAGTGTCAAAGAGATGAATGGGTCTCCATAGGACATAAAAGTGACTTAGGCCTATTTGAAAGTGGATTGTGCTTAAATGTGACCCATGTTAGATGCCTTAAGGGTGAAGGCATGTTTTGTGTCTAATAAGGAAATATTATGGAAATGATAATTCACAAAGTCTCTATATATAGTGAAATCAAAGATGATGATTTTGAGACTTTTGAGAAGACTTAGGCAAGGTGTGCATGTGAGAGTTATAGAGCAGAGGAGAAGTAGATGTGCCTAGTGGATGGGTTGATAAGAAAAGTAGATTGATGACTATGTGTATGACCTATATGTCATATTTATAGTGTCAGAATAATATTCTAGTAAATTGAGGATATATGAAGAGGTTTGAGTCAAGGTAAATTTTAGCAATGAATATTCATTAATTTTTTGGATTTTTGGTTTTGGAAATTATTTAGGGTTGGTAGATGGGACCAGATCACCAAAATGTTATGGATATATATTATTTTAGGGGTTAACTCACCAACCATTTACAACATTATCTTTTGAAAGATTTTAATTCATCATACATACATACATACATACATATATACCCCTCGATCCTGATATCACATAATAAAACACCTCTAAATATTGATTAATTGAATGGTAGGGCCAAACAACACTACTGTCTGGCATCATTGAATGATAGTACTAAATGACAATGATGAATTATGTTATTGAATGACATTTATAAATGGAAAACTTGTGTCAATGCTAAATAGACTACAAAAAACCTTCACCAAGGTTAAAACTTAAGGGCATGGAAAATTAAAAAATCAAGGACTATATTCCCAAGTCCTACTAGTACTATGTGGAAAAGAATAAGGAAACTAAAATTTGAAACATTAAAAGATAACTATTAAATATACCTCACCTATTAAAGGATATCAAAGTAAATTTCAATGGAATGTACAAACAAAACCCAACATGTAAACCTTTAAATTAGGAACTAGTCAAGTTGTCTTTGCTAACCATGTCATGGATCCATTGGATAGATTCAAAATGCATACAAAATAATATGAACTATCCAAAATAATAGTCCAAAATAAAAAATATGAAACCCTTAGTGACATAAAGAGTAAACTATTTCATGGGATATAGGATTAGGATCATTCTAATCCTAAATTTCATGTAATAATTTAATCTTTATGTTATCAAGGGTTTTATATTTTTTATTAATCGATCATTATTTAACTCTAACATTCTTGACCATTTTTTGGTGAGCCCATATGGTCCAAATAAATTTTAGAGCATTGGGGGAATAATTTATGAGACCACCTCAAAGTGACTAGGTAACAACCCTTTCAGTTTAGACATAGGTACCTAGAAAAAACATCTAGTGCTAGTGATGACACAACCTTTCAACTGGGTAATTCAATAGAGCCATTCAATCTAGCTGTTTGGTAGAGTTGAAAAACTATACCATTAGTAAAACTGAGTGGCTCTACCATTGATATAAATGAGTGGCTTGGCCATGGGTAGAATCAAATAGATTGACCATGAAAAGATGGTAAAGCCAAATGGCTTGGCCTCCAGTAGAGTTAAATGGCTTGGTCGTTGGTAAAGTTGAATGGCTTGACTAATGGAAGAGTTGAATAGTTTGACCATCTATAGAGCTAAATAACCTAGCCACCCCTAAAACCAAACTAAAAGTTATGCTCTTTGATCAGATCCTACTATCTGGTGAAATAGATTGATAAGACCATTACATAGAAATAAACCTAAAAAAATTTGCCTCATAAATTAAACATATTAACATAAAAACATGGTTGGGTGAATTGGAGGAAATTTTGGAACTATCGATTCACCAAGGCTATGAATCATATTCACCTAAATGAAATTAAGGGGTTTTGGGATATCGGCTCTTAAAATTTACCCTAGTCTAAGTATGTATATAAGGATAGTTTGAGTGAAGAAAGAGAGATATTATGTCATGCCTATGTGAGAGGCTTGTATGAGATAGAAAGGGAGTTTGTGCAAGGGTTAAATAATTATAGATTCATCATCATGTGTTGAAGACATTAGTTCTAAGGTGGATGTGTTCAATTTAAGGAGGGTCTAAAGGACTTGATTTTCCTTAGGGTAGTTTTTCCTTATAAATAGGTGTTTTACTAAAGGCCTTAGGTCAAAAGGACTTGACCAAAGTTGGTAGTCAAAAATACTTAATCATTCTCTTGTTTGTAATCTCTTATAGGATAAGTAATCCATGTGTTGTAGGCTTGAGAGTGGATTTTATTCCCCATGAGGATTTCCCATAGGAACTATCTATTATGTGTATAATCTTGTATATACATTAAATGAATGAGTTCTCTTGTTAATGTTGCTTGATCAAGTTGATATATGTTGATTGTTTAAATACTTTGAAAGGATTGAAATTGTATTGAAATATCTAGGCTCACTGATTCACCCCTCCCCCTTTAATTGATTATACCTCTAATAATTAGTATCAGATTAGGTTCTTATTTTAATTTTAACCACTTGAAGGTGATCAAAGGTACAATGGTTGATAAAGAGGTTGTTACATGTCTTCAATACAAACTAGTATGTGCTTTTATCAAATGTCAATTCAAGCATAGATGTTGTGAAGATGCAAGTGAAACATCTAGAAGCAATAATCAATAATATATATCTCATGATGGTTAATGGTTTCAACCAAAGGAAAGAATAATTTGAAAATAAAGTCATGAATTACTTAGATGTGTTATTATCCAAGGACTAAAGGTATTTCAGCTCCACCAAAAGGGTCAAGAATAAAAATTCATGGACATGTAGTGATTAAGAGAAAGGTAGGTCAAATTTGAATGATGTATTCAGTGTCTTTTGATTTTATAATCAATTTGTTCATAGATATAAGGATTATGATTTATATTTAGAGATCAAAAAGAATCTTATATGCTACCATTGTAACCAATAAGGTCATATAGCCAAAAACTACAAAAGAGCTTATTGGAAAAAGGATATATAAGTCATTAACACCATCAAATGGCTCAAGAAGACTAAGTCTAAGAATGAATAAGAAAAGAATCAGAATTCAAGTGGTCCACTAAAGGAAGAGTCAATGTTTGTTCAATCAGCCTAGCATACTCAAGAATATGGGAACAAGATATGGTTCATAGATAGTGGATGCTCAAATAATATGATAGGAAACAAGATCAAGTTTATTTCTTTCAAGAAGACCAACCCTTGTTCAGTGAGATTTGGTGAAAACAAATCTATTAACATAGTTTTTAAAGGTACTATTAGTTTGGATATTGGTCATTCTAAGACTAAGAATATCTTATATGTATAAGGTTTCAAACATAATCTTTTAATTGTGAGCCAAATGTGTAAGAAAGGAAATGTTGTAACTTTTCATGATGATGTTTATGAAGTAAGAAAGGTGAGTGAATTAGTTAAAAATGCTTATAAAATAGATAACATGTATGTATTACATGAATCCAATAAGGAGGAATGATTCATGAGTTAATTTGAAGAAATCTAGATTTGGCATAGAAGGCTTCGACATATAAATTTTTATAATATGGTAAAGATCAGTTCAAAGGGGTTGGTAAGGCATATGCCTAAGATTTATATGATTCCTCATTCTCTTTGTAAGGCATGTCTTTTTGGGAATCAAACCAAAATAAGATACAAATCTAAGGATTTCTCCACTACAAAGCCATTAGAGTTGATCAACATTGATCTATGTAGACCTATGAAAACCCAAAGTATTCAAGATAATAGATAATTCATGCTTGTTATTGATGATTTTAATATGATGATTTGGATATTTTTTCTTAAATAAAAATCAAAAGCTTTTGTAAAATTTATGGCATTTAAAGCACTTGTAGAAAATAATAAAGGGTCAAAGATCAAGTGTGTAAGATCAGACAAAGGAGGTGAGTTTTGGTCTCATGAATTTGATGATTTTTATTTAAAAAAATGGGATAAGGAGATAATATTATTCTTATAGAACATCACAATATAATGATGTTGTTGAAAGGAAGAATGAGACTGTTTAAGAGATGAGTAAAAACATGATTCAAGATTACAAACTATCATATGGTTATTGGGTAGAGGTATCCAACACTTTAGTTTACATCCTAAACATGTGTAAAATCAAATAAAATAGTTATAAGACCCCTTATGAGTTATGGAAGAATAAATTAGCTAATGTGAAACATTTTAGAGTGTTTAGGAGTAGGTGATTCATTAAAAGAGATGAAGAGAATGTTGGAAAATTTGTTTCAAGGTCTAATGAGGGCATATTCTTAGGTTACTCTTATATTAGTACTACCTATAGGTTTTTCAACAAGATACTTCACAATATTGTTGAAATTTCAAATGTAAGGGTAGATGAGACTAGTAGAGTTAAGAAGCCAAAATTGTAGGTAAGCGACTCAATTCAGAATGTTGTTACAAAAAATGAAGAGTTATCTATTCAAATAGATGATGATGATGATGATGATGATGATGATGATGATGATGATGATGATGATGAGGAGGAAGAAAGATAAGATTCTAAATTTCCATCTAAAATAATTTAGAAAGATCATCTAAACTCTCAAATTATTAGAAATGTTGGTGCAAGGTTGAAAACTAGAAGGAGAATGTTGATCAATCAAAATAAAAAAGGTTCAGCTCTATTGTCTATGATTGAACCCAAAACATTCATGTAACATATAAAAGATGAATGTTGTAATTATGTAATGGATGAATAAATTGATTAAATAGAAAGGAATGAAACATGGGACTTTGTTCCTAGACCAAAAGATAAAAATGTGATAGGTACCAAGTGGGTTTTCAAAAACAAGATGAATGAGAAAGGAGAAGTCATAAAGAAAAAGGATAGATTGGTGTGTAAAGGATATGCTTAGGTTGAAGGAATAGATTTTGATGAGACTTTCACTCTTATTGTAAGAATGGAATTAATTAGCCTCTTCTTGGAATATGCAAGCTTCAAGGATTCTAAGGTATATCAAATGGATGTGAAATTTGAATTCTTGAATGGTAAATGAAAATAATCAGTCTACATTGAGTTACCTAAAGTATACTTCATGTCATGTAATCAATATTTTGTGTGTAAATTGAAGAAGGCTCTGTATGGTCTTAAACAATATCCTAGATCTTGATATGATAGGGATATTCATTTCAAAAGCTAAATACATCAAGGATATGTTGAGGAAGTTTGACGTGATGGATTTTAAGCCAATGGGTACTCCAATTATCATAGGGTGGAAGTTAAGTAAACTAGATGACTCACCAAAAGTTGATTAAACTTTTTATAGATCCATGATTGGAAGTCTTTTGTACTATATTACTTATAAGCCTCATATCATGAAATTAGTGGGTCTTGTAGGAAGGTTTCAAGATGACCTTAGAGAATCTCACTTAAAAGAAGTTAAATAGATCTTGAGATATCTGAAAGGCACCATAGAGTATGGTTTATGACATCTCAAGAGTAAAGAATTATTTTTGAAATCTTATGCTGATGCAAATTTGGTAAAATTCATGGATGATAGGAGAAATACTAGTGGTGAGGTCTTATTTATGGGGTAATTCTTGGTGTCTTGGCTAAGAAAGAATCAAGCCTTAATGTATCTATTAATTATAGAAGCTAGATATATAACAATTACTTCTTGTTCCATAAGAGTCATGTGGATGAAATAAACTTTGGAAGATTATAAGGTAAGATAAAATTGACCTTATCCTATTTATTCGATAACAATAGTGAAATTATTATCTCAAATAATCATGTTATGTACTCAAAAACTAAGCACATTCCTATAATATATCATTTTTTTAGAATAACAAGTGTGTAATCAAAGTGTGAAGTTGGAGTATGTACCTACAAAAGAGAAACTTGCTGATAGTATGACCAAACCATTATCAAATGCTACATCTGAGTAAGAAAAATATTGGGTTTCATTTCTTTATCTATGAATAAATAGAAGTTATTTGCTTAAGGAGGAGAAATAAGTTCATGACCTTGCTCTAGAGGTTTGTAAAGAGGATATAGTGTAGATGCAGAGTTGGTGGTCATGGAAGTGTCTTAAAATAGAAGGATAATAAGTATTTATGATGGTTATTCATAGTGTGTGAAGATATGTAGATTCTCAAGAGGTGAAATCACTCAAAAATATTAGGGAGAGATGTTTTTTGGTGAGTTCCATAAGATATCAGTACTTTTGTGTATTCTTTCATCATTATTTGTAGTTCTTGGTTGAAGAGAGAGTTGGTATGAAGTAAAAAAGATGTTTTCAAGGAAAGAAGAGGTAGTAATAAGGTAAGGGGGAGTTTGTATCATCTTTATAAGGTGGTCATATCTTGTTCATAATCTTTCTAGATCCTTAAGATCAATTGGTGCCCACTTTATTAGTATGTTAAAGGGGGAGAAAGTTTCTATTGTGAGAGTGATTTAAGAGAGAGAAGGAAGGTGAACCATATAATGTGTGTTGATATAAATGATAAAAGGGTATATTTATGGATAGTTATCAATTATGTCATGGTGATGTATGGAGGTGTCCTAGTGAGTGGATGAAGTTATTTGATAATCTAAGTGACAATGATAAAGTATGTAATGTGTTTGTCCTTATATGCTTGAAGGAGGCTTGGTTGATCTTCAGTTTTGACATGTATATAGATGTTCAGGGATGAGTATGGGGTATTGATAATTTGAAATTGGTACTATAAGATGTTTTATATGCTTTGATTTATTTTGTGTATGAGAAAATTTCACCTAGTTTATCATTATTCTCATCTAGACATTTTGGGTCTAATGGTAGAAAATCTTAGGCAATTTGATGACATCATAATTTCCACATGTGGATAATTCAAAGGGATTTGGTCATATTTTTTTAATCACATTATTACTTGGTTTATATTCAAAATTTCTCAAGTCTAGTGATGAAGCATGATAAAATATATACAAGTGCAAATTTGGGCTCTCAGGGTTTTGATAGTGTTTGCCCATAGCCAAATTTTTAAATATGGAAAGAAAAGATAAGTAGGAATTTTGAAGGTGTAATATCTCATACATGTGGACATTTTAGTATAAGTTGATCATATATTTTTGTTTAGTTTTGTACCTAGTTGATTTGTGTAAGCATTCAACTCAAGCACTGAAGCACGATAAAAGTTATGCATGTGTAAAGTTGTCCTTTCCAGACAGTTCTAGGCACAAGTTGGCTCTGTGAGAGAAAAATATAAGTGATAATTTTAATTTAATTATATCTCACACATGTGAGGGTTATAATATAATATTGACACATGGTTGGATTATCCTATGTGAGGAGAACATATGGTTCAAATTTCAAAACATGTGCTTGAGCGAAGCAAAAAATATGGAGGTGCAAAGTTGACCTTACATGTAGATAAGCAATGGTACCAATACATATTAATTTTTTTAGTGATATTAAATATTAGGACCAGATTCATACATCTAGATCTATGGTCCGTAGTAAGTCAAATGGGTTAAAGTGTTAATTGGTTAACAATGTTAAAGATCAAGACCAAATGAAGATCCACTAATATGCTAGTGATTATACAAGATTGATATAATAGTGAATGTTTAGTGAGATGGTAATAAGTGCATTTTGTTTAATGATGTGCAAAGGTAAATGATAAGGATATAACCATTCATATTTAATTATGCAATTGAGATTGACAGTGTAAGTGGAGTCAAAAAGGTCAACCTGTTCAAAGTTTAACATTGTTAAAGGTCAAGATCCTTGAAATAATATAAATGGTGTGTTATTTTTATAAGATTTGAGGACATTATATGATATCATAGTATCTGAGGTTTAACTATGACCATTTGAATTCAAAGTTTTGAAATTAACAAAGGAAAGACCAGTGCCTAGTTTTTGAGCCATAACTTTTGATTTATGTAGAATTTTACCATGAAGTAAAAATAATAGATGTAGAGGACTCAAAGGAACATATATAAATATAAATTTTAAGGTCTGAAATTGTATATAATCAAATTTATAAATTTCTAAAGTTGACTATGTTTTTGACTATGTTCTGTAAGTGATCAAAAAAGGATGTTCTAGATTATTTTGATATTGTTTTAATGTTTAATGATGAATTGGATATTAGATCATGTTTTATACTCCATAAGGACCATATATGAAAATTATAAATGTTTGAAAAATCATATTTAGTATGAATAAAGTCTTATAAGATGATTGTGTATTTGTTCATGATGATTATGTGCACAAAATGTTGACTGAGTGAATTGTGATTAAGAAGAAGGGTACTATGATGGTTATTACACTTAATGAGGACCTATAGATAATGTGTCATGATTAAAAAAGTTATAAAGTGTTATTTTGTTCTTAGGTTGTTTAGATAAGTGTCAAAGAGCTGAATGGGTCTCCATAAGACCTAAAAGTGACTTAGGCCTATTTAAAAGTGGATTGCACTTAAGTGTGACCCATGTTAGATGCCATAAGAATGAAGTCATGTTTTGTGGATGAAAAATAAATATTATGGCTATGATCATTCATGAAGGATATATATATATATATATATATATATATATATATATTGAAATAAAAAATGATGATTTTGAGACTTTTGAGAAGATTTAGGCAAGGTGTGCATGTGAGAGTTGTGACTCAAAGAAAAAGTAGATATGCCTAGTATATGGGTTGATAAGTAAAGTAGATTATTGACTATGTGTATAACTTTTAGGTCATATTTAGGATTGTATAATATTTCTCTTGTAGATTTATGATACATGAAGAGGTCTGAGTGTACATATGAGGATAGTTTGAGTGATGAATGAGAGAGATTATGGCATGCCTATGTGAGATCCCTATATGAGATAAAAAGGGAGTTTATACAAGGGTTATATAATCAAAGATATATCATACTATATTGAATACATCAGTTATAAGGTGGACGTGTTCACTTTAAGGAGGTTTTAAAGGACTTGATTCTCCTTAGGGTCAGTTGCTCCTTGTGAAACAAGTGTTTCACTAAAGGCCTTAGGTCAAAATCACTCAACCAAGGTTTTTGGTCATAAGGACTTGATCAATATATTATTTATAACACCTTATAGGATAAGTATTCCATGCGTTATAGGCTTGAGAGTGGGTTTTATTCCCCATAAGGGTTTTACACAAGAATTATGTGTTATGTGTTTATTCTTGTGTATGCATTGATTTAATGAGCTCTCTTGTTAATGTTGCTTGATCAAGTTGATATATGTTATTTTTAAAAATAGTTTGAAAGGATTTGAATTGATATTAAAATATATAGGCTCATTGATTTGTTCCCCCCTCTTAGTGATTGTACCTCTAATACTTATAAGTTGTTCTAAGTTTAAAAAGGCATATTAGGTGACGTTTTCATAAGATAGCATTATTTGATGTACAAGTTAGTAAACTCTAGGAGTGGAAAACTAGAAAACTATAAAATGAGTAGGAATATAGTAAAATCTATTATGAGTGGGAAGATATTAAAATTTAATAGTGGTTTTAGTCATGATGTGTCCTTTAAAATGAATAAAACTTCACATAGGTACTTTTAAAATCATTAGTTATTAGACTTACATTACTTGAATAGGTAAAAATAATAAGTAATTAAGAGTAGACACTTGTATTTTGTATTATATACTTGATAATATCAGTTTTGACCAATATTTAGCATGCATGATTTGTGCATACATATTAAATATTGCTAACACTCTTTCCTAGTCATTCACTTATCTATGGGTCTTGCCTTACCAATTCATCCTTATTCATGTATATGATTTCCTTAGTATCTAATTTAATAATTTATCATCTAACACATACTATATTCTTATCTCATATTAGTTTTCATATATACTCAACACCTCTAACCATAATCATAGGGATCTTATTATCTAGGTTATCTGTCATGGTCAGACTCATTCATGTATTAATCAATGAATGTTTCCCAAATTCAACTAAATTTTAGGGTCATATTTAATTTTTTTATGTTGGTTAGATGGGAAGTTCAAAAATATTTAACTATACAATAATTTCAAACGTAAGCCTTTTCCTATCCAATAATTATCAAAAACATAATTTTTATTCACATTCACATTTAAAGGAGCTTCCTTAAATATTTTAAATTTGAAAAAAATCAAAGGAAGAGGATTTAATCCAAGTATAAATATCATTACATGTTCAAAATGAATCATTTTCACTTATCAAAATCCATAAAAAGGATTTTACTATAAGTTATATTGCATTGATTACACACACATATCTAGATGCTATAACTAATATGGTTTGAGCCCTTGTCATAGTATTGTAATAAAATAAACATTTATGAACTAAGTAGGGGTGGTTAAATTCATCTCAACCTATCATTTATAACCCATTTTTACATGTAATACAAGTTTTGAAATCACATCTATGGTTTTGAGTTCATAGAATATGAATCGTAACCTATGCACATTCCCAAGATTTGATACCTCACATAATACCTATCTACAATTATGTGTAGTAATATATGGTGGAATAATGTGACACATATCACTAGGAAAAATGTGTAAAAGTGTATATGTATCTATTTAATAAAGGAACCCAAGCATTTATATACTCATCCAAAAAAATACGAAGACTTAGTTTCTAGATCTAGGCAACCACAGATCCATTCTATATCTTTGAAAACAATTTTACTCTATCGTAAACTATAATAAAACCCAACTGAACTAAATGTCTTCTATTCTAGGTCATTTACATTGATATAAGTTTCAATAAAATAATTAAAATCAATATATATAATTAGATTTCCCTAATTTAGGCATATATTATACAATCTAAATTAGTCTTAGATTTTTCCTTGTTAGACCATTAAATCCAAAACAACATAAAACATATTGGTGAATCATTAATTCATAATATTATCAAAACCCTAGGATTACCATAGGGTTTCATTCTAACTTATTTTTTTTATCATATTTTACAATTATTTAATTTTATAAACCTAATTAAGATAAATATAATTTAAGGGTAGAAACTATTATATATGATTTATAACTTTCATAATGAAAGTGATGTACATATATGGAAAAAATCAAATGAATGAAAGAATAACTATGAAAAATCACAAAGAGGAAAATAATAATTATATGATTAATACATGTTATTTTTATTATATATTATTTAAATATGTCTATAAATGATAAACTTATACTTGATTATGTGCATACAACTAAAAAAATAACTATAACTATTCTAGGTTAAAATCAACTGGAAACAATCAGGATCAACTATCTTTCTTGACCCATATGGGTCAAGTTTTACATGCATGGTAAAATATAAAATTGGTGTTACAACTACATATGTCTTCTTGAAATATGACTATATGTGGAATTTAGACCTTAAACTATTTGTGGATGACACCTAAAGGACCTCTTCATGGTTAAAACCCCATTTAGGCTTGTGATAGTTAAAAAAAATGGAAAAGTATAGGGGAGATTTTAATTGGATAAGCTAACCACAATCACCACCAAGATGATTAAACATTGCCTACATATCTAGAGTATTTTAAAGAGGAAATCAAGCCTCATGCAATGCTTCCACTTAGAGTGCTTAATGCAATACTGTTCTTTTTTCTACATGCATGATATAGATATGGATTGAATATCTAATAATGCTTTTATTGACTTAGATAGAATAGGCTTATGATTTGGATAAAGATTTATTCAAGTGAATAGTATCAAATTTATAAATAATAAGGAAGCTTTACTTAGTTTTTAATACTATAAGTGTGCATGAATAGTGAAATTACCAAGTAGTAGAATAAGAGGCTTAAATGTGCATTTATGGAAATCCAAATAGATGAAACATCACACTATTTATCCCAAAAATATGGAAAAATCTTTAAGGAAGAGTTTAAATTTTAACAATATTCATTTATAGGAAAATGGAGAGATAAACCAATAAAGTTCAAGATCAACTAGTGATCTTGACCCATGTATGTTGACTCTGACTTGGGAAAGGTAACAATATTCTTAAGAATTTGAAATTTACATAAAGACTCTTATAATGGTTTATAACAATTATTTATGTAGATGTAAAAAAACAACTTAGAATGAAAGTGGGCCCTAAAATTAATTAGGATATAGTTACGTGGTAAAATAGGTCTAATTTAATTTCTCAAATCAATTAAATTAAAGGTGGGCCAATACTAATATTAAAAGTATTCCTGACCAAAATTTGAGTATATACATCCCCCCTCTAACCCCACACCCACCCCAACCCCTGACTTAATATAGAATTAGAATTATTAGATTAAAATTAGAGATATACTTGAGTATGTACAACACACTTTGCCTTTGAGAGGAAGTTTCATTCATGCAAGGTGTTCCATAGTAAATCCTAGAATCATGTAAAAGTAGATAATGTCAATATGTGAAATTGAAAAATTGAATGTAACTTTCATTTGAAAATATATTAAATAACAGGGTGTACACATGTATCTAGAAAACTGATTTCACTCTTGTAAATTTAATTTAAGATGATTTTTTGTTGAAGAATTGGATATTGATTCTTTTCATAAAACACTCAAAGAGATTGGTTCCTTTATTGAACCATGGAAAATTGAGGGTGATCAAGACAAAATTATAAGTGAGCATGTATAGAAAATAGAATCCATTAAGGTTTTTATAACCACAATTTAAATTTTTGATCTTTATAATCCCAAAATGGACACATGTTGGAATCCACAATGAATTCAAAGGCTGTAGTGTTGGATGGTGTTGAATATCCAATATGCATTATGCATTTAACTAAATCAATCATTTTCATATGCCCCTTATATTCAATTATCATTTTTTTCCTTAGTTAATATGATACTTGTAATAAAATTTTGAAATTTAAAAAATCCTATAAATTAAGGGAAGGCTAACTTTTCACTTATCATGAATTTATATTTAGTAAAAATTGTGTGCAAGAATTAGATAATGCCCCCCTAAATATGAAAAAATAGTATAAGTGTGCATGAATTTGTTTCATTCCCTCATGTGATAAAATGCAAAATTTGTAATTATATGTAGGTGTAAACATTGTAATGTATGTTTAAAGCTTGTCTGCATATTCCCATGAATATGCACCCAAAATGTATGAAACTAGAGTATTTTCATGTATTATGAATGCATATGCATGGCATGTGACATAATAATCTATACCTATAACTAAAATTTGGACCATTATGAATTCTCTGAAACTATATTTTATATCGATAAGTAATCTATTCTCATAGAGGCTTATCTCATGTATGAAAATCCTACTAAAATTCCATATTTTTAAGGTGAGAATAATGTTTTAAAACTCATATCAAAATAAAAGGTCATTGTATCATGCATATAAATATATATTCATTAAATGGTGGTAGCATATGTGAAAAGGTATGTTATTATAATAAGATATGTATCATTTAAATCATGTATGCAATATATAAGGAAAGGCGTAAACTGTCTCATCTATAGGAATGTATCAATGAAGCTCATAGTCATAATTTCAATAAAATAAGCTTGTGAAGTAATCAATGTATGATATATATCATGACACTCATTAAATATAATAAACTCACTAAGAAATTGAACACAATAGTTGAAATTCCACTCAAATATCAAAGATTAAAAATGTGAAGCACATAATAATATCACACAATAAAATAAATCCATGGGTTGTGTTAGACAAAATTGGACACCATGAGAGAGGAAAATTTAAAACCTTCCTTATAGTCTTGCCTAACCCTTTTAATGATCTTTTGATAGGTTTTGGTCTTGGTCAAACTTGGTAATAAAAGGTGTATTTTCAATTTCTTTACATCTTAAGGTCTATTACATGGGTATAGAAGAGTGATTCATACCCCTAGTCTTGTCACTATCTCCTTCATGAAGGTCTTGTTTAGGTGTTTGGAAAAGTTAAGGTATCATATCAAAGTTTAAGGTTACTTTTCCAAGATCAAGGCATGTTATACCATCATGAGATATTGGTGTGGTTTAACTCTAAGGTGATTTAAAGTCTTATGGTGTATTAAAGCTTCTAGACACATGATATGGTAAGGTGAGAAACATCATTATTTCATGTTTGGAAAAAATTAAGGTAAATTTGGAGAAATTAACGTAATGTTTACCTTTGAAAAATATGAAGAATCAAGTGAATTTTAAGGCTTATAATTTATTTTTAATATATGACAAGGTTATCCCTCCATCACACATGTTCACCTGCATCATTTTAATGTGCAAAGAGTGGTGGGACCCTCCAAAGATCAATAAACTAAAGTATAACATATAAACATACTTCCCATAGGATTTTAAATCTTTTTTTCAATGTTGATATGGTTAGTTGATATAAAAATGGATGGTTTCAATATTCTCATAGGTTTTAAAAGGTCAAATTAGGCTTTTAGTAGCAGTTTTTAGGTCTTAATAATGCATAAAAAGTTTCATCTTCTTCATTGACCCCTTTGCAAGATAGTGAAGGACATTTTTAGGTGTTCATTTCCATGAAGATAGAGGAGAGTTTTAGTTATTTATTATTTGTGTAGATAAGGTACATTATCACCTTTAAAATCATTGAAGGGATGTGCTTTACAAACAATTGTTAACAAGTTAAGTAGCCCAAAACCCTTCTAAAACCCCATAGGTAGAGTTTGTTCTTGTTCCAACAAGTCTTCAAGATAATAAATGCACATGTATGATATTTTAAGATCATTAATTTCCTTTATAGTCCTCTCACATCCCCTTCTACCATAATTTTCCATGTGTGGTAGACAAGATAGTAACAATGTTGTGCTTTTATTATTTTGAAGGTGGTAGGTAATGTTTATGAGAACTATGAAATATTTGGTAATATAATGGGTTTGTGTTTGGAAGGATAAAATTTTAATAATATCCATCAAGATTAATCCATCCTATTTAGGTCTCTTAAAATCACCAATAAGGTCGACTTTCAAAGAGATTAGCAAGCGTGTAGATGGTTGTTAAAAGATGCATAGAAAAGGTGAATCCATGGTGTTTTAATTGAATATAAAATAATTGAATATATTATGAATCATTTTAAATTTATTAGTAAATTTTAATCCAAAAATTATATTTATTTAATCTATAAAATGGTGTTTTGGTGAAAACCTTGTTGTAGGAGGTTTAGACCTGTTGAAGCCAAGATGAGTAAGATTTATTTTAAGTTTTGTTCCTCAATAATAAAATAGTGAAATTGGTTTATTTTGGATATTATATATATTTTTGGTTTAAATAATTATCTAAATAATTTATTAACTTACTCCATAGATATATTTAGAAGAAGATTGCAGGTGACAGTCCTTTAGCAATGATATTTGAACACTCTCAAGTATACCTTCAAAGATTCAAATGCAAAAAATAAAGTAACATGCCAATGAATGGGATAATAAGTTTTATTTATTACCTATTTCAATACAATATTAACTATTAAACTCCCTATATCACTCTCATTAATATATTTAGTTTGTGTATACATTATAAATGTTCACCTACACTCATCAAAGACAAGTAAGAAGGTCTTATGAATGAATGCCATAGATAACTTGAGAATTATTAAAGGTTAAAGTTGAATTTATATTATTAAATTTTTATACAAGATAAAATTATTGAATATATACCAATTAAATAATCTCATAATAACAATCTTTCATGCACTTTCAGGGTTACAGACCTAAGGGTCATCAACCTAGTGTTGGCAAACAAACTAGGTGTTTGTAGACCATTTGAGATTAATTAAATAGGTTTTTATTTTAAAAATTATATAAAGGTTCCAAAATATGAATAAATTTATTATATATATAATAATCATGACATTAATGGTTTATGTTTAAATGAATGTAGGACCTATAGGTGTGGAGATCTGTAGGTCAACATTCTCAAGTAAGAGAGCTAACCTTCCATGAAAATGATGTCTTAAGAGATAAATTAAAAGTTAATAATAATTAAAATATGTTAATAATTCCTATAAATGGAAAAAAATTAAAATATAATTTAATAATAACTTTTATTTAACCTATAACAAACATTAAAACCAATGAAGACATTCAAGCCTGCTAAAAGTTCTCTTTTGTAGCATGTTTTCAAGAATTAGAGAAAATGTGAAATGTTTGTCTTGGGTTTTTGAATTTTAATGGAGTATAGGAGTGTAGGTTTATCATGGTATTCATTATAATATTTTTAATATTTCTTTAATTTGATAAAATGAACAAAAAACACCTACAACCCATTTGACAATCCAAAATACACTTAAAACTGGGAGTGATTGTATGTTGGAGGGTTTTGAAGGTTGATCATGAAAAAATAATGATTTTAGGAGTTAATGGGAGTTTTTAATACCATAAATAGGTATTTTTATTTATTTAATATCAATAAAAATCAAAATATACATTTTTTTTGCTCTAAACCTGCTTGGGCCTGTGCTTTTGCAAACTAGGGCTAAAAACTTGAAATTTGGAAAAACTTGAGTTCTAACCCATGAAAATTCATGAAAAATTTCCAATATACCTTATTTTATGTTATTAAAAATATTTTTATGGTTTATAGGGTTATATGCTTACATTAGGTCTAATTAGGCTTAATTAGGAAAGGTGGTTGTTGAGAAAGTAGGTATGCCTTAAGAGCGAGGCCCTAAAATTTTGGGTGAATTTGTAAGGGGATAAAGGGTAATATAATATTCCATTATTTTTATTTTAAGTTTTTTTATCTCTAAAACAAGGAACTTTGTACCTAAATAAGGCTATAAGGAATAGGCTTTCAAAAGAGCAAGTGTGAGAATGATGAAGAAAATTGTAGAACAAAGGTGGAGTGATAACTGGTTTTGGGTAATAAAATTTTTACAAGGTATTTATACTCTAAAATATTAATTTATATCTCATAATCACTCCAAGGGGAAATTTTAAGAGTTCATGGGTGAGTCACCAAGCCAAACATAACTCCTACACCACCTTGTGAAGATCATCATAAAATTGAGGGTACACATGTTTAAGAGGGAATTCATAATATAATTTTTCATTTTATTTTTGTTTTAAATTTTTCCATGATTTATTCATATCCATTATTGGCTCTTGAAACCTCTCTCTCTCTCTCTCTCTCTCTCTCTCTCTCTCTCTCTCTCTCTCTCTCTCTCTCTCTCTCTCTCTCTCTCTCTCTCTCTCTCTCTCTCTCTCTCTCTCTCTCTCTCTCTCTCTCTCTCTCTACCCTTCACATATATGTATGCCTTATTTTAGTAGTATTTGGAATCATTTTGATAGATATGGCATAGCCTTGTCCAAATGAACACTTGTACTTTTCCTTTGATATGAATAAGACTAATTTCTATCATTCTCTTATTTTTTAACTAGTCGTATGATTCATGTTAGTTGATGAATCCTAGTGATGGTGTATGTAACATCCTCTCATTTGTCTTATCCCTTACCTATTTTTACATGTTAGTCATTTTTAAGGTTACATATAATGATTCTAATATCCTTGTGTGGATTGAAAGTGTAAGGATTCATTAGTGGTTTTTTATACCTATTTATCAACCCCTTAGTATATGCATCATGTTATAGCCTCTATGTGAAACACTCATGTTTGGAGCCTCCATTTGAGTTTTACAATTATATTTTCATAGTTCATGTTAATAATGAATGATAAACATGTGGAAGAGATAAATTTGGTGCATCACCTACCTATTTAAGTTTAAATTTAGTTATTTCTCCCTTTTCCCTTCTAAGTTAGTAGGTTTAGTGATAGTTCTTAAGTGATGTATCAAGGGAAATAGCCCTATATATAGGTTTTCTATGGTTATTATGTCACTACAAAAATTGGAAGAGTTCCCATGATATCAATTAAGCTAGGAGGCTTGAACAACCTCCTCAAGGGTGAAAGTTATAATGATAATAGGTTGTACATAATAAGATCAAAGGCCATACACATAATGGGCATGCATATGTCACAATAAAACATAATGGAAAAGGGTGATTTAATCAATGGACATTAATATGGTACAATAAAAAAACAAATCCCAAAGGCCACATAATGGAGAATTAAAGTCCAATTTATTATCTACAATTAACAACATCAATGTAGCATAAACTAGAAATATACCCTACACCATTTACTATGTAATGTAATCATATCTAAGGAAATACCATATCCATGTAAACAATTTAAGATAGAGATGTTATCAAAATAATTGAAAATATTATATAGCTCAACACAATATAGGGTTATATAATGGTAACACATGTAACTACTTTAACCTTTGAATAAGATGCTTCTAGCATAAGCATGGCCACTCACTAGAGGAAATTTCAACATATAAGTCCATATAAAACTTTTATGTCCTATAAAATACTCATTAATATGATTTAAATTTATATGTGATAGAAATGTATTATGTTATATACAAATAATGAGATAAATAACATATAACAATGACGTAAACTAGATGTCTAATCTTTCTCAAATATTAATTTTAGATTTTTAGAATATTTTAAATGTTTTTCAAAATTTTCCATGTTTGAATTTTTTATACTTTTTTTAATTTTGAAACAAGAATAATAGAGAATAGGAGATAAAACATGGGTTTAAAACTAGAAGAAATGGAAGGAATCTAAAAAAACTATAACATGTGTCTAGCTAAAGTAAACATTGAATATGATAGCATGGCCATGTATTAGTAAGATGTCACCACTTTATATTTGAATTTTATATAAAATTAATGTGGGGGGATATAAATATGAATGTAGATGAATGATTTTACATCATTATCTCATTCAATGTAGACTTATGAAGGTATGTAAAGGGAATGCATAAGTAATTAAGTCAATAATAATGTTATGTAAAATAAAATGGGGTATAATATAAAATAATGTATATATCAAGGATTTTTTAACTCATATTTTTATTTTATTTTTTAAAAATATACAAGTCAGTATCATTAGGTTTAGAACAATAAAGACAATTGTTATTGATTATTTCTAGTTGATACAGATTGTGACAGAAAATATAATATGCTCTCTTTAGACTGTAAAAATAACATGCTAAATGGAAATATGTTGTTGTATAAATTCACTATTTTGGAATATTCAATTTTAAAATTTTAAAAATAAGATCCAAGAGGAAAAAAAACACAAAGAGCCAAGGGCTATAAGATTGAACAAATTGATCATATGTGTAAAAATTGGAAGAATAACATGATGAAAAATTTAATAATCTATGTTAAATATAATTTATTTTTATTTTTATAATGTCAAGTATACTATTTACACAAGTTCATGATGTTCATAGGGTTTTCATAGGTTTTCCTACTTCTGTATCTAACTAATAAGTTCATGTACCCACTTTTTCTATACTTACAAATAGACCCAACAAAATGGGTTTGAATTTTCTTTTCTTTGAATTATCCACATTTATATCCTTTTAATTTTACTTTAATAATATATCCCCAATTTAAAACCCTTAGTTAACAACCTTTTTTCCATATTCCCCCTTAATTTATTCCTGATAAACATGTAGATTACCCACTTTCTATATAATCACAAATAGACCCAACATATTGGGTTTTATTTTTCCTTTATTTTCTTTATCAAAATATTTATTCTTATGGTTTTTTTTTAATAATATATCCCCCACTTGAAATTCTCAGTTACCAACCTTTTTTATATACACTTTCTTCATTCATTCTTAATAAAAGTGTATATTCTCAATAGCTTATATGCATTTGGCATCTAACTCTTCTAATTCATGATTTTTTTTCATAGTATTCATTATCTTTGATGACATATTTTTAAATAAATACACCAAGATGGTATTTAAAGTCATAATGGTGATTTATCTTCTGTATCATAAAATATAATAAGATGTGACTCCTTTTAGTTTGTGAACACTAGCCTAATATCCCAAAATGAATAAATTTTTTGATTATGCCCATATGTACCATGATTTGAATTTTTTTTGCTTAAAACTTTTACAAGATTTTTATTTTTAACTTCTTCTCGACCCTTTCCTCATGGATAATATGGTGTATAGTTTATGTGACATTTTTTTCTTAAAATTTATTAAATTATTTAATCTTTAATGTTGATCCATTATTTGTGACTATTGTCAAAGGTAATCCAAGACATAATATGATATTTTAAATTTAAAAATAATAAATACATTCTCTTATCATTATCTCTAATTATATAACCTCTACCTATTTATTAAAATACACTAAATCTATGATGATACATTTGGGACCTTTTGATGATTTTGGATTATATTTTATAACTAAATCAAATACCCAAAGACAAAATGAACATGGTAACACAATGGGTTACAAATCCTATGGTGGTTCATGATTAAATTTACTATGTGTTTGAAATTGAGAACATATTTATGCATACTCCTATCATTCATGTTCCATTTTAGACCAATAATATCCTTTTCGTAATAGTTTATAAGACATTACTTTCCCAATGAAATGATAACCACATTCATTGTCATGTACTTCATGTAAAACTATTTTAAGTTCATAAAAATTAATACATTGATGTAACTATACCTCAAAATACCATTTTATTAAATAAAATTTGATAATAACATAATGTGTATCCTTATTTTTAATTACCATTTCTCATTATGTGTAGCATAGTCTATTATGGTAACCTTGTATGTATATATATTAAACATTGTACCATTTTGATATTACTATGTTGTGAGTAAATCCTATTAATTATATATGATTTACATGTGTTATAGATACAAATGAATATTTTAGTTATTTTATAGTAAAAATTTCATGATCATCATTTATTTCAATATAGATTAATTAAGCATCATTAGCCATGGAATCCACATGTTAATTATTTTTTCGATCGATGTTTTCCATAAGAAAGTATTAAAAATGTGACATTAACCATTATAAAAATTATTTATATGGAATTAAATTTTATTAATTTATTGTATATGTGTTTATTTTATATGTGTTTAATACTTGACTAACCATTATTTGAGAATATCCATATACCCTACTAATTTTATATGTAGTGTTTATGTTTATATAAAACCAATATTAGTGCTTCATATCCTGATATGATATTTGTGAAGTAAAATAATAAAAATATATATAAATTAAATAGGTTATAATTTATTTATAACTCAAAAATATTAGAACCAAAACTAGTGATACATGTAGATCCATCTAATAAAATGGTCTGAATGTCATCATCAATGTGATATGAATTGACGTTTTCTCTAAAATCATCACCAATTGGTAGTGTATTTATCAATGGAGATGTTTCTAGTTGATATCCAATAATTTTTTCTTTTATTTATTTATAATAAATAAAATTTGATTAGTAACATGAACCATTTATCAATACATTTTGATATATCTGATTTTGATATAAAAAATCTAAGTAGGTTAACTTTTGTGATAGCTCATGTCTCATTATTCAGCACATAATGTCATAACTTATATGTGAAAAAAACTAATACAAGACCTTTTTTCACTAATATTTTAATTATTTTCATATTAAACCAAATTTTGTTTAACATAATATACAACTTGTTCCTTGATATCATCATCATATTGTGATTATAAATCCCCTAGGTCATGATTTATAGTATAAATGTATAATAACAAAGGCATGTTAGGAGTAGGCAACATGAGAATGGCTAGTCAAAGTAAATATTATTTGATAGCATAATTGTTTTTAAATTTTTTATACCATTAAAATTTTGTGTCATTTTTAGATAATCATGTAAAATACTGTGTTTTATTTGTAAGTTGAGCCACAAAAAATCTGATTTATTGAATTTTTATTTGTAAATATTGTAATTGTTTAAACCTTTTTAGTAGAGGCATGGATAAAATAGTTTTTATATTTTTTTGGATCAAATTAAATTAATAATTTACATATAATTTATTATAATAAACTACTCTAAGTCATGCCAAATATACATTTATTTTGATTTAAGTGTACATTGTAATTGCATATGCACACAAAAATTATCATAAATGTATGCCATGATTTTGTATTTGTTTATATTTATCCAATTTATAATCCATGTATTATTACATTATATTATGAATGTATTCATTTAAAAAAAATTATATGGCATTGATAAGTTGATCAAAAAAATTTAATCCAAAATTCCCAAGGTGTAATAGATTATGTTTTTTCTTCATCTTCATCTTCAAGATTAATTTTGATTTGAGTATATCATGAAAATACATCCATGAACAACAAAATATCATATAATCAAAAATAATTTGAAAATTTGAAAAAGGGAAGTCATCATTTGGAAAATATTTATTTAAATTCTAATAACTTGTACAAAATATTTCTCCACTAGGTTTTTCAATAGGTACTGTGTTGGATACCCATTTGGGATAGTCAATAGATATAATAAAGAATACATAAAATAACCTTTAAATTTGTTTCCTAAAAAAATCAATATTTGATACATCTTTATAATTTTTCATTTGACTTATTGTGCTTATAGATATAATATTATATTATGTATCATTACTGTAGGATCTATGATTGACATATATGAATAGGCATAAGTAAATAATTATTAATATTGTTTTAAAAAATATATAATATATATATATTTTTATAATGGCTGATAATTTATTGTGAATGGGTCTTTATCTATGTGAAAATTTAATTTAACTTTTTATTCATTAAGTAATGTTTATTTATCCTCAACATAGGGTGTTGTAGGGGTAGTATATAGACCATCTAGTTAGACATGTTTATTACATTCATATATCTATCCAAAATATGCATGATAATTAAAATTACAATGAAACCTATTATTATGGTATAATGGAGGGATATCCTCATACACATCCAAATATTATAGGAGAGTTTCATCATTAAAAAATTCATTCAATGTAAATTGTTTTGGTGAAGATATATCATCTATTATTTTTGGGTATACCAAATATAATGTATGTATATAATGATCCTATTGTGTTAGCATAGAATATGATTTGATGAAATTAGTATAATAGTGAGTGTTTTAGATTATTATTTCTTTGATTTTCCTAATTCCTCAATATAACCAAGTATTTGTTTTCATTTTATTTGAACTTATCAAATGGGTTAATAATTCCTTGTGGATGTGTTCCCAATCCATGTGTTATACATCCCATTTTTAAAAATATTTAATCCCAACTCCATATTTATATATTTGGTTTATGATTCCATTATAATTTATAATAAAATGGTTGATCAATTTATTTTAAACTTTTAACATGTGGTTGCATATGAGGAATGTAATGACCCTTAGGTTCCATCATTGGACAATATTTAAATGGTTCTTTGTCCAATTGGAATAAATAAATGTGTCATTGATAACTTAATTTTAAACATGCATGAAGAGTATATGGTATTACATACATTTTTTGAATCAATATTATTCATAATACTATGTTGTAATTAAGATATTCAACCATAAATTGGAAAACTATATCCAGTATTCAAGGACACAGTGTGATAGGCAACGAAAATTTTCATAATAATTTCCCTAAGATATTATAAGATACTTAGGTGTTCATATCTAAATGAATGAGATCATTATCTTAAATTCCTAATAATTTGAGGAAATATATATAATAAGTATTTAATCCTAATCCATTATTAACAATGCCTATTTCACTACCTTACTATGAGTTCATACCTAAATGTATAAAGGAAGGTGTTGGCCTATTACATGCTTAGGAGGTAAATATTATTTATTAAAAGATATAATTTTTTCATTCAATAATAATATATGAATATTAGAAGATATATAAGGATATTTTTCCTCACTTGTTACCATGTTGTCTTTCAATGTCGTATAATATAAATATTTATATATAGGCATTGTTTGAAGTAAGTCTAATAAAGAAATCTTAGCATGTGTATGTTATTGTTGATAAATAATATGATACCTTTTGGTTATATTTTTTCATGAAATATGGGTTTTAGGATGTTTTGGTATGATATAATTAATTATTTTTACCCCTTATGTTGTGATAGACATACATGTAATTTTCTCATTATAACAAGAAATTAAAAGATTGAGCATTCATTGATTGCTCCATCCTTTCAAGATTTGATTCATTTTATTACATGATTTTTAATGATTTTATTTATTAGGGTAATTAAAAATGTAATTAAAAATAATAAATAGTGAATAAAAAATAAATAGTATGATCATAAATTATAGATATATGTTCTTTACAAATTAAGAAATAAGCAATAAAAAGATAAAATGTGTGTCCTAGTAAAAAGAGATTTTTTATGTATGACTATTAGTAAGTTACCCTTATTATAGAATAAAAATAAATTTATTTAAACATTATACATAAAATATGAGTTAAAACTAAAGTCATTTTAGTGTTAAATTTAAATACAAGGTTGAAATAACATTATTTTATTGTCAAATGTTGAATCCAAGGTCAAAAGAAAGTTATTTTAGTGTCAACAATTCGAGAATTTATTTAAACCCTAAGAAAAGAATTAAGCAATGCTAAAATAATATTTTAAGGTTAATTAATTTGTTTTCATCAAAATTTTTAATTAATTGGTGTTATTAACTCTAGTTAAAATAAAACTAATTGAAGGTATCAAATCTTATAAATGACTTGTAACTAACAAAATGAAATCAATGTACTAAGATTGAAATATATCAAAGGAATGAAAGAACCTAACTATGAAAAGAGTAAATAGGATAAGAATACTTATATAATTATGACATAATTGGTTTATTATATATGATTTAAATATGCATATAAATGATCAACTCAAAATTTATTATGTGGGTGTAATTGAAACATAGATTATCACAATTTTAGGTCGTAATTGACTAGAAATAGTTAGGATCGATTGTTTCTCTTGACCCTTGTGGGTTGAACTTATCATAATTGGGAAAATATAACACTTATAGTATATTGAAAGATGTCTTGAATCTCTTTATCTTCCATTAAATTTTCTATTTTGGCATAGATTGTTTTCTATCTCAAAACATATTCATTGATAGGTTTATTTGTTTATTGTTTGAATGATTTTAGTGATTGGATTGCTAAGTCATAAAACCATATTAAATAATAATTATCTAGGATCCTTAGAAATAATTTGTTCATGATTTTATCATTTGAATAATAATAAAGCCATGTGATATGAAAAGAGCAGAGATGTTATTCAGGATCAACCTTGCCATCATAAAATGTGAACTTAGGTGCAACAAAAGTAGTTGGAAAAGGGCGAAAATATATTTTATGGGCTCTATGACTAATGTATTAAATATTTTGAATCAATATCATGAGTTGATTCCAAATCATTTTCTTAATTTTGGTAACCTTAGATTCCAATGTTTTAATAACTTGGAGAAGAGTTTTTATATTAGACCCATTGGTATTTAGATTTAATATTTAATAAGACACCAAAGGGGATGAAAATGCCACTTGTTTTAATGTATTCATTAAAAATGGTAATTAAATTGAAGTATTAATTATTCTCATGGAGGATGTAGTAAAAAATATTTGAATTTTAGGGAACAAAGGTTTGAAAACATATTTCGTGCCCCCACTAGATGTATTAATCAATGTTGTGCTAAAGGGGAGAGAAATTGGAAGGGATGTGTTATAGGAATATCTAACATACCTAATATTTGTATCAATAGAGAGTAATGGTTATTTAATAACATATTTTTTAAGGATTTTATAATATATTATTTAGGATCTTATGGAGATCTTAAGGATTTGCATGAATGTGCTCTTAAAATAATTTAACAGATTTAGATAATTCTTGGTCAACTTGATCTATTTAATTATGCTTAAGTGTTTCATTATGCTCATGATTAAATTCATATTCTATAAAAAAATTTAATTATGTGGCTCATTTTCATTATTATAATTCACATATCGGTATAATTAGACATGGTATTAGCTTAAAACATTTCATGTGGCCCAAGTGGTAGTTGAAGATATTCAATAGGAACACTACCTAATCTAAGACTATGCCTAGGTTGCATAAAAATGATATAACAAATGTGAATGAGTAAAACAATTAGAAACCTAAGGAGGCTCAAAATACTAGATCAAGCCAAGATTTGCATGAAAAGACATAATTAATGTTTAACCCTTTTTTGATGTTCATCAGGTTAAGGGGGTATAATATACTATACACAAATATGAATAAAATTATTCTAGAGTAGACCAATTAATTATAAAATTAGATAAATGAATATTATGAATTAAAATGATGAGTTATGTTAATTATATAAATTACACTCAAAATAGTAGTTTGATTTCATAAACATGAAGAAGAGATAATATTTATCTTATTTGTAAATATTCAAACATATATGAAATATATAGAAGTGGAAACAACTAGGGACAAGATCATAATCTAGTCATTAGATTATGGGAATATTGTTTTTTAAGTCTTAGATGTTTTCATTGACCTATGGACACTTGTGTATGAAAAATATTAAGCTAGATATATAACTTACCCTACTTAGTAAATGTAAGATTGGATAAGGTAATCAACTAACATCTATTATGATAATATATATTGGGAACGTGACCAAATTATATCTACTAAACCTAACTAATAGATAAATTATCATGCCATATTAAAGGAGAGGGTTCCAAAGCCTCTAGGAAAATAATATAATGAAATATCCCTAACTAGGTCTTCTAATATATAAAATAAAATCTAATCTATTTTTTTATCAAATATTATAACATAAAGGGGATATTTTAAAAAATAAAATAAAACATGGGATTGTGTTAGGCAAGTGGGGGCCTAGATCACCTAAGCTGTGAGATGGAAATCCTAGAAAAACCTATAGCTACACTAAGTTTAAGTGTAGAGGTAATCCAAGTTATGTATTCATACTATTAATTTTCTCAACATATATCTATCAAATGAAATAGAAAGAGTTAGAGATACTTATCTTGGAATGAACCTATCGAGTCTCAATCTCCCCCTTAGCCAATGGTGATTTTCAAGAGATTTTTGTGTCTTTGTAAGGATCAAATTAATTTAAATAAAATTTAGTATAAAATATTCCTACTTGCATCCAATAATTTTTATAAAAAAAACTATCTTTAGCCTAAGGCAAACCCTAAGTAATGGATCCTTCAAATGTAGATCTAACAAAATTGTGGGCTATAATAATCAAAAAATGGATGTTCCTCTCTACCATAATTATTGTGACTAATATGTCCCATTAACAAACTCTCAAATGAGGACCCTATTTGAATTCAAAATTCCATGTTTATGTCTTATTCTGAAATGAATCAGTCTAGGATCAAGATAGAAATCATTACCTTAAAGTCTAGGTCAAAATCAAGGTCATCATAGAATTAATATCTTAATCCCTTCACATGTAAATCTTAAATTTAAAAGAATAAGTTCTTGGGTTTTTTTCAAAAATAACGAAGCTAACTGAGTTTTTCTTGATTTTCTTTACCAATTTCATTTATATATAAATCTAAATGTCTAAGTGGGCACGTTTATTAAAGTTATTCAATACCTCTATTTGACTTTTAGTTTTATGATGTTCATTGAATTCTTGTTATCATTTTATTTAGGTACTAACTTGGCTAGTTAGAGTTTCCTATTATATGATATTTATAGGATTATTCAAACTACATGGTCCACCTTTAATAAATCCCACTTGATCCAACTCAAAAATATCCTCTACAATATGGGTGATGTTTTTATATTTAGTCATTTTGTAGAAGTTTCCTAGTCAAGATGTTGCCACATGTCTCTTCTACACTTAGATAAACCATCAAATTTAAGGGTTTTAATGTAGTTTTAATCCCAATGGATATGTCTAAATATCTAAGATGTTTCACACATCTCCATATAGTTTAATTTATTCTATAAAAAATGACTAATACATAGACTCTAAGAGCATCTAGATAAGTATGGACCATCCATGTGTCTCAATAATGTTCATCTAGAACCTATAAATAGAGACATTGTTAGAAAGGTTCCATATGAATTTAAATACCCATGCCATGTTGCCTAGTTTCACTCATTTATGACTTATCAAGTAGGTGTAAATATTTACATATTAAAGACCATATAGAGTAGTGTGGAACCTATTAGATTTATTAGTCTCCTATAAGTGTCAAAATTTTCATAACCTTGGGATAGCCTAATGAGTGAAAATATGCCACATAGAACCTATTAGAGTTGTCAATATCTAGAGGGAATTAGTGATTCTAGACCCTTAGGAAATCTCAACGAATGAGTATATTCCATGTGGAATCTTTTAGAGTTGTCAGTCTCTTGAAGGTGTCATAAATTTCATATCCTTATGGAGATCCCAATAAGTGAGTAGATGTTATGTGTAACTTGTAAGACTTTTTTATCTCCTAGGGGTATAAAAAATGTTAGAACCCCAAGGAGAGCCTATTGAGTGAGAACATGCCTTGTTAAACCTGTTAGAGTTATCATTTTATTGGGTGTGTTCAAATTTTTATATCCTTGGGAGAGCCCAATGAGTGATTATATGTCACATGGAACCTATTAGAGTTATCATTCTCCTAGGGGGATCATAGATATAATATCTATAGGAGATACCAAAGAGTGAGTAGATATTATGTAGAACCTATCAGAATTTTTAATCTCTTAGGGGTATCATAAATGACAAAACCCTAGGTACATACCGATTAGTGAACATATGTTATGTGGAACATGTGAGAGTTGTTAACCTCTCAATGGCATTAGAGATGTCAAATTCGTAGGAGATCCTAACCAAAATTAGGCTACCACATGTGAGGCATCTATATTGATTCAATAGGGAAGTGTATTAGGAACCTAAGCCTAATCCCAAATAACAACACATCAATCTTATATTCCAAATGGTGAAATAGACTAGAACAACCTAGACTAGGAAAGGAGAAACATAGGTTACATCATAGGTTGATATTACGATGCTAAATTTACTTAGAAGGTCAAAGTGGCATACTCAAATGTACATAAATGAAAAAGAGTGTCACCCCAACCATTCCTAATATACATAGCCTATAAAACAATGTATAACTAGTGTAGGACACATGGCCCAACTAGAGGATTATTGAGGTGCCATATGAGCTAAAGTATGTGTGTTCCTATCATGTCATTATGTTAATTGGCTTGGGAAACTAGGATCTAGTTTTAAAAGATATAAGCATTCCTTCATCATCACCAAATCCAAGTTAAATTTGCATTTTCAAAGTTCTTTGAGTAAATTCCAAATGCAAAAATAATGGAGTGTATTATGCCAATAACTCAGAATCAAAATCATGTAAGGTGAACCCTCAAACTTCATTAAAATAAGATATATTCATGGATACATACAAGTCCTTTAATTAATTATATTTATCATTACCACCTAAAAATCCCAAGTACCTTTACTTTCAAATCCTTATTGAGAAACTAGTGCTTCCCTCATATTCAAATTTTTGTGATTAGTATCTCCCAAATGCTTATTTATGGTCACATCATCTTCAAATCCCAAATCTCATCCTAAAATAGTTATTCCACCTTTTCATCAGACATGACCCATTTTAAGCACTATAAAAAAGTGTTTTGAGTTATTGTAATTGCGTAAAATCCCACCTCAAATGATGATGAAGATAAAACCCAGTTCCTCAATGATCTTGTTGCCCTAGTAAATTTAGGGATTCATTACACTACTTCCAAACCAAAAGTGTTCCCATGTGCTAGCCTCTTATAAACATCATGTCAAAATTTTTGCATGTATATGATGCTATCTAAGAGTCATTTTACTTTATGGGATCTCAAAAACAAATAATAGGTACATCTTGAGCTACATTTAATAAGTATTATAACCTCCTTGAGTAAACTTTTAATTATTATTAGATCACAATGGACACATGGATTAAGACACGTGAAACATATATTCTCTAGGATTGGGTTGTCAATGTAGACCAATGGAAAATAATGGATGTTATCAATGCATACCCCATTCATATATTATATGATATAACTAATGTAAGGATAATATTATTGAATCATTTTTTAGATTAAAGTATATCATTCATGTGAACATATTTAGGTTACTTATAGTGAGCAACAACCTCAAGGTAAAGGTGGACCTAGACCTTTGGAGCCTCATCAACTTAAATCTAGTCAAGGGTCTCAATGAGACTTAAAGGGGTGGATAATTTTACATGTTCAATTATCTTGTGGATGAGGTATATGTCACCCTCACATTCAAGAATTTTTATTTCCTTCCATGGACCTACAATGGATATATTGTCCATATGGTATTATACAAGCTATACAAACAAAATTACATAAATAACATTTTGAACATTTGTGAGTCCTTTTACCTAGTAGTTTATATGTCCATAAATGAGAGGCCCATGCCACAACTCTCAGATGAAATTAGGAGGATATTCCTACCCATATGATATTACCAATATTATAAAGACCACACCATCATTAAAGTGGATGGAATCTAAAAATCCCCTTTCATTTTTTCCTACTAGGTCCCAAATAGCCTCATGAGTAAGAAATTACTTGAGTTGTTTGAAGGTATCTTGGGTTACTTGCTTGATTGTTAATATAAAGTATGAAAATATTTTACAATATTAATCTACCATAAAAAGTAAAATAACTTGTCTTCACTATGAAATATGTCATTGAATAATAATTCATACACCCTAGGGAGGGTCTATCATATATAGTGGCATCCCTAAGGGTCATCAATTCACATGTGGATAGACATGTAACCAAACTCAACATCACATATCATGATGAGAACTATGAAAATTATGATATTAATCTTAATATGTATAATTAATTCAAAGTGATCACAAGGGTGAAGTTGTAAAAGATGAAAGGGAAGAAGGTCCATTCTAAGATAGTTACTAAGGAAAGGTTGATACCACTTTTGCAGGCTCCTCCAACTTATCCTAGGGAAAATAATTAGGAAATTTCACCACATATATCTAGGAGGATCATAAAATGGGTCCCCACACCTTTGTATTTATGATATTCACCTCCTAATCATATGATTTGGACTCAACCAACTAAACTTATTCCATTGGTCACTCCACCATGATGGCAGAGGTGTTACACTTTAGCATCAAGAGTAGCCTGAGGTGAGCTCAAAGTGGAACCAACAAGTGAAATCCCTAGAGATTCCTTCACCAAATAACACCATCCATACAAAACCAATAAAACTACTGCATGGATTCTCTACTCTCATAGGCCTATCTTAATGGGGCCTTCCCTAGTTATTGTTACAAGCTCCCCAATTCACTTAGGTCCCCTTATCTCTGGCCATATTTGGCATCACCACTTATTAATTCCCTTTTTCTAAACCCATTACACCTAAAAGAATCCATATATCCAACCTTTGGTTTGCCAAAGTCTTATTTTAATGGCCCTTATGTTTATCAGTGTCAAGTTTGTTTAGACAACTTCTACCCTAAGAAGATATCATATTATAGTGGCTCTTAACTTCATAGAACTAACATACAACATGGTGTATGTTTACTATTATAGCTGCACTTTATCTCTTAAAACATGACATATTGGGAGAGGGTAATTATTTTATAATAATAATTGAATATGAATTTAGGAATACCTTCAAAATGACTATTTTGGACTAGAGATAGATATTCCAAAAAATATTCAGTTTTCCTAAGTAGCTTGTTTCTTCATCAATGGTCCATTAATAATTTTAAGCCCATAATTTGGTATTATCCTTGAAAATGGTCTAATTTCATGGTTTTAAATGTGAATGTGTATAACATGTAATATATGAGGTTACATATGAAGTCATATTAATCTTGTCAAAACTTATTTTCATGTCTAAAATCAATCAAAATACCTCTCAATGCAAAATCTCCTTAGAAAGCCTAATATGTTAGGCTTGGTATCATGATTAGTATTTTAAAGGTCTCTTTCATTACTCTCCAATGTGAAATCAATAAAAAATTTACTAATAGCATCTATAATGTCATGAAATTCACCAAAAGAGTCCAAAAAGTCTTACAATCCTTTTATAGTCTTATTCAAGTGCTTCTTGATGTGAAAAAAGATCTTAAAGAGTAATTATGAGTTCATAAAGAAGTTAAAAGGGTATTAAGTTACTCATTAAAGTCATTTTTTGGAGGTTGAAACATTATTAAGGTCTTATAAAGTCATTTTATAATTTTAAAACTCCTTATAAACTCCCAAATCTGTATAAATGGTCAAAAAATGCATTTGACTAAATGTCTCCCTCTCTTTTCTCTCTCTTTGAAATATATTTCAAATATCTCAACATGGTAAGAGTGTATTCAAGACATGATATAATACATTACTTATCTCCAAGCTCTTATTAATGGCATTTATAGTGCTACTAATGTTTTGAATGAGCATTAAGATGATTTTGTAGGTCTTCAAAGGGTCTACAAGTCACTTTTCAAGATCAAAAAGGAGAGATAACAAGGTTTTATTGAACATTCAATGACATTATTTAGGTTTTAGATGAGGAAATATTTATTTTTAGGACCATGACTGAGTTAAATGTTTTAATATGTGTTTCCCATGGTGGAATTGACATAATCCATTGCTAGCATGCTCCAAATATTCTTTAAACAAGCCATTAACATAGAATAAAGAGGTTTTTTGCTTGTTGCATTTTAATTTTATAGGGTTTTAATAAGTTTTTATGGTATTTATAAACGATAAAAAGAAATATAGAGTGTAAATAAGATATGAGCATCACCCATGGATAATTTTAAGGCCTACAAGAAATGAGATCAAGTTAAAATCATAAAGATCCCTAAAAAATTGTATTTAGGTTTATTTCCAAGAAACCAAACCTCCAATGACATCCTAATATTTTTATATAGGTGCATGGTCTAATAAAATTTTGGGAGAGGATTTTTAGGGTCCTATGGCACCTAACCATGGTCTTCATATTCACCAATAACTTACAAATAACATTCATTAAGTCCACATGCATGTAGACTTGAGTTCATGGAGTTACAAGGGTTTCTTACAAGAAACAATCACATGAAATATATATTATATAATTAATGTTTAATTATTAATATCCTAGGGATTATAAATGGGTCAACCTATGCCCATGATTACCTAATCTCAACAATGGTCACCCTAATATGCCTCTTGAAGTGCCATGGTATTTCAAAAGGGGGGCCACTTGTCATCAAGTCAAGGCAATAGGGGCAAGTGATGTGTTATGTTAAGGAGTGTCATGATGGTCATCTTCTCACCCTTTTAGAGCATGTTTGAAGTATCTAATATGTGTTATTTATGTAAAATATCCCATGTCAAGTATTAATATGGTATTTTTGACCCAAATCACTCATAAAAGGTATGATTTATGATATTGCAGCCATAACTAGCCATGTGAACATGCCAACAACCTACAACATGAGTTGAAATTTAATATATTGAAGCCTAATGTGAAGGAATATGTTTGAAACTCATTTTAAACCTTAAAATAATTTAAGTTTATTTGGAAAATATTAAGGTATCTCATTTAATATATGTTTCACTTGTAATTATGCATGCATTACCTCCAAAAGGGGTGCCTAACCATGTGAATGATGTTATTTTGGCCCCAAAAACTCACCCAATACCATCAATTATGCCTTCAAAGGTATTATATAATGGTTTTATATGCAAAAGGGTGGACTTTAATAAGTCAAATGCTTTTATTCACCATTAAGGTGGCCCACATGTGGGAAAGAATGGATTTTCATCTTCACTCCACATATACTCCCTATTTTCAATTCATTTTGACCCCTCACTTCCCTCTTTCTACCTACAAATCATGTTTCAAGATCTAAAAACTAGATAAAATGTAGGAGAGTGGTGTTTTGTAGGTGTTTTCAAGCTTGTATATATTTGTATAATACATTCATGGCTAGAAAAGGTCAAGGATATATAGAAGGAACTTAATATAGACATAATGTAAGAGAATCCATGAGTTTCAAGTCAAAAAGTGTGAAAATTTTACTCCTCCTTTCCATCATCCTCCATGGCAAACATGGATAACCTCTAAAGTTCTTAGTATAGATATGAGAGAGAAATGGTGACCAAAGATCTTAGCCAAAGGAAGGGAGTATAATGTCATTATAATCCTTATAATTGGTTTTTATAATGATGACTCATGCTTTTTGAATAATTCTTAAGTACTAAGGTAGTCAAACTAGTATTTTGCATCTACATAAGGTCAATATTGGAATGGTTTTAGTCAAACTAGTCTTCAACATCTACACAACATCAATGTTCAAATGGTTTAAAGAAAATGGTGATTGTGTATTTCTTATAAAATCCTTAAAGGGATTTCCACTTCACCTTAGACTCCAACTCTACATGTGTGATTCCATGGGAGAAAATAACCTTCAATGCATATAATGTTTTAATAATTTTTATGTTGTAGACAATGTTTTCTTGTGATGAAGAACCTTCAATGCATATATCTAAAAATGATTAGTGGTTTAAGGTTAAATGATGGGTATCTTATAATAATTCAAGTCATCTTGACCCCTTAACACAATGATGATCAAATGAACCTTCAAATCTTTCAAGATCCTTCTTTCAAATGATACTACCTATCGAGTTGACCTTTAGTGCAAATATGAGTTCAATATTTCATGGTGATGGCTATTGAAGATCACTAGAACACTATGGATTATGCAAAGGTATTGTATTCATGTGGAATAATCCCTATTTTAGAGATAACATGCCTCATTATGGCTCTTTTGGGACCAACATACCCCATTTTTTTCAAAATTGCGACCCTTAAGAAACCCTGACAATAAAACATGGAAATTATAGAATATCAAGGTCTTTTATAGAATTGGAAGATCATCCACTTTGTTAAAGGGAAGGCTTATGTCGTTTTGATTTACTTTAAATTTGAGCTAATAGTGTTAATGAGGTTTGTTTGGCTTTCATTTAAAGGTTCAATGGTGTGTGTCCCCATGAATTCTATATTCTAAAACCCTAGTAAACCTTTGATTTGAATTTGAATAAAGGTAGGAACTAAATTAGTGGGAACCATTTCAAAATTTACTTATGGGTTTAAGTATAAAACACATATTCTAGGCTTAGTCATGTTTTTAACACAACTTAACTAGGAAAATTGATCCCCTTTATTATTTCCCCCCTTTATAAAGTTATTTATGGCCTAACTAATGTCATCATATAGGGTCTTTTTAATATTTTTCAACTTAGCCTAAGATTTTAATACTATGGTCCTGATGTATTCATAAATATGATCATGCCCTTAGTCTTGACACCTTAAGCCTAAGTCTTTTATGTCTCTATAATCCTAAATTTACTTCCTTGCATCTTGTAGGATCCTAAAACAATCACTTCATCATGGTATTTGATCCAATAGAGCAAGGATAACCCAAACATTGGATTAAATAACATAAATCTATAGTGATCCAATGATCCAAGCTTACTCATTGGGACCTAATCAGATGGAGTGAAGCATAATTTAAAAGTCAAAAGGATGAAATAGGCCCAAAATATGGACATATGGCATCATTAAATTTGAGGAAGAAAAAGGAAAATGGCTTACTTGACAAAACTACCAATCAAAAGAATGTCCTAGATCAAGATCCTACAGTTATCACTTCATCATGATATTTGATCCAATGGGCTGAATTAACATTGAGACCTTAGGAATCCCCACAAAAATTCTAAGTGACATCCTCTCATTTTGGATTTAAGGTTTTAACAAACTTAAAATTGATGTTTGCATGCTCATCATTCAAACATCCAAAAATATGAACTTGATGCACATGCGACTATCAACTTTAAACCCAGTAAAATTAAAACTTCACTAGTTTAAACTTGATGTCTACATTATCATCAATGGATGCCCATGAGGGTTTATTTGACGTCTATGAGACCATCAATTTTATTCCAATGAAATATCTTATTTAGTGTTCAAGAGGCATTCCAAAATGTTATTTGAATAACTTGGAAATGGTCTTATGATCTAAATACTTAGTCTAAACTTATACATAAGGGTCCTCATGGCATTTTTTTAAAAAATCATGAATCTTACACTATTAGCTTACATTAAGTATTATTTTAAAAGGGAGGACCTTGTCACATTAAGTGTAAGATAACTTTGGGTTTTCATACATGGTGGTTTAAAATATTTAGATCCTTGACCCTTTGTTATAAATTGGGAAACGTAGGCATGAGTTCCTTAGCCTAAGGTTTATTTCATGCTTAATAAACACAAAACAAACTTTAGCCTAAGGGAGTTAAGCCTAGATCATGACTTTGATAATGGACTAACTTAACATTTAGGCATTTTTGTAGATCAATGGTTCATGCCCCATCACTATATTTAATTCAATGGTGTGATACCCCTAAATATTTTTCAATATGACCTTGAGAGCCTACAAGTTTGACATGTGGAAAAAAATCATTAGAGTCATAACTGACAAGGCAATCAACTACTCATACTTGTAGCTAAGAGTTGATCTAATGGCATGAAAGTACCAATGATTTTTAAAAGGCCCAAATAATCACCACATGCCCAATCCTCATTTGTAAAATAACTGACAAATATTTGAATCATGAAAAAGATACATAAACATGCCAAGTGTCAAGACCACTAGGTTTCAAATAGAAAGAGATAATCACTTTCAAGGATCTATATTACAATCAAATGGCTCATGTTAATCGAGGATTTTGATCTTATAGTATAAAATAAAGAATGCATTATTTAAATACCAATTGCTAGTGTTCAAATGTTACTTATGAAAAATGCCACAAAAAGTCTAGACTAGTGCCACATAAGCACAATGCAAGTAGAAAAGGACAAAATTTAAGATCTTATGGGCTCAAAAATAACAAAATTATAAAGACAAAGGTCTAAATAAGTCCAAGGAATGTATAAGTTGAAGCCTATATATCTTATACTATTTAAGCTATAAAACCCTAAATCTCACACAAAAGTGGCCCAAGCAGACTCAATTTGATGTAATTTGATCAAATGAGAACCTCATTGTGTTTTTAGGTGCAAGAGAGATTCCATAGAGACCTTATATAATTTGGTGTGAATAATTAGTAAAGATATAGACCATAGTGGCTAGTAGGCAACAATTAAGGGAAGTTGTTGAGTTCTATTTGATAATTGACAATGAAGGCTAAGTCTTCAAGGATACTAAATTGGACCTCATAACATTGAACACCTAGGGGATTAGGAATTGGTCTAATATCTTCTTCATGATATTAGAATTATCACCCATTTTATAAGAGGATCATAGGAATTCCACCATGAGTAGATGACACTATGACATGGTTGTTATTTAAATGGCATTCCTTCATCATGCCATGACAAAACTAAAGGTATTACATTATATTGACATCATTAGCCCTATATTTGTTGATTGTAAAATAGAAAACAAGTGGATCATTAGAGAAAGGAACTCAAAAGGGGTAACCTACATTTCCCCTATTACTTTTGAGAATTACTAAAAGCTCCCTCTCCCCCATATGAACCTTTCCAAAATCAAAGAGTGGACTAGTAACCATGACCTGGACTCTATCCTCAGACCCTGGCTCCACCGAGGACCTCATATCTTTAGAAGCTTTGATGGGAAAATCCCCACCATCCAATTCAAAGAGGGAATTAGGGTAATAATGACACTATTGAACCAAGCCTTTGGTTCCCCTTTAACCACTTATGTGTATAAGATTTGGGTCCCATATGTGCACTTCATGGTGGAGGAAAAACTTACCCCTCTAATTGGAGACTTAATTAGTGTTTTCCTAACTAGACATTTCAATTCCATCAAAATAATTCTCAAGTCAATTATTTATGATGTCATATTTTATTTACACCCTTATGTCCTCAACTTACTTACCTAGGATAAGGAATCACTCCCCAGAGGGGATGATAACCAATCACATTAATAATCCAAGATACACATATTCAAGTATAGGAATCACATGTAATTTATTTATGACTATATTTACCTAACTATAGTGGAGGCCATCACAGGTGTTCTCATGCCTACACTCTACCCCCTCATCAAAAGATATATTGAAATGATTATGGATGTATGGTATTACCCTGATTGGATAGTCATCAAGATAGAAGGAATCATGACCCAACCTTACAAGCTGCCATTATATGTTCCAAATAAGCTTATAGAGTAGGAAATTGCTTCTTAGCTCATCTATGGCATTGATAGGAATTGTAAGGATAAAAGGAAGGGTTTCTCCACCCTTTCCCCTAAAATATTGGGGGAATAATAATAAAAGACTAAAAATAAGTGGAGGTTATGTCCACACACAAGGATTCATTTAGCTTCCAACTAGATAAACTCCAGATGTGGGATATAAGGAATGTAGTAGGTGACCAAAAAGGAAAAGAAAATTCCTAAGATAGAATATGTACATCAACTCCATGTCTATGAAATTATATATATTAAATCTAATAGTTATGAGTAAGTATTGTCTAGGGTCTAGGGTCATAACATTAATCTTGAGAATAGGTTGGTTAGGGATAAAAAACCATCTGGGGAAATATGGAAAATACATTCTTTACAATACCATTTAATACTTGGGCCATCTAGAATAGCCCATGAGAAGCCTCAAAAAAATCAACCACAACCACAACAATAGGTGGAGTAAGTTTAAGGTGAATAAATCAAGGGCAAGGAGAAAGTGGGGGAGGTCAAATTTTAAGAAAGGCCTAAAGAGGGACCCCCATCTTCAGCAATCCCACAAAGACCACCTTCTCCAATTCAATACATAAGCATGATAGCCTTGTAACTAGAAGAGACACTTGAGGGTGCCCTTAAGGAAATTTTAGAGGCCTATGATTATTATATGGAAGAGGAGCCTAAAGAATACCAAAGAAAATAACTTGTCCCAATAATATTACATGAGAAGAGGAAAGCAAAACTAGTGGTAGTCCCTATGGGACCAAAGAAGAGACCAAGGTTCACCTTCACTCAACCCACTAGTGAAGTAAATTTGTTCAGTGATGAGTTCCCAATCTATGGACTAGTCATTCTTAACTAGTTTATCTATGGGAAGTTGTAAAAGATCTCCTCTCTTTCTCATTCTTGGGCCATGACAAGGGTCAATGATGTTGGGACATAATATTATATGAAGCCTTGGTTAAGGTCTATAATGAAGGAGAAAGAATAAAGGATAATTGTGGCCATTAAAGGGCCAAAAGGCAAGAAAATAGATGCTCTAGGAGAATCTAGTAGCTCAAATATGGAAGTCATAGAACCTCCCAAGTTCAAAGAGCCAATTACTACCATACATTTCAACCCTAAAATAGTTGGGTTGGAAAGAATAATAATAAGGATAGTTGTTCTTGGGATAGAATAATTCACCTTTCAAAAGGTGGATCCATTTTTAGGAATAACCGTAGTGGGTGGCTAGTAGCTTGGTGAGGCTACAACTCATGAGGAATATGTGGAAAGTCTAATTGAATCCCATTCAACACAAGCTAAATTTAGGGTCCAAGGTTTGAAGTAGAGAATCCAAAATTTGGAAAGAGAGAAGGAAAACTTGGAAAAGTAGGAAATTTTGTCAGTACCAGATACAATAATCAAGTTGCTTGACAAGTAGTTTTATGACATGTTTGAGGCACTTAGGTCAATGAAACTAAGGCAAGGTGCATTAGAAGGGAAATTTGAACCACCCAAGAGTTTAGTTAACCAATGATAGGCCTTTAAGGATAAAATAACCCAAATCTTCAATATTCAAGTAAAAAAGTAGATCCTGAACTTCAAGACCATCAGTTTGTGGTATTTGAGTACAATTCTAGGAATTGTAATTGAAAAGGTTCATAGTTTAAGTGCATGACATTATGGTATGGGAAGGATCCTAAAATAATATAAGAAACTAATTAAAAGAATTGAATAACTTATTGGGACCATGCTTATAGATCTTGCACAACCCAATGCCCTTGGGATAATTAGTGATGAGGAATTCAAGCATAGGACTACTTTGATAACCCAAGAAATCAAAGGAAAAGACCAAAGGAAATATGGGGGTGGCAATAGCAAAATCCTAGGTATGATACTCAATGTAGGGGAAAGAATAAATGAATCCAAGAGCATCAAATAATCCATGGATAGGAATGGTAAAGAATTTGATGACCTGGTAGATCAAGAGGAAGAGCAAATCATGAATCTTTTTGTGGATCTAGAGCTAGTTGATGAGCAACATGAGAGAGCAATGATCATCTTCTGGTAGCGATAGTTAGGGGCCCCACCATCAAATTAAGCATATTCTATTTGTAATGTTTTGTAACATTCTAAAGTAGAATATCCCATTGTAAAGGCATATGCTAGTTTATTAGCATATTTTCCTCTAGGTCAGTATAATTTGGAAAAGCACATGTATTTTATAACTTGTAAGGATAGTTGTCCTTATCTCAGTACACCTATATTTTTTAACTAACTGATATACTACCTAATCTTTCTACAAAGGCATGTATTACCATTGTAAGAAGAGGGAGATATTTTTGAGAAACTTTGTATAATTTGAAGTAATTAATGGAATGAAAATAATTATGCAAAGATTGTCCATGTTGATGCATTAATTGTATTTTTAGCTTTTCTCTTAGTTTCTAGTTAAGTTCCTAAAAATTGAATGGTGTCTTAGAATTTTGAGTTTGTATCCTAGTAGTCATATGGTTTCTAGTTTGTACAACCTGCTAGATTAACTAAAATATATTTTGTTCTCCTTAATTTTTATTGTACTTTATTTCTAGATATGCATGTGTTATATGATAATAATAGTAAATATTTAAAGAAGAACTAGTTCTTACTTTTGATTCTTCACACTATCCTTTGAAATTGGCTTGGTATATAGTGTAATTTGAGCTTAAGAAATTTTACATTATATATTGTTTTGAATTCATACTCAATTTAAATGGATGCTTTGTCATAATGTTTAAGGCTAAAATTGGAAATCACTCATGTCTTTTCTACTCTACCCTCCTCTTTACTCCTTTTTACATCAAGATCGCTTTAATTTTAAACACATTATAAATATCCACTTAGATTAGTCTATAGCTTAAGATAGGAACATAACTCACTAAGTATTAATGAATATTCACAAAGAATGGGACAAGGTGCCTCCTAACCACCAAATTATATAAATATTGTAGAATAGTTATCTTACTCTATTGTTATTTCAGCATAGGTAATCAAAATACAAAAACCTACAACTCATGATTTAAATTTTCTAAATTAAAAAATGAGAAGTGTTCTTTAAACACTAAGAGCACTTGTGGTACATTTAGAAGCATCAACAAGATAACTCCCACTACCACGAGAAGTAGGTCATGATTTCTTTGAATATTTAAAGATCTTAATTTGTTTTGTCTAAAGATCAATATATCTTCATGTTTTTTAGTGAATTATTTTCCTAGAAGTGTAAATATAATTGATCTTTGTTGTTTTCAATGTATCTTTGTGGTTCCTTTGAAGTTATTTAGGAATTGATGATTGTTTCTATTAAATATAGCTTCAAATATGAAAATCCATAGTATCTTAGGTTAGAACGGTTTGTTTTGATCAAAAGTTGGCATATATTTCATAGATATGAGTTCCTGTAGACTTAGACTTGGAAAGATAGATCATATTTATGTAGCTGAATGCATATTTAAGCTAATTTAATCAAAGATCAATGTCCTTTATAGTTTTTCATAACACCTTTACAAAATAAGCTCAATGTGTAGGTCTAAATATTATTCTTTATAAAATTTGACTTGATAAATCATATTTTAGGTAGGATATTGAAATTTCAAGCTAGAATTGACCATGATTAGAAAAGATCATACTTGAAAACTAGAGAGTCTTTACATGAAATTGAGATTCACAAAAAGGCTAGATATGACAAAAGTAGAAGGAGGAGGTCCAAATATTTTCCAACTTCACCCCTTTAAGGTATCTATGTTTTAAATCTTCATCAAAGTATGGCTTTGTTGGGAGAGTCTTCCATCAATGTACTATGTGTGGTACATGATCTCCCTAGAAACCTTGAAAAATATTTGCCTACATTTAGCCCAGCAGGTATAGAAACCATTGAGGAATATTTAAAGTCTATTAAGGCTACCTTATTAATGTTATACATGAGGATGTAACTTATAGGTTATTTCCATTTACTTTTAAATATGATACTTATGAATGGTTTTTAAACTTACCTAATAATTACATCATAAACTAGGATGATTTCAATAATGCATTCATTAATCAGTTTGGTAAGATTGTGAGTCCTTGTGTTATCTACCATCAGTTCACCATTATTAGAAGAGATGTAAGTGATCTTAATAGGTCCTTCAATGCCAAATTTTAGAAAATGTTTAGTAAAACCATAGACCCTTAAAATCTTGATAATGTCTTAGCTTTAGATATTTACAAAGATCTAGTAAATCCCATGAACTCTATATTTTTGAAGAGATCCATGCCAGTGATAAATTAATTAACTAGATCCTATGCTGAAGTAGTAACCATCAACAATCAAATTTAACCCCAAGGGAAAATAACATATTCTATGTCAAAGATCAACCCCTAGATGCCTATGATGAACTCATTCCCAAATAATAACTAGAGTATCCCAGAATTAAAATAGCTCCCAAACCTAACTTAATTACAATTGAGTCATGTAACTCCCAATCAAAATTTAAGATTCCTAAATCATCTTACTAATGGCTTCAATCAAAATAATTGAAGGGTTTTGGTACCAACTACTAACAAAAACTAGGTACACAATTATGAGACCCCTAAAAATGAGAATGAATCTATCCTAAAGATGGTCCAAAAGTTGAACACTAATTTTCTTTAGTTACAAAAACAAGTTGGGAATACTATTGAATATTCAGGTAGGAACTTCTCATTTCAAAGGTATAATAGGCCAACTAATAGGTTTATAAATGATATTTTTCACAATAATAGAAATAATGAGCCATATTTTGAAAAGAATACCATGACCATTAACCTCATTAACATTATGTTACCTGACTATTTCAGGGTACATTACACAACCAAGCATGGGGAAATTGATTGTATAGAATTTTTAAAAGCCTTTAAAGCTTTCCAAGAGGAATTAGAACATTTGAAGTGGTACCCAAAAAATAAAATGGTGCAGGTTCCTCTGGACCTAAGTCATTTGATCAAGCATTTATGGTGGACACCTTTGATTTCCCATTTCAAGAGGAAAATCAATTTGAGGATATCCCTGAAGAGATCCAAACATTTCAAAATTTCTTGAAGAAGACATACCCCTTGAGGAATAGAGAGCAGATGTAGTTTCTAACTACCTCAATGCCTCCAAATAATTTTAGAACTCCTCCTGACACCTCTTTAAATAACAATCTAGAGCCACCAAAAGGGAGTACTTCTAAAACCAGTGTTGATATCTCTAGTTCTTCTAATAATACTAGGTATAACATAGTTCAGGACATGAAGAAGATAAAGGTTAACATCAAATTACATGAACTCACACATATTATATAATAGAGATACTTCTTGTTAGAATACTTGTCAAGGAAGCACAACAATCCACCCAAGACTGATCATGCCAATGTGACTATACATAAAGCCAAAGCTGATTCTTCTCCTTTCTTACTCACTGTCAAGATGTTTGGTAATAACTTACATAATTTCTTATTATATATAGGATAATAATCTAATATAATACATATAGGTATATTCAATAAACTTGGTTTAACACCTATTAAGTCTAATAGGATTATCACCCAATTAGACAAATTTAGAGCCAAGGTTGTAGGAGAATTATTGAGTGTTAATATGAAACTAGATTATAAGCCTAGGGTACAATAATTCATTGATATTCAAGTGGTTGAAATACCTGATGTTTATGGAATATTATTAATTAGAGAATGTACCAATGCTTTTAATGGTTGTATGTCCATAGACTACTCACATCTATGGTTACCTTGGAAGGGGGTCCCTAATCAAATCAGGGTTGAGCTAGAACCAAGAATGAAGCATATAATAACTAATTATAATGTCATAAATGAAAGGTTAAACATAATAGACTAAGACTTAGGGGTTTTTATCCTAGATATTGATAAGGTATGTGATCCAAAGAGTACTCATGTTTTTCTTGGACTATGAAATCTACATTTTGATGGAGCTAGGTATAATTCTTGATTAGGTGTTGGTATTTCTTTAACTGAACCTACTAATATAAATTAACATGCTTCTTATAGAATCTAATTCCCTTGTACTAAATATATTTTAGAGTATGAAGCCCTTATCCTTGGCTTACAATTTGATATAAATAACAAAGTCAAATAATTACTAGTTTATGGGGATTCAAAACTAGTGTTCAACCAAGTAAGAATCCAATACCAATGTAAAATCTCATAAATGAAGAGGTATAAGTTTAAGTTTTGGTATCTAATTAAATATTTTGATGCCTTTGACATCATATCCATCCCAAGGGGAGAAAACTAAGCTTTCAATGAGTTGGCATCTACTATAGCCAACCTCATGCCCAACCAAAGTTCTTTTAATTATATCATTGGGCTAATCCCTTATCCTTAAGTACCCAATAATGTTAACCATTTTTATGTATTCAATGATGATTAGTAGATATTGGATTTCATGACTATTTTTAGAGCATTTGATGCTCATATCATTGATGAAACTAATGAAAGTACACTTGAGGAGGACAAGTTTAATGGTAAACTCATTTAATTGAATGACAACAAGAACCCGAAGGGGATGATTTGTTTATAAAGACTATTTTATTATGACAAACTAGCTGAGGTTTCCAAGATTCCTAAGGTTAGTGGGAAAGATTATAATGTTGTTGACCTTGGCCTCCATGATTAGCATTGGTTGGTAAATGTTGGAAAGGCCTACATAAATGTTAAAAATAAGAAAGCTAAAGAGATCCTTTCCTAATATAAGGATGTCATATCCTGGTCCTATGATGACTTAAAAATATTTGATCCAAGGTTCATCACACATACCATACCTCTTAAAGAGAGTTACAAACCATTTAGGTAGAAAAAAATCCTGCAAACCCTATCTAGAACCCATGATCTTTATAGAGGTTAAAATATTATTGGATGTTAGGATAGTCTTCCCTATCAAACACTCTACTTGGGTGGAAAATTTGGTGCCAATTATGAAGAATAATGGTGAGATTAAAATTTGTATTGGCTTTAATAACTTAAACAAAGCATCATAAAAATATAATTATTCCCTTCCTTCCATACACCAAGTAATTCAAGTTATCTTAGGTTCAGCTATGATTTCTTTTCTTGATTGTTTTTTAGGGTACAACTAAGTGTTAGTTAATAAAGAGGATAGGATTAAAACAACTTTCACCATAAAGTGGGGGACTTTTGCTTATAATAAGATTCCCTTTGAACTAATCAATCTAGGAGCTACCTTCCGAAGAGATATGGACCATACCTTCCAAGGCTTGATAGGTAAATGCATCATTATTTATATGGATGATCTAATAGTTGTTTCTAAAAATAGAGAAGATCACTTCATACATTTACAACAAGTTTTTGAAAGATGTAGAAGGTATGGCATTTCCTTGAACCCTAAGAAAAGTATCTTTTATGTGACTGAAGGAAATTTATTGGGTCATTTTATAACCAAATATGGGATCTACATATATCTTTAAAGAGTGGATGACATATCCATAATATAACCTCCAAATAGTAAAAAAGAGCTAAATTCATTCTTTGGTAAAATAAATTTCATAAGAAAGTTTATTTTTAGTTTTGTAGAAATAGTCAAACCATTGAATTGCATATGGAGTAGGATTCCAAAGTTACATGGAATGAAGTTTCCAAAAAGGAATTTAATGATATTAAGAAGGCCATCATTAAAGATCTAATCCTTATAAGCCCTGATTTCTTAAGAGACTTCTACCTCTATTACTTTACATCTGACCACACTATGGTTGTAGTGTTAACTAAAAAATTGAAGGGTGTGACCAACCAATTACTTTCATGAGCACTAATTTAAAGAATGTTGAGTTAAATTACTCACTGATTGATAAAAAATCATATACATTAGTCAAGGTAGTTAAGAAATTTAGGCATTGCATCCTTATAAATAAGGTGCATGCCATCTTCCCTGACCCTACCACCAAACTTTTATTAAGTTAGAATGAATTAGGAAAATGTAGAGGTAAGTGGATGTCAATATTGTATGAATATGACCTAGAGATGAAAACAACAAAAATAGGTAAGGTTATAAGGTTTGATTTAGATGATTTCTAATACTAACCCTAGGCTGAGTATTATGCAGGTGGATCAACAAAACTTTCAAGCTAATGAGTGGTATGATCCAATCATACATTTTATAATTAATGGTACTTGTCTTCAAGGTCTTCCCAGGGAATAAAGGATGACCCTAAGGTTAAAGGCAACAAATTACTTTATCAAGAATGGGGTCTTGTATAAGAAGAATGTTGAAGGAATGTACCTAAGGTGTGTCTCTCAAGAAGAAGCCACCCAAATCATGAGCATATTTCATTAAAAATTAGGTAGTGGACATCCATATAGGAAAACCAAAACCCATTAAATCCTTTGAGCTAGCTATTATTGGCCAACTATTTAAAAATATGTCCACAAATGTGTAAGTGAATGTCAGTTATCTCAGATCTTTAGCACTAAGGATCCAAAGTTAGCAATGCCTTTGTATCCAGTCATGATTAATAAACCCTTTACTCAATGGGGGTTTGAATTTGTTGTTATAATCAACCCAAACTAATTTTAGTGACACAATTATGTCCTTACTATCATAGACTAATGTACAAGGTGGACTAAAGCCATAACCACTAAATAATGCAATACTGAAGAAGTGATCAACTTCTTGGAAAAAAATATGTGTACTAGGTTTAGAACTCTAGTCTCTCTAGTGTGTGACAATGGATCTACCTTCATATCCATATAGATGACTAAATGGGCTTATGATAATGTTATCACACTTATGTTTCATCTAACCATTATCCTCAAGGGAATATAGTCATTAAATCTACAAACAAGAACTTAATGAAGGAAATCAATAAATCTACTATAGATAAACCGAGGACTTGGCACAATCTACTTAAATTTTCACTTTGGGTTGATAGGATAAGAATTAACCAAGATATAAAAGCCTCACCATTTCTATTAGTGTATGGATAGGAGCCAAAATTTCTTATCACTCTCAAATTTCCCACATATAGATTTATGTAACAATACATGGAGGAGAGCCAAGAGCTAGCCAATTCAAGATTTATAGATATAATTTAGATGGAAGACACAAGGGAGAAAGCCTTTTATGATTTTAGAAAGCATCAAACTATAGTCAAGAGATGGTTTGATAAATGTCTAAAATCAAGGTGATCAGGTAGGGAGACTTGGTTCTCCTTTGGGACAATGCATATGAGCCTAAAGGCAAGCATGGTAAATTCACAACTTTATGGATTGGCCCATACCAAATTTTATAAACATTAGGAAATAACACCTTCAAGCACAAAAACATACAAGGAGAAAAGTTTATATTTCCCACCAATGGGTAATACCAAAAACACTACTTCTCTACTACTCTTCCTAGCATCTTCATGGAGTAAAATTGTAAGATGATTAAATTAGTGTAGGTAGGATAGTTAGTTTATTTCCATGTTTTTTCCTTCTCATCCCTTTTTTTTGAATAGGCATGTACATATTTATTTATTTTCCTTAGTTATTTTCCTTTCCTACTTTTTGTTGTGTGTTTTTTTCATGTTGCTTGGTTCCTTAATTCCAATAAGTCCCTGGGGAAAATATTGGGCTTAGAATTTATGAAGTTTTATTGAAAAAATGTCCCCAATTTATAAATGAAGCTATGAACCCCATGCATAGGATGACCATGGTTCTAAAATATAAATCATGACATTATGTCTTAGAGAAACTAGTAAAGACAAATGAAGAGGCCGATAATTTCATGAGACCCTAACCATTTCCTTGACCTCAAACTAGTTTTAAGAATACTTGCACTTATGGGATGAAAGCTCAAATTATTATGGTATACCCAAAACTATCACTTAATTAACATCCTTGCCTAAGATAAGAGTTATAACCATAGGTGATTTTCCAAAGATCAAATACTTAACCAAATCCTAAAACATTGCTATCTTGGTTCCTAACCTTATTGAAAGCTTAAATATCTAATAAAATACAAAAATAAGGATATAATTAAAAATCAAAATATTTTAGATATAGGTGATTCTGGTAATCTCCACTAAGGCTATAGACACCTAGTTGGCAATGGAACAAGGCTATGAGTGAAGCCAAATACATCTCTATTGGGGATATGGATGCATGTATGATAGTATAACAATGCCAAAGCCTTCCCTAAGTTAAAATAATGGTTCATGATGAACATTTTATCATACTATAAGTTATTATAATTGATTAAGGACATGAAACCTAAAAATTGTTTCTTGAATCCTATGGCAAATAGTAAGTGGAATCAACAGACACACATAGTCTAGTTATGTCTAGATATTTGACCTTAAAACCATAAGTGATATTTTTGTTTCAAATATAAGATAGTTTATATGATGATATTGATCAAATAAAGTGGATGACCTAACTATTTGTCTAATCATATTCTCTAGGTTCTAACTTATTGCTATGTTTCCCCCATGAGTTACCATTTGTTGGGACTAACATACCCCATTTTATTAAAATTGGGACCCTTGAGAAACCTTGAGAATAGAACATGGAAATTTTAGCATTTCAAGGTCTTTTATAAAATTTTAAGATCATCCACTTTGTTGAAAAGTAGGCTTATGTAGTTTTGATTTGTTTTAAATCTAGACTAATAGTGCTAATGAGGTTCATTTGGCTTTTAGTTAGAGATTCCATGTCATGTGTCCCTATGAATTTTGTATTCCAAAACATTAGGAAACCCTTGATTCAAATTTGAATAAAGGTAGGAACCATTTTAAAATTTATTTATGGGCTTCAGTATAAATTCTAAGCTTATTTATGCTTTTAACACAACTTAACCAATAAACTTGATTCCCTTTTTTATTTCCCCATTTTATAAAGTTCTTTATGGCCTAAATAATGTCATCATGAAATGTCCTTTTAATATTTCTCAACTTAGCCTAAGGTTTTAATACTAAAGCCCTGAGAATTTATTAATACAATTATAGCCTTAGTCTTAATGCCTTAAACATAAGTCTTTTATGTCTCTACAATCCTAGCTTAACTTCCTTACATCTTGTAAGATGTTATGGCTATCACTTCATCATGGTATTTGATCCAATGGAATGAAGATAAATCCAAATTCAGCTAAAATAACATGCATCTTTAGTGATCTAATGATCTGTGCTTACTCATTGGGACTTGATTAGATGAAGTGAAGCATAATTTAAAATTCAAAAGGATGAAAGAGGCTTGAAATATGGACACATAAAACCATTGCATTTGAGTAATAAAAATGAAATGTGCCCACCTAAGAAAGCCACCAATCAAAATAAAGTCCTTGGATCAAGATCGTATGATTGTTACTTCATCATGGAATTTGATCTAATGGGGTGAATTAACACTAAGACACTAGGAAGCCCCACAAAAATGCCAAGTGACATCCTCACATTTGGCCTTAAAGGTTTTAATGAAATTAAAATTGACATTCACGTGACCATCATTCAAATATCTAAATAGATGAACTTGATGCTCATGTGATCATCAAATTTAAGCCCAGTAAAATTAAAAATTCACTGGTTTAAACTTGACGTCCACATGACATCAATTGATGCCCATGAGGGTGTAGTTGACGTATGTTATACTATCAATTTTGATCCAATGAAATATCTTATTCATTTTTCAAGTGTAATTCTAAGATCCTATTTGAATAACTTATAAATGCTCTTATGATCTAAATACTTAGTCTAAACTTATATATAAGGGTCCTCCTGGCATTTTTTTTGAAAATCATGAACCTTAAACTATGAGCTTTTGTTAAGTCTTATTTTAAAAGGGAGGCCCTTATCACATGGAGTGCAAGCTAACCTTAGGTTTTCATTATGTGGTGGTCTAAACTATTTAGACCCCTAACCCTTTATTATAAATTGGGAAACTTAGGCATAATTTCCTTAGCCTAATGTTTATTTCATGCTTAATAAACATGAAACAAACCTTAGCCTAAGGGACATAAGCCTAGATCATGACTTTGGTAATGGAATAAATTAATTTTTCAATTTTTTTTGTAGATCAATGGTTTACACCCCATCACTATACTTAATCCAATGACATGGGGCCCCTAATAATTTCTTAATAGGACTATGAGAGCTTGCAAGTTTGACATGTGGTACAAAATCATTTGAGGCATAGTTGAAAAGGTAATCAATGGCTCATGATTTGTAGTTAAGAGTTGATCTAATGGCACAAAGGTGCCAATGACTTTTTAAAGGCCCATGATATCATTGTATGTCCATTCCTCATTTGGTAAAGAATTGACAAATATTTGGAGCGTGAAGAAGACACATAAACACACCAAGTATTAAGACCACATGGTTTACGATAGAAAGACCTAATCACATTAAGGACTCATAATATAATTAAATGGATCATGATAATACAATATTTTTATCTTATGGTAAAAAATAAATAAGGTATTTTTTAAATACCAATGGTTAGTGGTCAAATGGCATTTATGAAAAATACTGCAAAAGGTCTATACTAATACCACATAAGCACCACATAAGTAAAAAAGCACAAAACTCAAGATCTTATGGGCTCAAAAACACAACGTTATAAATTTAAAGGTTTAAATAAAGTCTAGGGAATGTATAAGTTGAAGCTTAGATATTTTTCCCCATTAATACTCCAAAACCTTAAATTCTACATAAAAGCAGCCCAAGAAAACTTAATTTGATACAATTTGATCAAAGGAGAGATTAATTATGTTTTTAGGCACAAGAGAGCTTTCATAGAGATCTTATATAATCTGGTATGAAAAAATTATCAAGAATAGAAACCATGGTATCTATCAGGCAACAATTGAGGGAAGATGTCAAGTTCTATTTGATAACAAATAATAAGGGTTACGTCTCTAAGGATACTAAATTGGACCTCACAGCATAGAACATCTAGAGGATTAGGAATAGGTCCAATATCTTCTTCATGATAGAATAATTTTCACCCATTTCATAAGAGAATCAGAGGAATACCACCATGAGTAGATGACACTATGACTCGATTGTTATCCAAATGGTAGACCTTCATCATGTCATGACAAAATTAGAGGTATTACATTGTATTAACATCCTTTCCCCCATAATTTTTGATTGTAAAATAGATAATGAATGGATCATTAAGGAAGGGAAATAAAAAGGGGTAGCCTAAATTTCACCTATTAATTTTTAGAAGTACTATAAGCTCTTGCTCCCCCATATGGACCTTTCCAAAATCAAGTTATGGACCAGTAACCATGACTTGGACTCTATCCTCAGACCCTAGCTCTACCAAGGATCTCATTTCCTTAGAAGCCTTGATGGAAAATACCACATAATCTAATTCAAAGAAGTCATCAAGGTAATAATTACCCTATTAAACTGAGCCTTTCGTTCCCCTTCAACAACTTATGTGAATAAGATTTGGAGTAAAAACTTACCCCTCTAATTAGAGACTTAATCAGTGTTTTCCTAGCCATAAAATCCAATGCCATCAAAATAAAGACCTCAAGTAAAATCTTTATGATGTCATATCTACTTGATGCCCTTCTATCCTCAACTTACTTCCTTAGGATAAGGAATTGATCCTTAGAGGGGAAGACAACAATTTCATATTACTACTCCAAGCTGCACATTTAAAGTATAGGAATCACATGTAGTTTATTTATGATTGGAGTTCCCAATCCATGGACTATTCATTTGTGATTGGTTCATCTATGATAAGTTGTAAAAGATCCCCTCTTTTTTTCATTCTTGGTCTATGACAACGGTCACTGATGTTGGGATATAAGATGATATAAATCCTTGGTTAAGGGATATAATGAAGGAGCAAGAAGAAAGGATAATTTTGGCCATTAAAGGGATAAAAGGAAAGAAAATATATTCTCTTGGGGCATTTAATAGCTCAAATATAAAAGTCCCAAAACTTCCCAAGTTGAAAGAGTTAGTTATTACCATCCATTTCAACCCTAAAATTATTGGGTTGAAAAGAATAACAACTAGGACAACTATGGTTAGGATAAAATAATTCACCTTTCAAAACTTAGAAACATTTGTAGGACTCACCCCATTGTGTGGCTAGTAGCTTGGTGAGACTGGAATTCATGAGGAAGATGTGGAAAGTCTAATTAAATCCCATTCAACACAAGCTAAAGTTGGAGTCCAAGGTTTGAAGTAGAGAATCTAGACTTTAGAAAGAGAGAAGGAAAACATGGAAAAGCAAGAAATTCTATTAATACCATATATAATAATCAAGTTGCTTGACAAGTCATTTTATGATGTGTTTGAGGTACTTTGGTTGATGAAACTAAGGCAAGGTGAATTATAGGAGCAATGTGAACTAGCCTAGAGTTTAGTTACCTAGTGGTAGGCCCCTGAGGATAAAATATCCCAACTCTTCAATATTCAAGAAAAGAAGAAAATCCCAAACTTCAAGACCATCAGTTTGGGGAATTTGAGCACAATTCTAATAATTATGATTGAAAAGTTTCAGAGTTTAAGTGCATGGCATAATGGTGTGGAAAGGTTCCTAAAAGAAGATAATGAGATAATTAAAATAATTAAACAACTTATTGGGACCATGCTTATAGAACCTGCACAACCTAATCCCTTGGGATCATTATGATGAGGAATTCAAGCATAGTGATACTTTGGTAACCTAGGAATTTAGAGGAAAAGTCTAAGGTAAATCTAGGGGTGACAACAACAAAATCTTGTGCATGATAATCAATGCAAAAAAAAGAATAAATGAAGTCAGGAGTATCAAAGAGGCCATGGATAGGAATGAAAAAGAATGTGATGACTTGGTAGATCAAGAGGAAGAGAAAATCATGAAGCCTACTATGGACCTAGAGCTAGTTGATGAGAAACATGAGAGAGTAATGAGCATCATCTAGTGGTGATAGCCAGGGGGCCCACCATAAAATTAAACATAATCTATTTTGTAAAATTTTGTAACATTTTGAAGTAGAATATCACATTTTAAAGTCATTTTATACTTTTTTAGCATATTTTCCTTTAGGTTAGTATAATTTAGAAAAGCACGTGTATTTTAGAACTTGTAAGGACAACTATCCTTATCTCAGTACACTAGTATTTTGTAATTGATTGGTATACTACCTATTTCCTATAAGGGCATGTATTACCATTGTAAGAAGAGGGAGTGATTTTTGAGCAACTTTGTATAGTTTGAATTAATTAATGGAATCAAAATAATTGTGAAAAGATTGTCCATGTTGATGCATTAACTATATTTTTAGATTTTCTCTCAATTAATAGTTAAGGTCTTGAAAATTGAATTCATACTAGTTTGAATTCATACTCAGTTGAAATGGAGCTTTGTCATTATGTTTAAGGCTAAAATTGGTAATCACTCATATCTTTTTTTCTCTACCCTCCTCTTTCCTCCTTTTTTACATAAATATCACTTTAGTTTTAGCCAAATTATAAAATATCTACGTAGATTAGTCTATAGCTTAAGATAGGAACATAACTCACTATGTATTAATAAATATTCACAAATAATGGGCCAAGGTGGCTCCCAACCACCAAATTATATAAATATTTCAAAATAGTTATCCTACTCTATTACTATTTTACCACAAGTAATCAGACTACCAAAACCTACAACTCATGCTCTAAATTTTCTTAATTCTAAAATAAGAAGTGTTCTTTAAACACTAAGAGAACCTATGGTACATTTTGAAGAATCAACGAGATAACACCTACTTAATAGCTCTCAAGGCCAAGAAACCTTAAACTAGTTCCCAATTCTTTAATATAAATTTTTAGCAAAGTTTAAGGTTGATTAGAATTGTTTAAGTTATTTGTCAAATCCTATGTTTCAGTTTATCCCTTCATGTGTTTGATTAACTAATTCCATTATTTTTCTTTGTTGATTATATGAATAGGGGTGTCTAGGGTACCCATAGGTGATCTTGAACAAGATTCAATAGTCCATATGCAACCTCTCAAGAAACATTAACTATGTAATGATCTCATCAATATATTTCACCCCATAGTATGCCTTGATTTCCATACTTAGAACTCCATAGGATCCTATGACCACCACATAAAGATTTGAGCCCTTATGCCCAATCTTAAGGCATGGAATGAAATTCAAAATTTTCATAAAAACATGAAGATCCATTGGGACAATGAGAAAAGGGACTATTCAAGTTTGAATATTTTTGAGAAGCTATGACCAAGTTTAGAAGGTCAACTCAAGCCCAACCTTCAAAAGGTTTTCCAAAACCACCATGTAGTTGAACCTACAAAATGCAAGGATGGGCCATATGTTATGAAGATTACTACCTCAAGAGATTGATTTGGATTCAATGAAGATAAATTGGGTTTTAAACATAGTATGGAAAACCCCCTCTTACTCATGGGCTTGTCTACGAACTCCATTAATAATCACAGACCTAGACCATAACCTACCCACCTATAGGAATTATACCTTCAACATTGAATATGAAATGTTATAGGCATAAGAAAGAGAGATCTAAAATAGAGAGTTAGAGCATAGAGGTCATGTTGTAAAAGGATAAGAAAACTTGAAGGTAAAGCCAAAACAAGCTGACTCAAGCATGAATAGTGGCCTAAATGCATCCAAGTTTACCTATCTAGTTAGTATGTCTAACTGATGTGAATGAAAATGGAAATAAATTCTCATATCATCCCCCCTTTTTTTATGGCATTCATCCTCCTCAAGATTCTTAAGGGTAGATATAAGTTTGGGGAAGTTTCCTAGTATAGGTTAAACATTCATAACACACAGGCGTATGTGCATGACTATAGGGGACTCTTGAGAACAAGATTGAGGGTAAAATTAGTTCATGGAATGTGGTCAAACATTGTAACAACCAAATTGTGTTTTACTTAAATATTGTAATATTTTAATAAAAAATTAATTATACATATTCAACATATAGATTTGACCATGAGAAATCCTATCTAGTGATGTTTAACTAACTATATGAATTTAGTTAATAATCAAGGCTATAGATAATCTACTTAGAAATGGATCACCATAAACAAATGTAGAAATCATGAACAATAAAAAACAACCATAAATACTACATCTCAACCTAAATGAAATATTACAAATTTAGCTACAATGGATATAATATTATAGCCTCTATTATAAAAGTACAATGTTTAATATTATAATTTTTAGAAATACATAAAATATCTAATACAAAAACCAATAGATTCATTCATCATATTTCAATTTAGCTAATAAAATTTATTCTAAATACATAAATATCACAATCATTCATTTAGTCTATCAAATAAAGTGAAATGAAATCCAAACATCTAGTATATTACAAATAATAAACAAAATACAAAAATAGTTCTCAATATATAGCACACCATCTGAGTGATGATTATCTAGATTACCAATTGATTAAAAGACTAAGAAACTTATAATATTATTTCTCCATGAAATAATATTATAATCTTGGCAAATAAACTAATCATATTCCACATATAACAACATCTAGTCCATAACATATAATTATGTTATATATTTAATCTCATAAATACAATGAATACTTCATATTTAAACACTTTAAGGATTTTATTCTAACCAAATATAACAATCATAAATTATTTAATCTTATAATAATAACAATTATAACATAGTTGTATGAATTGATATATTAATTCATACATATAAATACATTATATATAATTTGTTTATACACTATACTACTAAGATGAGATCTAATGTCATTCACCTTAGACTATATTGTATACATGAAGTATACATTTAGTTCATAAACAAAGTCCCCATAACCTTTTTCATTAAACTAAGTAATTCATATGCCATGATAATAAAAAACAAAATTTTACAAATCAAACTTAGTTATTCCATTAATTATCAAAACTATTTAACCATTTAAATCTAATAAATCATTCAAGGTTACCATTAAAATATAGATCAAATGAGAAATTAGATGATCATAGTCACTTTTACCCAACTCAAGTATGGTTTCATTAAATAATAAACAACATACTTGATTACCCAAATTGGGTATCATTTATAGCAAATCAGTTTTGGTCAAAATAAAAAATGCAACACACAACCTATTACCCTACTCGGGTATGTTGATTACCTAGATTGGGTATCATAGTCAATATGTTGCAACACATCTCTTTTACACTTATATAAACCATAAAATTTTAGAGTTACAATGTATTTCTAATCCCAATGGATATGTCTAAAGCTCTGAGATGGTTCCACACATTTCCATCTAGTTATATTTATTCTATAAAAAAAACTAAATCATAGACTATAAAAGCATATAGATAAGCATGGACCATCCACATGTCCCAAAAATTCTCATCCATAACCTATAAATAGAGACATAGTTAGTAAGGTTTCATAGGAATCTAGATAAACATGTCATGTGCCCCAATCTCATTCATTTATGATTTATCAGGTAGGTGTACATAGTCAAATATTAAAGACCATAAAGAGTAGTGTGGAACCTATTAGATTTATTATTCTCCTAGAAGTGTCATAAATTTCATAGCCCTAGGATAGCCTAATGATGGAAAATATGCCACATGGAACCTATTAGAGTTGTCAATATATATAAGTAATAAGAGATTCTAGATCATTAAGAAATCTTAATGAGTGAGTATATTCCCTATGGAATCTTTTAGAGTTGTTAGTCTCCTAAAGGTTTCATAAATGTCATAGCCCTTAGGAGAGCCCAAATAATGAGTAGATGTCATGTCTAACCTATAAGATTTTTTAGTCTCCCAAATGTGTCATAAATGTTAGAACACTAAGGAGAGCCTGGTGAGTGAGAATATGCCTTGTTTAACCTATTAGAGTTGTCATTTTCTTGGGTGTGTTTGAATTTGTATATGCTTGGGAGAGCCCAATGAGTGGGTATATGCCACATGGAACCTATTATAATTTTCATTATTTTGATGGAATCATAGATGCCATATCTCTAAGAGAGACCAAAGAGTGAGTAGATATTATGTGTAACCTATTAAGTTATTAATCTCCTAGTGGTATCCAAAATGATAGAATGCTAGGGACATATCAATGAGTGAACATATTTTACGTGGTTCTTGTGAATATTGTTAGCTTCTTAGTGACATTAGATATCTCAAAGTCCTAATATATCCTAGCCAACCATAGGTTACCACATGTGAGGCCTCTATATTAATTCAATAGGGAAGTGTAGTAAGAACCCAAGCCAAATCACAAAGAACTACACATCAATCTTCTATGCCAAATGGTGAAATGGACAAGAATAACTTAGAATAGGAAAGGATAAATATAGGTTAGATCATAGGATGATATTAGGAAGCTACATATACTTAGTAGGTCCAAGTTGGAGACTCTAATATAAATAAATGCAAAATATTGTCACCCAAACCATGCCTAATAGACAGTCTATAAAAAATGTCTAACTAGGGGAGGATACATGGCCCAACTAGAGGATTATTGAGGTGCCAAAAGAGATAAATTATGTGTGTTACCATCATGACCTTATATTAATTGGCTTGGAAAACTAGGATTTAGTTTTAAAATCTTAAAATTTCCCTTCATCATCACCAAATCCAAGTTAAATGTGCATTTTCAAATTTCTCTACGTAAAATCCAAATAATGAAATAATGGAGTGTATTATGACAATAAATAAAAATTGAAACCATGTAAGGTGAACCCATAAAATCCATTAAAACAAGATATATTAATGGATATATACAAGTCCTTTAATTATTTAGATTTATCATTACCACCTCCAAATCCTAGGTATCTTTACTTTCAAAGCCTTATTGATATACTAGTGCTTCCCTCAAATTTAGAATTTTGTGCTAAGCAACTCCAAAAATCTCATTTATGTCCATATCATCTTCAAATCCCAAGCCTAATATTGAAATAGTGATTCCACCTTTTCATTAGACATGAACCACTTTAAGCACTAAAATAGTGTTTTGAGTAATTGGGCATGTGTAAAATCCCACCTCAAATGATGATGAAGATAAAACATAGTTCCTCAATGAGTTTGATTCCCTAGTATATTTGGGCTTTAATAACACTACTTCCAAACCAAAGGTGTTCCCATGTGTTAGCCTCTTCGAAACATGTCAAAATTTGTCCATGTACATGATGCTATCTAAGAGTCATTTTACTTCATGGGGTTTCAAAAATAAATAGTAGGTATATCTTGAGCTAAATTTAAGATGTATTGTAACCTATTTTAGTACACCCTTATTTATAACCAGATCACAATGGAAACATAGACTAAGACACATGAGATATATGTTCTCTAGGATTGGGCTATCAATTCAAACTGATGGACAAGAATGGATGATATCAATGCATACCCCATTCATATATTAATGGATACAATTGATGTAGGGATAATATTATTAAATAATTTTTTATATTAAAGGATATATTTCATGTGAACATCCTTAGGGTACTTATGGTGAACAAAAAACTTGAGGGAAAGGTGGACATGGACCTTGGGAGCCTCATCAACCTCTATCTAGTCAAGGGTATCAATGAGACCTGAGGGGGTGGATAATTTTACATGTTGAGTTACCTTTTGGATGAGGTTTATGCCACCCTCACATTCAAGCCTTATGTTTTCCTTTCATGGACCCCTAATGGATTTAATACCTGTGTGGTCTTCTATAACTTATACAAACACAATTACATAATTCATATTTTGGAAATTTATGAGTCCTTCTACCCAGTGGTCTATATGTCTATAAATGAGATGCCCTTTCCATAGCTCTTAGATGAAATTAGGAGGATGTTATTACCCATAAGATATTATTAGTATTAAAAACACCGCACCATCATTCAAGTGGAGGGAATCTATAAATCCCTTCTCGTTTTTTCCTACTAGGTCCCAAACAACCTCAATGAGTAATAAATTACTTTAGTTGTTTGAAGGTATCTTGGGTTAATTTCTTGATTATTAATATAAGGTATGCCAATATTTTAAAATATAAATATACCATCAAAAGTATAATAGCTTGCCTTCACTATGAAATATGGCACTGAATAATAATTCACACACCTTGGGGAGGGTCTAACATAGATAATGGCATCCTTGAGGGTCGTTAATGCTACTTTGGATAGACATGTAACCAAAATAAACATCACATATATTGATGAGGCCCATAAAAATTATGATATTCATATTAATATGTATAATGATGCCAAAGTGATCACAAGGGTCGAGTTATAAAATATGAAAGGGAAGAATGTCCATTCTAAGCTAGTTACTAGGAAAAGGTTGGTACCACCTCTATATGCTCCTCCAACATAGCCTAGGGAGTAAAATTATGAAATTACACCACATATTTATAGTAGGATCATGAAATGGGTCCCTAAACATTTAGATCCATGAGATTAACCTCCCTAGCCTATGACTTGGAATTAACCACCTCCACTTATTCCATGGGTCACTCCACCATGATGGCATAAGTGTTACACTTTAGCATCGAAATTAGCCTTAAGGTGATCTATAAGTGGAACAAACAAGTAGAACCCCTATATATTCGTTCACCAACTACCACCATCCATGTAAAACCCATCAAACCACCTCATGAATTTTATACTCCCATAGGCCTATCTTAATGAGGCATTCTCTATTTTTTTGTCACAAGTTCCCTAATTCACCTAAGTCCCCTTAGCTCTATCCATGTTTGACATCCCCACTTATCAATTCCCTTTTTCTCAACCCATTACACCTAAAAGAATCCCTATATCCCACTGTTGGTTTCCCAAAGTCTTAATTTCATGGGCCTCATATTTATAAGTGTCAAGTTTATTTAGGTAACTTCTACCCCAAGAATATCTCATATTATAGTGGCTCCTAGCTTCATAACACTAACATACACCATTTTGTATGTTGACTATTATAACCACACTTGGTCTCTTAAAACTTGACATGTTGGTAGAGGGTCATTATTTTCTAAGAATAGTTGAGTATGAATTCAACAGTACCTTAAAAATGACTATTTTGGTCTAGAGATAGATATTATTAAAAATATTCAGTTTTCCTAAGTAGCTTATTTTTTCATTGATGGTGCATTAAGCATTTTGAGATCATAAGTTGGTATTAGCCTTATGAATGGTCTAATTTCATGGTTTTCAATGTGAATTTGTATCAAGTGTCCTATATGATGTCATATTAATCTTTTAAAACTTCATTTTCATGTCTAAAATCACTCAAAATACTTCTCAATGAAAAATCTCCTTAGAAAGCCTAATACGCTAGTCTTGGTGTCGTGATTAGTATTGTAAAGGTCTTTTTCATTACTTTCCAATGTGAAATCAATAAAAAGGTAATTAATAGCATCTATAAGGTCATGAAATTAACCAAAAGAGTCTAGAAAGTCTTACAAGCCTTGTATAGTCCTATTCAAGTGCTTCTTAATGTAAAATAAAGCAAAAAGATCTTAAAGAGTAATTATGAGTTCATAAAGGAGTTAAAACGGTATTAAGTTAATCATTAAAGTCATTTTTAGAGGGTGAAACATTCTTAAGGTATTATAAAGTCATTTTTAAATTTTAAAACTCTTTATAAAATCCCATGTTCGTAAAAATGGTCAAAGAATGCATTTGATTTTCTCCCTCTCTTTTCTCTCTCCTTGAAAGCTATTTCAAATATCTCAACATGGGAAGAGTGTATTAAAGACATGATATAATCCATTATCTATCTCTAATCTCTTTTTCATGTCATTGATAGTGATACTAAGGTTTGGAAGGAGTATTAAAATGAGTTTGTATTTCTTCAAAGGGTCTATAAATCACTTTTTAAGATAAAAAGGGAGAGATAATAAAGTTTTATTGAACATAAAATGACATTATTTAGGTTAAAATGAGGAAATATTTCTTTTTAAGACCATAAGAATGAGTTAAATATTTTAATATGTTTTTCCCATGGTGGCTTTGACATAATCCATTGCTAGCATTATCCAAATATCCTTTAAACAAGCCATTAACATAAAATAAAGGGATTTTTATTGTTCAATGCTAATGGTCCAGGATTTCAATGATTTTCTATGGTATTTATATAGGATCTCAAGAATAATAGAGTGAAAATAATATAGGAGTATCACCCTTGGCTAATTTCAAGGCCTACAAGAAATGAGATCAAGTTTGAATCATAAAGACCCCTAAAGAACCATGTCTATAGGTTTATTTCCAATAAACGAGACCTCCTATCACATCCTGGTCTTGTTATATAGGTGCATGGTCTAATAAAAGTTTGGGAGGGGATTTATATGTTCCCATTACACCTAACCATGGCCTTTAAATGTACCAAGAACCAACAAATCACATGAATTAAGTCTATATGCATGTATAATTGAGTTCATGAAGTTATAAGGGTTTCTTACAAGAAACAATCACATGTTATATCTATTATATAAATGATGTTTAATTATTTATATCCTTGGAGTTATAAATTCATCATCATATGACCATGATTACATGATCTCAACCCTAGTCACACTATTATGCCTCTTGAAGTGCCAAGGTAGTTCTAAGAGGAGGCCACTTGTCATCAAGTCAAGGCAACAGGTATAAGTGATGTACTCTATTAAGGAGTGTCATGATGGTCATATTATCACCCTTATATATCATGTTTCACATATCTAATCTATGTTATTTATGTATAATATCCCATGACAAGTCTTAATATGGTCCTTTTGACTCAAATCAATCATGAAAGGTGTGAATTATGATGTTGTAACCATAACTAGCCATGTGAGCATGCCAACAACCTACAACATGAGGTAGAATTTAGGATATTAAAGGCCAATATGATTTAATATTTTTTACACTCATTTAAAACCTTATGATTCTTTAAGGTTATTTATAAAATATTAAGTTATATCTTTTAATTGATGTTTCACTAAGAATTATACATGCATTGCCTCCAAAAGGGGTACCTAACCATGTGAATGATGTTATTTTGGCCCTAAAAACTCCAATAATACCATCAATTATTCCTTTAATGGTCTTCATTATTACTATAATTCCATTATACAATGGTTTCATATGTAAAAGGGTGGACTTTTATAATTCAAATGCTTTTATTCACCACTAATGTTGCCCACATGTGGGAAAGAAAGGATTTTCACCTTCACTCCACCCATACTTCATATTTTGAATGAATTTTGACCCCTCATTTCCCTCTTCCCATCCAATAATAATTTTTTAAGATCTAAAAACTAGATAAATTGTAGGAATGTTGTGTTTTATATGTGTTTTCAATCTTGTACATATTCATACAATAGATTCATGGTTAGAAAAGGTCACAGTCTAAATAGGGAACTCAATTTATACATCATGTAAGAGAATCCATGAGTTTCAAGTCAAAAAGGGTAAAAATGTTATCCCTCTTTTGTAACATCCTCCTTGGAAACCTTGGATAGCCTCTCAGGTTCTTACTCAGTATGGATATGAGAGAGAAACTGGTGACTAGAGATATTAGCCAAAAGAAGGGAATACAATGGCTTTCTAATCCTTGGCATTGTTTTTTATAATGATGAATCATGATATTTGAACAATGGTTAAGAACTAAGGTATTTAAACTAGTATTCTACATCATCTACATAAGGTCAATATTGGAATGGTTTTAGTCAAACTAGTCTTCTACATCTACATAAGGTTAATATGGGAATGGTTTGAAGAAAATGGTCATTATGTATGTCTTATACAAGACTTAAATGGAATACCACTTCACCTTAGACTCCAACTCTACATGTATGATTCCATGGGAGCAAGGAACCTCTAAGTTTTCACAAGTTTTAGGCTGTAGACAATGTTTTCTTGTGATGAAGAACCTTCAATGTATATATCCAAAAATGAGTAGTGTTTAGAGGTTAAATGATGCATATATTGGAATAATTAAGGTCTTATTTACTCCTTAACACAATGGTGATCAAATGAATCTTCAAATCTTTCAAGATCCTTCTTTCAAATGATACTGCCTATGTAGTTGACCCTTAGTATAAACATGAATTGAGTATTTCATGGTGATGGCTATTAAAGATCATTAAAACACTATGGATCATGTAGAGGTGTTTCATTCATGTAGAAGAGTCACTCTTTTAGAAATAACATGCCCCATTATGTGTCTTAAGGTCAATAAACCATAAACTAACTCCCAATGATTTTATAGACCTATTTATCAATGTTTAAGGTTCATTAGCATTGTTTAAGGTATTTGTGAAATCCTAGGTTTTAGTTTCTCCCTTCATGTATTTAATTAACTAACTCTAAATGTTTTTCCTTGTTGAGTATATGTATAGGGGTGTCTAGAGTACCCATAGGTGATCTTGAATAAGATTCAATAGTCTATATACAACCTCTCATGAAACATCTACTATGTAATGATCTCACCAATCCATTTCACCCCACAATATGCTCTAATTTCCAAACTTAAAACTCCATAAGACCCTATGACCACCACCTAGAGTTTTTTTCCCTTATGCCCAAGATCGAGGCATGAAATCAAGGTTTAATGTTTCATAACACCATGAAGAGCCATTGGGACTATGAGAAAATGTTCTATTCAAATGTAGATATTGTTGAGAAGATGTGGCCTAGTTTAGAAGGTCAACTCAACCCTAACCTTCAAAAGTTTTTCCAAAATTACCATATATTTTAACTTATACAATGCAAGGATCCTCCATATATTATTAATATGACTACCTCAATATTATTATTTGGATTCAAGGAAGATCAATTGGGTCTCAAACATAGTATGTAAGATCCCCTATTACTCATGGGCTTGTGTAAGAACTCCATCAATTGTCACAAACCTAGACCATCACCTACCCAACTATAGGTAGTATACCTTCAACATTGAATGTGAAATGTTATAGGCACATGAAATATAGATCTCAAATAGAGAGGTAAATCATAGAGGTCATGTTGTTAAAGGATAAGGAAACTTGAAGGCATAGTGAAAATGAGATTACTCAGGCATGAATAGTGGCTTAAGTACATCCAAGTTTGCCTATCTAGTTATGATGTCTAACTAATGTAAATAAAAATGGAAATAAATACTCATATCACCCCCTTTTTTTCATGCCATTCATCTTCCTAAATATTCCTAAGGGTAGATACAAGTTTGGGGAAACTGCCTAGTATGGGCTAAACATTCATGACACATAGGTCTATGTGCATGACTGTATGGGACTCTTGAGAACAAGATTGAAGGGAAACTTAGTTTAAGGAATTTTGTCAAAACTTATAACAAGCCCATTAGGTTTAACTAGAATATTTTAATATTTTTTTAAAACAATGAATTGCACATGTTCAACATATATATTTCACCATGAGAAATCCTATCTAGTGATGTTTAACTAATTGTATTAATTTATTTAATAATCAAGGTTATATATAATCCACTTAGAAAAGGATCACCATGAATAAATATATAATCATTAACAATACTAAATAACCATAAATACTACATCTCAACATAAATGAAATAGTATAAATTTAGCTACAATTGATATAATATTACAGTCTCTATTATAGAAGTACAATGTTTAAATATTAAAAATTTCAAAAATACATAAAATATATCAAATTATAAAACATGGTACAAAGATCCTTTGAGCAAAGTCACCAGGACTCAAGAGTATCCACAACTCAAGTATCAATATGTAATCTCAAGTGTAGTCTCAAGTATTGTACTCCATGTAGGAGGGAAAGTATCATCTGAACACTTTTCCACACCAACCACAGACCACATATCCCCCAAACTATATCCTAAATAAGGGGATGACCTTACCTTCATACATGGGTAGATAATGATGGTAGGGAAATCTATAGTAACAAACAAGAATTCATGTGTTGAAGATATCAATTACATAATGTATACAATAAAGAAATCTATTATAATATGATACCACACAAATATGAAAACTATATCAACATATGAAATGAAAATATTTATGAAACATTACTTTGGCCAAAGTTTTCAATAATAAATGGTCTCTAGGATCATTCAAATTCATACACACCACTTGATCAGATTACACCTTATCTTGCATTTATGGTGCTAATTAATCCAGTGGAATCCATCTGCTACTTAATTAGGGTCTTGAATGTGAGATTTGATAAAATAAATAATAATACAAAAACCAATATATTAATTCATCATATTTCACTTAGCTAATCAAAAATATGCTAAATACAAAAGTATCATAATCATTAATCTAGTCTATCAAATGAAGTGAAATGAAATTCAAGCATCTAGTTTGTTTCAAATAATAAGTAAAATACAAAAATAGATCTCAATATATAGCACACCATCCAAGGAATGATTATCTAGACTTACAATTTCTTAAAACACTAAGAAACTTATAATATTATCTATCCACAAAATAATATTATAATCGTGACTAATAAATTATTCATATTCAACATATAACAACATCCAATTCGTAACATATAAATATGTTTTATATTTAAACTCATAAATAGAATGAATGATTTATATTTAAACATTCTAAGGATTTTATTCTAACCAAATATAACTATCATCAATTATTTACTCTTATAATAATAACAATTATAAAACAAATTTATAAATTGATATATTAATTCATACATATAAATACATTATATATACTTTTTTTATACTGTATACTACTAGGATGACATCTAACATCATTGAACTTAGATTATAATGTATAAATTAATTATATATTTAGTTCATAAAAAAATGCCCCATAACCATTTTCATTAAATTGAGTAATTCATATGACAATAATAAGAAACATAGAATTTTACAAAACAAACTCAATTATTCCATTAATTATCAAAATTATTTAACCATTTAAATCCAATAAATCATTCAAGGTTTCCATCAAAATATAGTTCAAATGATAAAATAGATGAACATAGTCACTTTTACCCAACTCGAGTGTGGTTTAGTTAAATAATCAAGAACACAGTTGATTACCTAAATTAGGTATTGTTTATAGCAAATTAGTATTGGTTAAAATAAAAATATATATGACACACAACCTATTACCCTACTCAGGTATTTTTATTACCCAAATCAGGTATCCTAATCAAGATGATGCCACATGTCTCTTCTACACTTAGATAAACCATCAAATTTAAGAGTTATAATGTAGTTTGACTCCCAATGGAAAGGTTTAAATCTCTGAGATGGTTCCACACATCTCCATATAGTTTAATTTATTGTATAAAAAATGACTAAAATGTATACTCTAAGATCATCTAGATAAGAATGGACCATCTATGTGTCTCAATAATGCTCATCCATAACCTATAAATAGAGACATAGTTAATAAGGTTCCATAGACATCCATATAACCATGCCAGGTGGCCCAATCTCACTTATTTATGACTTATTAGGTAGGTTTACATAGTCAAATATTAAAGACCATATAGATTAGTGTGGAACTTATTAGATTTATTATTCTCCTAGAAGTGTCAAAAATTTCATATCCCTGGGATAGCCTAACAAGTGAAAATATTCCACATGGAACCTATTAGAGTTACCAGTCTCTATAAGAATTAGAGATTCCATATATTTAGGAAATATAAATGAGTGATTATATTCCATATGGAATATTTTAGATTTTTTAGTCTCCTAAAAGTTTCAAAAATATCATAGAAAAAGGAGAGCCCAATGAGTGATTAAATGTCATGTGTAACTTGTAAGAGTTGTTAGTCTTCCATGGGTGTCAAAAATTTTACAACCCTAAAAAAAGCCTGATGAGTGAGAATATGACATGTTGAACCCATTAAAGTTGTCATTTTCTTGGGTGTGTTTGAATTTTTATATCCTTGGGAGAGCCCAATGAGTGGGTATATGCCACATGGAACATATTAGAGTTGTCACTCTCATGGGGAAACCATATATTCTATATCTCTTATAGAGACCAAAGAGTGACTAGATATTGTGTGGAACCTATTATATTTGTTAATCTCCTAGGGGTATCATAAATTATATAACCTTAATTACATACTAATGAGTGAACATATGTTTTGTGTAACATGTGATAGTTATTAGCCTCTCAGTGGCATCAGAGATGTCAAAGTCCTAAGATATCATACCAACCATAGGCTACCACATGTGAAGCCTCTATATTAATTTCATATGGAAGTGTAGTAAGAATCTAGGACTAATCACAAAGAATCACACATCAATATTCTATGCCAAATGGTGAAATTTAATAGAACAACCTAAACTAGGAAAGGAGAAACATAAGTTAGATCATAGGATAATATTAGGATGCTACATGTACTTAGTAGGTCCAATTTTTAGATTCTAATGTACATAAATGAAAAGGAGTGTCACCCCAACCATGCCTAATAGACATAGCCTATAGAAAAATGTCTAACTAGTGGAGGACACATGGCCTAACTAGAGGATTATTGATGTGCCATAGGAGCTAAAGTATGTGTGTGCCTATCATACCCTTATGTTAATTGGCTTAGGAAATTAAGATCTAGTAATAAAAACTATAAACATCCCTTCATCATCACCAAATCTAAGTTAAATGTGTATTTTCAAATTTATCTAAGAAAATTCTAAATAAGGAAAAAGTGGAGTGTATTATGCCAATAACTCATAACTGAAATCATGTAAGGTGAACCTCCAAACTCCATTAAAACAAGATATATTTATGGATACATACAAGTCATTTAATTAATTAAATTTATCATTACCACCCCCAAATCCCAAGTATCTTTACTTTCAAAGCCTTATTGAGATACTAGTGTTTCCCTCATATTCATAATTTTGTGCTAAGCAACTCCCAAACTATCATTTGTGGCCACATCAACTTCAAATCCCAAGACTAATCTTAAAATAGTGATACCACCTTTTCATCAGACATGACCCACTTTAATCACAATAAAAAAGTGTTCTAATTAATTGGGCATGTGTAAAATCCCACCTTAAATGATGATGAAGATAAAACCTAGTTCCTCAATGAGCTTGATGCCCTAGTAAATTTATGGTTTCATAACACTACTTCCAAACCAAAGGTGTTCCCATGTGCTAGCCTCTTAGAAACATGTCAAAATTTGTGCATGTACATGATGTTACCTAAGAGTCACTTTACTTTTTGGGATCTCAAAAAAATAGTAGGTATATCTTTAGCTACATTTATGTAGTATTATAAAATCTTTGATTACACCCTTGTTTATGACTAGATCACAATGGACACATAGAATAAGACACATGAGATATATGTTCTCTAGGATTGGGTTGTCAATGTAAATTGATGGAAAAGAATGGATGATATTAATTCATACCCCATTTATATATTATTGGATACAATTAATGTAAGGATAATATTATTGAATCATTTTTTACATCAAAGGATATCATTCATGTGAACATCATTAGGTTACTTATGGTGAACAACAACCTTGAGGGAAAGGTAGACCTAGACCTTAGGAGCCTCATCAACATCAATCTGGTCAAGAATCTCAAAGAGACCTGAGGGACTGAATAATTTTACATGTTGAGTTATCTTATGGATGAGGTATATTCTACCCTCATAGTCAATCCTTATTCTTTCCTTCTATGGACCCCTACTAGATCTATTGTCCATGTGGTCTTCTACTAGTTATACAATCAAAATTACATAAATCAAATTTGGGACATTTGTGAGTCCTTGTATCTAGTGGTCTATATGTCCATAAATGAGAGACCCATATCATAGCTCTCAAATGAAATTAGGAGGATGTTCCTACCCATTAAGATATCACTAGTATTACAAACATTACACCATCATTCAAGTGGAGGGAATCTATAAATCCCCTCTCATTTTTTCCTACTAGGTCCCAAACAACCTCAGCGAGTAATAAATTAGTTGAGTTGTTTGAAGGTATCTCGAGTTAATTACTTGATTGTTAATATAAGGTACCTAAATATTTTTCAATATTAATCTACCATAAAAAGTATAATAACTTTCCTTCACTATGAAATATGGCACTGAATAATAATTCATACACCCTAGGGAGGGTCTAGCATAGATAGTAGCATCCCTAAGGGTCATCAATGCCCATGTGACTATACATGTAACCAGACTCAACATCACATATCATGATGAGGCCCATGAAAATTATGATATTCATCTTAATATTTATAATTATTCCAAAGTGATTGAAAGGGTGTAGCTATAAAAGATGAAAAGAAATAAGGTCCATTCTAAGCTAGTTACTAAGGAAAGTTTGGTACCACCTCTACAAGATCCTCCAACTTAGCCTAGGGAAGATAATTATGAAATTTCACCACATATTTATAGGAAGATCATACAATGTGTCCTCTCACCTTTAGATCTATGAGATTCACTTCCATAGCCTATGACTTAGACTTAACCACGTTCACTTATTTCATGGGTCACTCCACCATAATTGCATAGGTGTTACACTTTGGCATAAAGAGTATCCCTAAGGTTAGCTCAGAGTGGAAACAACAAGTGGAACCCATATAAATTATTTCCCTAACTACCACCATCCATAAAAAACCCATCAAACAACCTCATGGATTCTCTACTCCCATAGGCCTATCTTAATGGGGCCTTCCCTAGTTTTTGTTACAAGCTCTCTAATTCACCTAGGTCACCTTATCTTTGGCCATATTTGAATTCCCCACTTATTAATTCCATTTTGCTCAACCCATTCCACTTGCAATAATCCCTATATCCCACCTTTGGTTTCCCAAAGTCTTAGTTTAATGGCCTTCAGATGTATGAGTGTCAAGTTTTTTTAGGAAATTTATACCCCAAGAATATCTCATATTATAGTGGCTCCTAGCTTCATAGCACTAATATACACGATGGTCTAGGTTAACTATTATAGCCACACTTTGTCTCTTAAAACTTGACATGTTGGGAGAGGATCATTACTTGCTAAGAATAGTTGAGTATAAATTTAGGAGTATCTTTAAAATGACTATTTTGGCTTAGAGATATATATTCCAAAAAATATTCAATTTTCTTAAGTAGCTTATTTCTTTATTGATGGTCCATTAAGAATTTAGAGGTCATAAGTTGGTATTAGCCTTGTGAATGGTCTACTAACATGTTTTTTAATGTGAATGTGTATGAAATGTCCTATATGAGGGCATATTAATCTTTTAAAACCTCATGTTCATGTCTAAAATCACTTACAATACCTCTCAATGTATAATATCCTTAGAAATCCTAATACATTAGTCTTGGTGTCATGATTAGTGTTGTAAAGGTCTCTTTCATTACTCTCTGATGTGAAATTAATAAAAAGGTTATTAATAACATATATAAGGTCATGAAATTCACCAAAAGAGTCCAAAAAGTCCTATAAGCCTTTTATAGTCTTATTCAAATGCTTCTTAATGCTAAATAAAGAAAATAGATCTGAAAGAATAATTATGAGTTCATAAAGGAGTTAAAAGGGTAATAAGTTACTCATTAAAGTTAGTTTTGGAGGGTGAAACATTATTAAGGTCTTATAAAGTCATTTTTAAATTTTAAAACTCTTTATAAAATCCCAAGTTCATACAAATGGTCAAAGAATGAATTTGACTAAGTGTATCCCTCTCTTTTCTCTCTCCTTGAAAACTATTTCAAATATCTCAACATGGGAAGAGTGTATTCAAGACATGACATAATCCATTACCTATTTTTAAGCTATTATTCATGGAATTTATAGTGCTACTAAGGTTTTGAAGGAGCATTAAGATGAGTTTTTAGGTCTTAAAAGGTTAGACAAGTCACTTTTCAAGATAAAAAAGGAGAGATAACAAGGTTTAATTGAACATGCAATGATATTATTAAGGTTTTCAATGAGGAAATATTTCTTTTTAGGACCTTATGACTAAGTTAAATGTTTTAATATTTGTTTCCCATGGTGGCATTGACATAATGCATTATTAGAATGCTCCAAATATCTTTTAAAAAAACCATTGACATAGAATAAATGGTTTTTTTGCTTGTTGAATTCTAATGTTATAGGGTTTTAATGATTTTCTATGGTATTTATATAGGATCTCAAGAATTATAGAGTGTAAATAAGAAAGGAGTATCACCCATAGCTAAGTTGGAGGCCTAAAGAAATGAGATCAAGTTTAAATCATAAATACCCCTAAAAAACCATGTTTGTAGGTGTAATTCCAAGAAACCAAACCTCCTATCACATCCTAATCTTATTATATAGGTGTTGATCAAATTTGACCCTACATTTCAAATTGGGAACCCTATAGATAAATTTTTTGATTATTGTGTGTTTTTGGGTCTAATGTTATGTCATGAGATATATTATAAGTTAATTAATGTCATTTAATGTTATATTATCTTTAATCCTTAGTTATTTTAATCCTTTTATTTCTAAGAGTCATTTTGAGGTAAAAAAGTGATAAGGAATCTAGAACATAAATGTTTTGATACCACTTGTCAGGATCCTACTCCTCAATAAGAGTACATATGATTACCTTGTATAAGAAACTAAACATAGAATTATACCAGAATGAACAAGTAACTAGAATTCACAAATAGCACAGAATATGAGAGACAATACACAATCTTGTATTAATACTCATCCAAAAAGAAAATACAATAAAGAAGATGCCACTTCTTCTTACACCTCTGTGAGGCTTCCCACACCTCAAGGGCTCCCAGTAATTCTCAATCAAGAGTTCACTCTCTTACCAAAAATGGTCCCAACACACAACTCAAACATAGAGTTGATGTTCACCTCTAATCAGTCAGTAATAACACTGCCAATACACAAGTACTCAAAGTACTTCAAGTAGATCTCCCATGAACTTGCAACAACCTGCAACTCAAATGATCTTACTTACACATGTAGATCTACCATGAACTTGTAACAACCTACAATTCAAATGATCTTACAATTGGAAGGATTTACCTTGCCTTCCTCTATTGCTCTTGTTACAATACATGCCAATGGGTCTATAAATAGATCCCATACTAAACAATAACTTAGACTTCTAATTTACAATAATTAGACACGTAGCTCAAGACTCAAAATAGTCTTTACATGCAAATAATTAGTTCAACAAAATAACTGTTCATGTAATGAATAGTTCTGGAACCATACAGGCGACTGACATCGGTCCCTATCTGACTGGAGGTGACCAACATCAGCCAAATCTTGCTGATGTTGGTAGGTTCCTGTTCACCCCTAACCAACATCAGTTGGCCTAACTGATGCCAGTGATTGTGACACTCAGCAACCTCCTCCATGTTTGCATACAGTGAAGCTTTTAGCTACACAACCTAACAATCTCCCACTTGGAGATAAATAGCTGCACTTGTACCTATACTTGTACATCATCTAGTTTATTTCTTGGCTTTGTATCCCTCTTCAAGATCACTCTTGAAGACCAACCACCACAAATCTTGTGGTGCACCTCCTGTCATCCAAATCACCTTACCACATCCGATTATACAAACCCATGTAGAGAATAATTTGACCCTGCATAGCATGTATACCTACTGTTGGTCCCTCTCATATACTTGAGAATCCACTGAACTACCCTCCAGTGCTTCTTTCCCAAATTGGCTCCAAACTTGCTGACAACTCCCACTACTTGGGGAATCTCAAGTTTAGTACACATGTACTCAACCTCATTATGTGAATTAGGGCACTATTCATAAAACTTTCCAACCATCGACATGCTAACCGGTTTCACACAATCATCTGGAGACAAAATCAACTTGTGACCTTCCATGTCTCTAGAACACACTCATGCCAAAGAATCTTGTTGCTCCCAGATTCCTCATGACACACCTCTGAACTAACTTTACCTTTATTTTAGCAACCCCCTGCATATGTGACCCTGAAACAAGCACAACATATAGTAATAGGATAATGTAGCTAATATTATCCAACTTGGTAAAGAGAAACACAATGGTTAAACCTCCATTGTCCTATAGCTTACTCAAGACCATATACCCTGGCCTTCCATCTCACGTGTCTATTCCCACTCTTCTTTATCCTAAAAATCCATTCATCTCTTAGTGCTTCCTTCCAACTGGCAACTCTACCAAAAAATCCCATTTGGTTCTTCTCCAAGGAATCACATTCCTCATCCATGCCAAGCTCCCACTATTTCCTGGATTCTACCTGCTATGCTTCTTTAGTAACTTCCTAGTTCTTGACCATCAGTGAGAAAAAAGTAGTGTAAAGAAGGGAAATGATGAATTTGAGGCTTACTTACCCTTTTAGTCCTCCATATGGGCACTTGAGACTCCTTGATAGCTTGCTATCTACCCAAAATCCATCTCAGTGACCGATGTCGATCACATCTTAGTTTGCACCTGACTGATGTCAGTTCCATGTGATTGCCTCATCATCGACGTCAGTTCCCCCTAACTAACACAAGTGTTTATTTGTCTAGAGTCATCGATGTTAGGCTACAAATAGCTGATGTCAGTCCCTGTCTAGATGTCGATGTCAATTTTTTGACCAACATTGATCTCTATGTTTTACTTGTGAGCAATGACTTTTACCCACGAGCTCCTTTTGGATCAAACCCTTGTCCATATCAACCTTGTTCTGCTCAAAATTCTTTAGCCCCTTGTGTTGATCTCTATCTATCATCTTTTCTTTGAAAACTAAGGCTTTCATGTTCTTTTCACGAACATCAGATTTCTTAAAAAATGTCACTTTCTTCTTTTGTTTACAAAAATATTGACCCATGCTTTTCAAATCTGAAAGCATACCCTTTGACTCAAGAACATGCATCCCCTTCTTATTCATGTGACCAAGCCTATTAAGCCACATCTTCAAATCTACAGCTAAAGTAGATAAACCAAAAGGAGAATCAGTAATACAAGTAGATAGATAAAGCGTACCTACTTTTTTACCTCTTTCTACAATAAGTGCACCCTTGGAAACTTTCCAAGAGTCCACTATGAGAGTTACTATGCAAACCTCATCACCCAACTTTCCAACAGAAATCAAATTCTACTTTAGGACTGGGACATGCATGACCTCCTTCAACACCCATGTGTTGCCCATCTACAATTTCAGCTTCACTTTCCCTTTGCCAACCATCTGACAAGGCTTACCATCCCCTAAATAAATTTCTCCAAAGTCTCCCTAGACATATTCATGAAAAAATTCCCTATTTGGGGATGCATGGAAAGAGGCACCAGAATCTAAAACCCAAGATTCTACTTTTTCCAAGGAACATACCAGAGCATCCTGTGCAATAATATCTGCAACATCTACTTCTTCATGTCCTTCATGCTGATCTTTAACCAACCAACAATCTTTCTTTTTGTGCCCTACCTTTCCACAATTATAATAGGGTATTCTACCATACCTAGACTTGGATCTCCTGCCTATCTTTGACCTTGATCTCCCTTTCTCTATCTTCTCTCTTTACCTTCCCCTACTTTCAACACTCAAAGCATTCCCTGGTGATTCGCCTGTGCTTTTCCTGTGAATTTCTTCATTCAAGATTACACTCACAACATCATCCACTTTTAAGATTTTTGAAGTAGATGCAGTATTACTAACTGCCATTACCAAACTCTCTCAACTTCTAGGTAATGAGCATAAGATTAAGAGAGCCTTAATTTCATCATCAAAAACAATATTGATTGAATTTAACTGGTTTACCAAACCATGGAAATCACTAAGATGACTATGTACAGATCCACCTTCCAACATTTGCAAATTAAATAATTGCTTCATAAGAAATACCTTATTCGAAGCTGAAGGTTTTTCATATAAATTTGCCAAAGATTCCATCAACTCTACCATTGTCTTAGCCTATGATAAGTTGGAAATCACAGACGATGCAAGGCTCAACCTTATAGATCTTAGAGCCTTTCGATCAAGAACCTCCCATTCTTCATCCTTCATATCTGTGGGCTTGTATGCAACCCCACCCAACAGTAAGTACAAATCTTTTTGATACAGATAATATTCTATCTGCATCCTCCATAATTGATAGTTCTTGCCATTAAACTTCTTCATTCATAGCTTACTTTCTTCTAACATTGCTATACTCCCACTCAAATAGAAACCCTTGTGAGTGAACTGTAATCAACAAACACTAACTAGATCTAATACAACATGTTAGTCAACCCAACCAAAAGCTCTGATACCACTTGATAAGGAATCTAGAACATAAATGCTCTGATACCACTTTCCAAGATATTACTCCTCAATAAGAGTACATGTGATTACCTTTTATATGCAACTAAACACAGAATTATACCAGAATGAACAAGTAACTAGAATTCACAAATAACACAGAATATGAGAGACAATACACAATCTTATATTAATACTCATCCAGAAAGAAAATACAATAAATAAGATGCCACTTCTTCTTACACCTCTATGAGGCTTCCCACACCTCAAGGGCTCCCAGTAATTCTCAATCAAGAGTTCAATCTCCTACCAAAAATGGTCCCAACACACAATTCAAACACATAGTTGGTGTTCACCTCCAACCAGTCAGTAATAACACTGCCAGTACACAAGTACTCAAAGTACTTCAAGTAGATCTCCCATGAACTTGCAACAACCTACAATACAAATGATCTTACTTACACATGTAGATCTACCATGAACTTGCAACAACCTAGAATTCAAATGATCTTACAATTGGAAGGATCTACCTTGCCTTCCTTTATTGCTCTTATTACAATACATGCCAATGGGTCTATAAATAGATCCCATACTAAACAATAACTTAGACTTCTAATTTACAATAATTAGACATGCAACTCAAGACTCAAAATAGTCTTTACATGCAAACAATCAATTCAACAAACTAACTGTTCATGCAATGAATAGTTCTAGAACTGCACAAGTGATCAACATCGGTCCCTGTCTGACTGGAGGTGACTGACGTCGATTGACTCCTGCCGATGTCAGTAGCTTCCTGTTCACCCCTAACCAACGTCAGTTGGCTTGACCGACATCGGTGACTATGACACTCAGCAACCTCCTCCATGTTTGCATATAGTGAAGCTTTTAGCTCCACAACCTAACAAAAAGGGGCATTTAATGACTTTTACGGCCTCATTGCAAAGTGAAAATGTTTCAAAAGGTTATGTCACATGACATGTGTGCTATTATTACTTATTCATATGTTCTTAACTAAAAAGTGTAAGGTTCCTCAGAAAAAAGATAGTTTTCTTAGAGAAAAGAGGAATTTTAATGACATGTGTCCTATTATTCCTTATTGAAATGTTCTTAACTAAAAGGTGGAAGGTTCCTCAAAAAAAATAGTTTTCTTAGAGATAAGAGGAATTTTAATGAGGTGTACAAACTATTAGGACCTCCTATAGTTGATGATGTTTCATGAGTGTCCCTTGGTATTCCATAAACTTGTTTTAATGATAAGTTTGATCAGAATCTCAAATAAATGAAGAAAATTGGTTATCTCTCCTTCCATTAGGCTTGGCAAGCATGAATGGACTTTAGGTTTGTACTTGCTATGGTCAAAAAATAAGGTTTAAGGAAAACTGATCTTGTGGGTCTCTTATACACTTAGTATTCTTCCATTTTATGTTTTTTTAGTGGAATGGTGGTTTATCTTTTATGATCCATTCTAAAAAGTTGACCTATCTAATTTTATTGTTAATTTGTGCACCCTATAGGTTTTACCTTAGTTTAGACAAGTAAATATAATTCACTTATTGATTTTTTTCCAGATGATTTTGAACACCTCATCAAATTATTCCCATGCTTGGTTTCATGTTTCAAGGTGTTTGGATAAGTCAATTACATCAAAGTTTCAAGAGAAGCACCATTCTATGTTGTAGGAAAAAATTTCACTATTTTTAGAGTCTTTAGGATTTAGTGGTGATTATAGGGAATGATAATAGGTTCATTACCACATTTCAAATGTTATTTTTATCTCCTCTCATTCTAACCTCATCTTCCAAAGCATACTTCATGAGGGTGCAGTCATAAGGATCATGTAACAAATTTACCCTATGATTGTCATACATAGTCAGTCATGGTAAATTGCATGTGTCAAACTTATATGACATGTTCATAGAGGTGTGATGAAGTTTATAGATATATTTTTTATTTTATAAAAATTAAATAATTAATTGAACATTTAAATGGTAAGAGAGGGATTTTACAGTCATGTTAAACACTTTCGCATAGTTTACCATGGACATATTCATCTATAGGTGCCATGGAGGGGAAATGTCATGTTAAAATTAAGTTTTGATTTTTTATAAAGCTTAAAATGTTATAGGGAATCCATGTTAGCATTTTTATGAGGTATAATGGTTGTTAAAATCTCATAAACCATGAGTATAGTTCATAACTCTGCTCACTACCTACAAGTAACTCAGAATGCACCTACAGGTGCCCTCATAGAAATAAATCACATTAAAAAAGGGTAATTTAACTGATCAATGGAGTATTCACAATTAATAGAGTCTATTTTTAAAAAATTAGATAGCTAAAAACCATTTGAAATTCAAATATAACACACACTACCCATACTCACATTGTTGCCTGTGTATGAAAATGGCCACCTACATGTGTTAACATAGAGCTTAAAAGTGTTTTGAGGCATTGAAATATGTGATGAAATATTATTTGGAAGAACTAACATATTTTTTTTACTAATATAGGCCTTTTTTATGGTAAATTTATCCAATGAAATTTGGAAACCATGTTTAAGGGGCAAATGACTGGTTCAGGGATATTTTCCCAAAATTGTCAAAATAGAGGTCTAAGCCCTTTTTTGGATATCATCATATATAGTTGTATTGGTTTATAAGACCTAAAAATACATTAATTGGTAATATCCCATATATTTCTCTTTATTTTCAAAGGAAGAGAGGTTTTAAGTTGAAGAGATTGGTTTTCAAGAGGTCCCAAGTTTCCTTTTAAACACTAAAATTCCATAGTGTTGTATACAACAAGATGAATCAATAGAATTTTAGGCATAATGAGTAAAGTGGATGATTATAAATATATTTTAATGTCTTTTCAAACTTAAATATACAATTTTTTTCAAGACAAGAATCCAGGAATGTATGTAATATGGATTGCATCCATTAGTGAAAGTGGTAGTTTGTACAAGTGGCCCGAGCATATTCATCTATAACCAACATAAGGTTCAAGATGAGAAGGTGCTTATTTCTTGAAATGTATGAGTTTTATTATTTTTTATTAGTTTTGAAGTTATTAAAATATTCTTCAAAGGTTTAAAGTTTCCTAAAAGGAAAAAATGATGGTCTTTAAAACTCATAAACACCTACAGGTTGTTCATCTATAGCCTGCCTGTAAATGTTCATAGAGCTCTCAAAATGAACTTGGGGAATGATAGTCTCTTAGAGATAATAAAACCTGAATTTATAATGTTTATTGAGCCATTAAAATGGTTTACAAGTATGTATTACAATATCTAAGGGAAAACAACACCCATGAAACTATATGTTGCCATAACATAGTCAATTATAGTTGACTATGACACAGGTAGAAAGCAACGAGACTATGTTTATGATGAGGTCTAGCATAATAAAGTTAAAAAGTGGGTCCAAAATAATTAATGTTTACCTAATAAACTTTAAGGGTCTCAAAAACATTAATTTAAATCTCAAATTAGACAAACATACCTATAGGTGTCCCCTCTAAGGTAAAAACACACTTAGAAAATGCACATAGTCTTGAGAGCTAGGCAAAGTATATGGAGGGGTACCTATAATTTAGAGTGATGAATGGAATATAAATACACAAATAAATATTAATAAGTTATCAAAATGATATTATAATACACCAATAAATCAAATAAAGGGCCCTAGATAGGTATCACAGAGTCCTTATGAAAATACTACATACACAGTCCACTTAACACAAGTCTATTTTGGATCTTGAGAGACTTGAGTTGTCAAATTACATATTAAATGGATTTATTTTTGTCTAGGAGGTATCCATAAATTTTAAAATAACATAAAATATTCACTATTTTATAAATAAATAGGGGATTTCCCTCTATTTGGTCTCAGACAAAGGGCACTCCCTTTGTTCATAAATCTTGTAGTCCATAAGAGGGGATATAAAGGATGAACCAGGAGTTGTTTTAAAATTTAAAGAAGGTATGGGAAGATGAGGTAAATCCAAAAAAACCATGATAAATATCCTATATAATGAGGAATCCCATATTGAATTTCTAGACCCTTAAACTTGCAGGTAAGCCTACTAGGAATGGCTAGGCCTAAAAGCCAAATGGAGGGCCATATTCATTTCCAACCTTGGAAGATATTTATAATGGATTGAGGCATGTTTTTATGGTCATTTTTGATGATATAAATTTATTAGTATGTAGAGATATCACAAATATTCAATTTTTGAGCTCAAAACCAACTTAATCATGTAGGAAATGAGAAAATAAGCTTGATAGGCTAGTTTTGAATGCTCATATCTCCTCTAAAACTTTTCATGGAAATCCAATACATTTTTAAATGTTATAAAGGGTCCTAAACAACCATTTTTTTCATTGTATTTAAGGTTGGATGTGATATCTCTATGAATAAATCTTAAGAGGTCAAAACTATCTAAACCCTTGCAAACCCTTGGGAAGAACCTAATTGGGAAAATGAGGTTAGAGGGATATCTAGATGGAATATTTTGGCCATGAAATTTATTTAAAATTGTATAATACGCTTTCATATTCCTTCCCATCCTTTCAAGTTGTAAAGAACTATATGGATGGAGTATAGAATAGGGTATTTTTTACTATTTTGTGTGTTGTATAGGTTCTAGGAAGTTTTAAGATATTGTAATCACATGGAAAGGAATATTAGGACTTAATAAAAATATATTTCAATTTAATTCCTTGAGAAAACTCCTAAGTGCCTCAACTAGTTGCTTCATCATAGTTATTCAAAACTGGCATAGTGACCAAGCTAGTGAGAAGGGTGGAAAACTTCAAGTGAGATGATTTTAAGGTGTGCTTGATGCCTCTAAGGCCATGGAGGGTATTAAAAAGTGTCACACTAAATTTTAATAATTTTCATGGAAAACTTATGCTTTTCGGAAGCCAAGTTTTCAAGGTGTGTGGAAGAGGTTTTTCTTAAACTATAGATGGTGATGGCTCATTGCTAGATGATTCCAAATGACTAGGACCATAACTAATACATGGAGAGTAATTTATAAAATCCTTTATTCTCATAATAATCATGAGAATAATCCCTAGTAATTTTTTTTATTTTCAAATAGAGGTGAATAATGAAGGTATTTTTCTAAGCCAATAAAGGGAATTCCATGCTACTATTCATGAGTTTCATGACTTGGATGGACACTTATACTTCCTAACATTGCATGGTTCATTTAAAATCTTCTCATCATGTATATTTAGATCTTTTTATCATATTTACAAGTGTCTTTTTTACCTTTGTACTTGTCTTTTTTCTTCTCTCTCTCAAGTTCTATAAGAACTAACCATTTTGGCCTTTATAAACTATGTTCCACCTGAGTATGGCAAAGCCATTCTCATTTGCATACCATTTTTTCAATAAGAATAATTATTTTTACCTATTACATGACTATTCATTTTTTTTTTACTTGAATTATTGATCTTTTTTTAGTGATAACTATGATTTCCTTAGCATGTTATCTCATTATTTCACCCTATTTGTAGTTGGATACCTTCTTCTTTATAGGTCATGTGAAGTGTTATAGTAAGTGTCAAGGTTGAGTGAGTTAGTATATTCACTAGTTCCATTCAAGACCTCTTTTCTATTCCTCTTAGCCTAAAAATTCATCCATAACCTCATAATGGAACATTGATGTGAGAAGATGTAGATTGGAAAATCATATGTTTGGTTAGTCGTTTGTTCCCATGTGTAACATGTAGCTAGTTATAAGTCATAATTTTTTTTGGTGTATCACCTCCCTTAGGATAGTTTGTTTTCAGTTTTCTCTCTCCCTTTTCCCTCATAAATTTTAGGTGTAGTAGTGAGCCAAAGTGGTACATCAAGGGAGTTATCCCTACCTAAAGATTCACCTCATTCATAGGATACCCACAAGCCTAGATGTGTTTCAATTGTGTCACTTAGATGAGGAGAGATAATAAATCTTGTCAAAAGGTGAAAATAAAAGTGATAATAGTTTTGGGTATGTTTTGTGGGACCAAAATCCAAGATAGTGTGAAGATTTTTGGTGTGTCTTTCCTCTAATCAACTTCTAGAAGCAAGCAAGCTAACACCAATAGTGACTCTGAATGATAAATTTTAGTTGTAAGAAGCCCAATTATATGTATTTTAACATATTTTTATTAGTTTTTATGTTTAATTTTACATATTATGTTGATATGGATAGATATGGCTAATACTCCTATCATGAACCTTCTTATCAGCCTTGCTATAAACTACATTTTACTCCTCAATAGTCTGATCAAAATTGTTATCAATCCTATGAGCCATGGAAGCCCTATGTCCCTTAATTTCCCTCTCCATATGGACACCATGTTTTTGTACAACCCTATTTATAAGGATACCAAGAAACATATCAATAAACACCTCTCTATTAGTCCCAATATGAGCCCTATCATTCATACCATGATGACTATCAGCCTCAAGAGTACTCTTATGAATCTTTTCATATGAAATCAAATGTTTATATGGATTATATAGAAATATATTATTTTAAATATGTATCTCTTTCTCATTTATATTCTAATCCTTCTAATCATCCCAAGAATTTACTTCCCTATAAGCTCACTAGTGCTTTTCTCTTTCCAAAATCCACTTATAAGCCTTGTCCTTCATCGTAGACTCCATCTCTAACTCATAAACCTTTCAATGAACCTCAAATTCCATCTCCTTTACATAATCCTATTCATAAAACTTCCAACTCACCCCTTCTTGAGGAAGATCCCATCTTGTGATAATCAAGCAAAGAAGATAAAATTTAATTCATGGGTGATCAAGAAGATCTCATGAGTGACTATGAGGAATAAATCACCATAGGGACTCCCCTTGGTGAATAAAAGACAATCCACAAGTTGATGCATCCATATCTAAAGGGATGTGTGTCCATGAATTAGACTCTAATGCCTCTATTTTTTAGGGGATGTGCATCCATGAGGAATGTTATTAAGACTTGAAGAGAGAGGTATTTAAAGAAGACTCCATGTTTGATCATGAAGTTGTGGATGATCATATAAATCATGTAGATGAATGTGCTATCAAGGATAGAGAGTAGTTTCAAGTCATCCCTTAAGAAGTGTCAGTCCTAAGAGAGTCTCATCATACCAAGTTACAGGAAATAACACTTGAAGATGACATTCACGAGGAATAAAATTTATGGTATAAGTTTAATTCCATATGCAAGGAATTTGATAGGTTAGGTAAAAAAAATTCTTCTCCCAAAGATTGTACATCTGATGAATTTTTTTTTGATGAGTATAATAAACATGATCTTGAGTGTTCTGTCAAACATAAATATGAAGGTCATTCTATTGGTCAAGAACCTATGATCATGAAGCCATTTGATTATGCTAGTGTACAAGAAGTTGTAGACATGGATAATGATGTCAAATCAGATATTGATGTATATGAAATATAATAAAGAGCTCCATATAAGGTAAAAACACATTAAATATTGTGGGAAAATGGTAAAATAAATCTTAGTATTCCCAAACATTAATAAAATTTTGCCAAGGAAGAAAGCAAGGCTGAGAGGACTGTCATATTTTCAAACTTACACATCAAGGGCCAAGTACATGAGAAGGTTGAGACTTTTTGGATAAAATAAGAGTCTATTTATATATTCAACATGTATGGAGCTTCTTGGTTCTCACTGAACCTCATGCCAATGAATTTGGAAAACACCATGAAGAAGATGGAGGCATCAATGATAAAGGTCAAAAAGCTACATGTCTCACTAAATAATTCATATCATGAAGGAAGGTTTCAAACTTTCCCTTTGATCCAAGAGGGAGGTATGTTTAGTTTTTATTTGTACATAGTTGTTTTCTTTCTATTTTCCTAAATGATTTGAGCACATGTGTGTCTTGTTAGTGTATTTGCTTTTATTTATGTGTGTCCTTTATTTTGTGTGGTTGAGGTAATTAGTTGTCTTGTCTTGGAATAGCTTATTGTGAATGGTCAAAGTTATCTTGTGTTTTATATTTAAAATGACTCCCTAAGCCCAATAGACTAATAAGGCTACTAGTCTAGTTAGTATAGCAGGTATACTACCTCTATGAGTCACTATTTTGTTGATAAAATTTGACCCTGTAGGTCAAATTGGGACCCCTATAGGTAAAACATTTGATTTTTTATGTGTTTATGGGTCTAATGTTATGTCATGAGGTGTATTATAGGTTAATTTATGTCATTTAATTTTATATTACCCTTTGTCCTTACTCATTTTAATATTTTTAGTCTTAGGAGTCATTATGAGGACAAAAAGGGGCCTTTAATGACTTGTAGACTCATTAGGAAGTGTTAATGTTATAAAAGGTTATGTCACATGACATGTGTCCCATTATTCCTTATTCAACTATTCCTAATTGAAAAGTGGTAGGTTCCTCATAAAAGGGTAGCTTTATTTGAGAAAAGAGGATTTTTAATTAGGTTTACAAACTTGTATGGCCTCCTACAGTTGATGAAATTTAAAGAGTGTCCCTTGGTCTTCCATAAACTTGTTTCAGTGATTATTTTGATCAAAATATCAAAGAAATGAAGAAAATGTCTTATCTCTCCTTCCACTAGGTTTGGAAAGAAAGAATGGCCTTTAGGTTTGTACTTGGTATGGTAAGTAAAAGATATTTTAGGAAAAAATATATTGGAGGTGTATTATACCTTATTCATATTCCATTTGATGTATGGTTGCATAGGAATGGTGGTCTATGCTTTATGAGCCATTCTTAAGAAGTTGACCTATCTAATTCTATTACTAATCTATGTACCCTATAGGTTTTACCTTGGTTTGGAAAAGTATGTAAAATTCACTTTTTTATTTTTTTTCATATTATTTTTACTCCCTCATAAAATTATCCTCATGCTTGGTTACATGTTTCAAGGTGTTTGGATAGGTCAAATACATCAAATTTACAAGAGAAGCACCATTCTGTATTGTAGTCAGATTTTCACTATTTTTAGAGTCTTCAAGATTAGGTAGTGATTATTGGGGATGATAATAAGTTCATTACCAAATTTAAAATGTTATTTTAATCTCTTACCATTTTAATCACATCATCCAAAGCATACTCAATGAGGGTGTAGTCAAAAGGATCATGTAACTAGTTTACCCTATGACTATCATACATAGTCATGGTAAATCATGTGTGTGGTGTGGAACATATATGGCATGTTCATGGATGTGTGATGAAGGTTATAAATACTTGGGGTATCTATAATCAACATTAATCAAAAAATTTGACATTTAAATGGTAAGATAGAGTTGTTACAGTCATGTTGAACACTTTCACACAGTCTAATATGGACATATTCTTCTACAGGTGCCATGGAGGGGAAATATCATGTTGAAATGAAAATTTGACTTGTTATAAAGCTTAAAATGTTGGATGGAATCCAATTTATCATTTTTATGAGTTAAAATTGTTTTTAAAAGCTCATAAACCATGAGTATAGTTCATAACTCTACTCACTACCTTCAAGTAACACAGAATGCACCTACAGGTGCTCTCATCAAAATCAATCATGTTGAAAAGAAGTAATTGAAATGATAAAGGGAGTATTTAAAATGAAGATATTCTATTTAAAACTTTTTAGCTACTTAAAATACATTTTAAATTCAACTATAACACACACTGTCCATACATTATTGCCCATGTATGAAAATGGCCACCTACAGGTGTTAGGAAAAAGCTTAAAAGTGTTTTGAGTCATTGAAATAGGTGATTAAATCTTCTTTGGAAACCATAAAATATTTTGTTGACAATTACAGGCATATTTTAGAGTCAAGTTATCTAATGAAAGTTGGAAACCATGTTGAAGGGGCAAATGGCTAGTTTAGGGATATTTTCCCAAAATTGGCAAAATATAGGTCTAGGCCCTTTTTGGGTTATCATAATACAAAGTTTTATTGGATTATATGAAATAAAAATAAATTAATTTGAGATATCCCATGTATGTCTCCTTATTTTCAAAGGAAAATAGTTTTTTGAGTTGAAGAGATTGGTTTCCAAGAAGTCCCAAGTTGTCTTTTAAATACGTAAATTCCATAGTTTTGTATACATCAAGATGAATCAATAGTATTTTAATCCTAATGAGTAAAGTGGATGCTTGTAAAAAGGTTGGAATGTATATTTTAACTAATATATACAAATTTTGGCAAGATAATCATCAAGGTAGGTATGGAAGATGGTTTGCATCCATTAGTGAAAGTGGCAGTCTATACAAGTGGCCTGAGTATATTCATTTACAACCAACATAAGGTTCAAGCTGAGAAGGTGCTTATTTCTTGAAATGTATGAGTGTTATTCATGTTTAATATTTTTTAAAGTGATTTAATCTTACTCAAAGGTTTCAAGTTTCCTAAGAAGAAAACATGATGGTCTTTAAAGCTCATAAACACCTATAGGTTATTCATCTACATCATGCCTATAGATGCTCATAGAGCACTCCAAATGAGCTTAGGAAATGATAGTCTCTTAGAGATCATATAGCCTACCTGTAGAAGGTCTATTTAGGTATTCCAATTTTTTCCAATAATATATTATAATATCTAATCTTAACCAACACCCATGAGACTCCATGTTGCCATAACATAATCAATTATAGTTAATTGTGACACAGGTAGAAATCAAAGAGATTGTGTTTTTGATGAGGTATATCATAATAAAGTGAACAAGTGGGTCTAAAAAAATTTAAATTATACCTAATAAACTATAATTATATCATAAAAATTACTTTCAATCTTAAATTAGACATTCATACCTACATGTGTTCCATCTAAGGCAAAAACACACTCAGAAAATGCACACAGTCTTGAGAGCTAAGCAAAGTGTATGGAGGGGTATCTATAAGTTAGAGTGATGAATGGAATATAAAAATATAAATCATGCTTAATAATTTCTCAATAAGATCCTATAATACACCAATAAATCAAATAAAGGTCCCTATATAGGTATCACACAGTCCTTATGAAAATCTTGCATACATAGTCCACTTCACACAAGTCTATTTTGTATCTTGAGAGAGTTGAGGGGTAAAATGAAATAATATATGGATTAATTTTTATTTATTATGTATCAATAAATTTTATAATCCTATATAATAGTCACTATTATCTAAATAAATAGGGGAGTGCCCTCTATTTTGTCTCAGATAGAGGGCACTCCCCTCATGCATAAATCCTATAGTCCTTAAAATGGGAGATAAATGATGAGCCATGATTTGGTTTGACATTTAAGTAAGGTGTGGTAAGATAAGGTACATCATAAAAAACATGATAAATATCCTATATAATGATTAATCCTATATTTGAGGTCTAGACCCTTAAACTTGCAGGCAAACCTACTAGGCATGACTAGGCCTAAAAGCCAAATGGAGGGTCATATTCATTTCAGATCTTAGAAGATATTTCCAATTTATTTAAGCATGTTATAAGGTTGATTTTTTATGTGATAAATCTCTTGGTATGCAAAAATATCACAAAAAGTATTTTTTGAGCTCAAAACCAACTTAAGCATGTAGGAAATGAGAAAATAAGCTCGATAGGCTAGTTTTGAGTTCTCATATCTCCTCTAAAACTTTTCATGGAAATCCAATACATTTGGAGATGATAGAAAGGATCCTGAACAACCATTTTGTGGAATTGGATTGAAGGTTGGACGTGATATCTCTATGAACAAATATTAAGAAGTCAAAACTATTTAAACCTTTGTAAACCCTTGGGAAAAACCTAATTAGGAAAATAAGGTTGGAGGGATATCCATATGGCATAGTTTGACCATGAAAGTGATTGAAAATTGTAGAGGAATCTTTAAATCTCATTCCCATCCTTTTGAATTGTAAGGAACTATAGAGATGGATTAAAAATTAAGTTATTTTTTATTGTTATATATGTTATACAGGTTCTAGGAGGTTTTAAGAGATGAAAATCACATGGAATGGAAGATTAAGACTGAATATAACTACCAATGTTAATTTTATGCCTTATAACAACTCTTAAGTTCTTCAACTAGTTGCTTCATCTTAGCCAGTCAAAATTTTCATAGTGACCAAGCTATTGATAAGGGTGGAAAGCTTTAAGTGAGATGATTTTAAGGTGTGCCTAATGCCTCTAAGGCCATTTAGGGTCTTGAAAAGTGTCATACAATCCATTTTATTAATTTTCATGGAAAATTGATGATTTTTGGAAGCCAAGTGTGCAAGGTGTGTGGAGTAGGAATTTTATTAGACTATAGATGGTGATGACTCATTCCCAGATGATTCTAGATGACCAAGACTACAACCAATGCATGGATATGCATGTATAAAATCCTTTCCACTCATTCCAATCATTATACCTATCACTAGTTAGTTTTGGGACATTCAAATAGAGGTGAATAATGAAGGTAGTTTTTTGAGCCACCATTGGGAATTTCATGCCAGTTTTCATGAGTTTCGTGACTTGGATGGACACTTGTAATTATTAACCTTGAATGTTTCATTTCACATCTTATCCTAATGCATATTTATCTCTTTTTATTAGATTTACAAGTGTCCTTATGACCTTTGGACTTCTCTTTTCTACTCTTTATCTCAATTTATATAAGAACTAGCCATTTTACCTTTATAAACTATACTCCACCTAAGTATGTCAAAGCCCTACTCATTTTCATACCATTTGATCAATAATACTATTTATTTTTACTTATTTTATGACTATTCATAGTGTTTTTTTACTTGAATGATTAATCTTGGTTAGTGATAACTATGATTTCCTTAGCATGTTGTCTCATTCTTTTACCTTATTTGTAGTTGGAATTCTTCTTATTTGCAAGTTATGTGAAGTTTTATAGGAAGTGTCAAGGTTGAGTGAGTTAGTCTATTCACTAGTTTAATTTACAGCCTCTTGTCTAGTCCTCCTAGCCTAAATATTCATCCATAACCTCATAATGAAATATTTATGTTAGAAGATGTATATTGGAAAAACATATGTTTGGTTAGTCCTTTATTCCCATGTGTAATGTGAAGCTGGTTGGAATTCATCAACTTATTTGGTGTATCACCTCCCTTAGGATAGTTTGATTTTATTTTTCTCTCTCCCTTTTCCCTCACAAAGTTTAGGTGTAGTAGTAATCCAAAGCATTACACCAAGGGAGATAGCCATATCTATAGATTCACCTATTTCATAGGCTACACACAAGCCTAGAGGTGTTTCAATTGTGCCACTTAGATGAGGAGAGTTGAGACATCTCATTAAAGGGTGAAAATCCAAGTGACAAAAATATGTGCATGGTCTAAGAAATGTTTGGGAGGGGATTTTTAGGGTCCTTTGGAACCTAAACATGGTCTTAAGATGCACTAAAAACCAAAAAATGACATGCATTAATTCCACAGGCATATAGACCTAAGTTCATGAAGTTACCATGGTTTCTTAAAAGAAACAATCACATGTTATATATTATATAATTGATGTTGATTTATTTCTATCCTTGGGATTATAAACGGGTCAACCTTTGCCTATGAGTACCTGAGCTCAACCTTTATCACCGTACTATGCCTCTTAAAGTGCCAAGGTAGTTTAGAAATGGGTCCAATTGTCATCAAGTTAAAGAAATAGGTGTAAGTGATGTGCTATGTTAAGGAGTGTCATGATGGTCATCTTCTCACCCTTATAGATCATGTTTCAAGTATCTAATCTATGTTATTTATGCATAAGATCCCATGAAAAGTCTTAATATGGTCATTTTTACTCAAATCATTCATAAAAGTTATGACTTATGATGTTTCATCTATAACCAACCATGTGAGCATGCTAACAACTTGAAACATGAGGTAGAATTTAGGATATTGAAGACTAATATGAAGGAATATGCTTGACACTTATTTGTTGTTTCACTTATAATTATGCATGCATTACCTCCAAAAGGGGTGCCTAACCATGTTAATGATGTTATTTTGGCCCCCCAAACCCCACAAATACCATTAATTATGCCTTCAAAGGTCTCCATTATTACCATGATGCCATTATATAATGGTTCCATATGTAAAAATATGGACTTTAATAAGTCAAATGTTTTTATGGGCTAGAATGGATTTTCACCTTTACTCTACCTATAATCCCTATTTTGAATGCATTTTGATCCCTCATTTCCCTCTTCCTACCCACCAATAACGTTTCAATATCTGAAAACCAAATAAAATGTAGGAAAGTGGTGTTTTTCAAGTGTTTTCAATCTTGTATAGATTTGTACAATACATTCATGGTAAAAAAAAGTCAGGGATATATAGAGGGAACTCAACTAAAACATAATGTAAGATAATCCATGAGTTTCAAGTCATAAAGGGTAAAAAAATTGACCCCTTATTTCAATCATCCTCCTTGGAAACCTTGTATAACATCTCTGGTTCATGCTCGATACAAATAGATAAAATGGTAACTAGAGATCTTGGCCAAAGGAATGGAGTATAATGACCTTCTGATCCTTTTCATTATTTTTTGGAATAATGACTCATGATTTTTGAATAATGGTTAATAACTAAGGTATTCAAACTATTATTATACATCTACATAAGGTCAATATTGGAATGGTTTTAGTCAAACTAGTCTTCTACATCTACACAAGGCCAACATTGGAATGGTTTAAAGAAAATGGTGATTATGTATGTCTTATACAAGACTTCAAGGGCCTACCACTTCACCATAGACTCAAAATCTACATGTGTGATTCCATGGGAACAAGGAACTTCCATGTTTTCATATGTTTTAGGCTATAGATAATGTTTTCTTGTGAAGAAGAACCTTTAATGCATATATCTAAAAATGAGAATTGGTTTGAGGTTAAATGATAGGTCTATTCAAATCATTTAAGTCTTATTGACACCTTAACATAATTATGATCAAATGAAGCTTCAAAAATTTTATGATCCTTCCTTCAAATGAGACTACTTGTGTAGTTGACCTTTAGTGCAACTATAAATTAAGTATTTCATGATGATGAATATTGTAGATCATTAAAACATTATGGATCATATAAAGGTGTTTTATTCATGTTGAAGAGTAGCTATTTTATAAATAACTTGCCTCATTATGTCTCTTAAGGCCAAGAAAACATAATATAGCTCCCAATTCTTTTATAGACCTATTTAGAAAAGTTTAAGGTTCATTAGCATTGTTTACGGTATTTGTGAAATCCTAGGTTTTAGTTTATCCCTTCATGTGTCTGATTAACTAACTCTAATTGTTTTTTCTTGTTGAGTATATGAATAGGGGTGTCCATGGTACCCATAGTTGATCTTGAACAAGATTCAATGGTCTATATGTAACCTCTCAAGGAACATCTATTGTGTAATGATATCATCAATCCATTTCACCCCATAGTATGTGTTGACGCAGGAAATTGGGCCTGGGGCAAGGAGGTCAAACTCCTGCCTTCTCTACACAACATGGAAACTCCCCTTTCACCTATGGGATGGTGAAGCTGGAGGGGAGAGTCTCTAGATAAGGGCTAGCTCCCTTTGATGTATCATGGTTTGTTCTAGCAAGTGCAATATATATATATATATATATATATATATATATATATACAAGGGGGGATGAAAAGGGAGATAGATACAGGAAAACAAACCTACTCTAAAGAGGTGATACACCAAAAAAAATGACCTTCACACATCCACACTCAGAATCAGACAAATACATACATACTCTACACATTTGGTAGAAGGACTAGGCTACAAGAATTTGGTAGGGAGGCTTTCATGAAAACACAAGAAGTAGAAAATCACTGAGGCACTATGAAATGCACACTATAAGCAACTTCCTTCTATTCTGGTCTTCCAAATGTCAGCTCTTCTCCTTTCAGCTACAAAAATGGCACCTTGTAGACAACAGGTGTGCTGGTGTTGACCCTATGAGAGCATCAAGAAACAATTACTGAACACAAAAAACACTCAAGACATACTCTGAAAATATTAATCCAAATGGAGGTAAAAACTACATTTTATTTGATTTAGGTGAAATTTTGCTAGGACTGTGCCTTAGCAAAAGTGGAAGATTCTTCTCAAAATGAGAAGTTACAATATATATAGAAAAGGTGAAGGGAACTTGGCACTTCCTATTTACAATTAGGCTTGTCACATCTCCTCATTGGGAAGAGGAGAACACTATTGCCGATGTCATCCTTCTAGAAGAAGCCTGTTAGAACCATGCTTGCTATATTGCCAAATTTGACTTTGGCATTTAAGCTTTAAAGTAGAATCATGGGTCATGCCTCTTTCTACCAACAAACTAAAATTTGTCACTTCTATGCCATGTCATTCTTCTTGCTTTGTCACTTTTGGCATTTTCTTAGTTTTGTCTTATCTGGTTTACTTGGCCCCTAGGGCAAACTTCCTAGTAGGTCACTGCATTTGGGCTCCTTCTGATCAACGCTCCCTTTTTTTGCTTTTAAAACAATGGCTAATTCCTTTGGTCAAACTTGACATCCTCTAGGACAACCTCATGCTTTGATGGCTTCTTCTATGGCATGATGGCTTCTAGCCTCTTAATTTAGTTACGGCTTGCTTGATGTCCTAGCACCTTCCAGGCACTCCCTGCCTTGTATACTTTGATAGCTCCTTTGCTTGGCTTTGGATAGTCCATCGGGCCTTATATGTTTTCATGTCAGGGTTTTGAAAGTTTTGTGGACTTTGTATGCTCTGCAGACTTTGTTTGGGCTCCCACGGGCTTTGTGTCCATGGATAACTTCCCCACAGACTTTTGTCTGTAGATGTTTTCCCACAGCCAAAAAGTCCATGGAAATTCTTCCACACATTTTGTTTTGTTTTAAGCCGTGGGCCTTTTCATTTGTAAATCTCATAGACTTTTGTCCACAGACATTTCCCATGGAAAAAAAGTCCATGGAAATTTTGCCTGGCTTAATGCGACCCGAATCCTAGCCCTTTGGGATTTAGACTTAGTAAATTTTGAAAAAAATGAACTTTGAACCGAAATTGAATTAAACCCAATTTTCCTTTTCATTCAAAGCAACTACTATGCTTAAAGCATTGAACTTGGACTAAGGCCAATGAACTAAGGCTGAAATAAAGAACTAGATGCTGAACCAAAGAACCAGGCCTATTTGAAACATGGCATTGAACCTAAGCAACTCGAAAAGACTAGCTTCGAATAACAAGGGGAGAAGGTGAATGATTTTGGCCTGTGAGCAAAATTTGGTCAAAAAATTGGTGACTCACAGGGGAAGCATGCCTGCTATGCTTAGAAACCTAGTTGCCTTACATTCCATTAGGCACAGAGTCAAATGTAGCTATGCAAAAGTTAACAACAGCCCCAAGAGATTCGAGAATCAAACATGAAGCTTTTACCCCACACACAAAGGGAAACACACAAGGCTAAAAAACACTACTTGTGCAACTACACTTAGGGAAAATAGGAAAAGAAACTGAAAGCAAACTACTATGTAAAACTAACTAGGAATGTTTGCCTCCCTCCTAGATCAAAGGGAAAACTTCTCAAGTCCCCTTCCTAGCAAGAAGACTTATGGCACCAGGCAAGTAGCTAAATGGAAAAGAGAGTTGGTGACCTGCTCCTCTTTCCTACCACCTGAGTTGGCTAGTATCTGAGTGGATCAAAATCGAACATGCTTCCAACATATATGTACTCTTCTTGTCCTTGGAACCCTATTAAATGTTGATCCTTTCTATTGGTGTTCCACACCAAGAAATCAATAGCTAGTGGCTCATCACCAAAAGCCCTTTGGTCTACACATTCCTTCTGCAATGTATCATGGTCTGACTTGTTCCCTTCTACCTTGTTGAAAATCTTGTCAAACTCATCCTCTAATTGCAATTGGCCTTCTTGAAGAAGGGTGACTGTGGTGATGTCTGAAATGGAATCACAAATCGATTTTTCATCCCATAGAACATCACCTATTTTTTCAATGCTCTCTTCTTCAAAGCATTCCTCCAGGAAGATAGGCCCCTCCTTTTCCTCTTTGCTGATCAAAATTTCTAGATTTTCAAAAATATCCTCTAGATCCTTCTCCAACTCAAGCTTTTAAATGTAGTTGACCTCATCATCAAAACAACAAGGAAGTTCATCAAACAAAGGGGAAGAGAGGTCACCATGCTTTTTTTCCTCTTCATATTGCTGGAACTCTACATATATGCAAGACCTGCATCTTCTCTACAAGAGAGGTCACCATGCTTTTTTTCCTCTTCATATTGCTGGAACTCTGCATATATGCAAGACCTGCATCTTCTCTACTACTGATAAGGTCTTCACAAGGAGCATCAATGATGATTTCTTCTTCATTGTCACTCATGATAGCCTCTTGAAGGATTGTATATTGGATCTTTTTCTCCTCACCTACTTCTTGCAAAATAGGTTCCTCCTTGAGAAGGGGTGAAGTGGGAATAACACATGGAAGAGGAGGTAGTCCTTGAGCTAGAATCAAATAATTCTCCTCCTTCCATTTGATTAGCACTTCATCAATATCAGGTATGGCCTAATAACTCTCTTGGAAATGTGTAGGTGGGGTGTGTTTAGACATGGAATGTGTTGTTTGGTCTAAACCATCCATCACACATTAGATGAGGAATTTCTCTCTAGATTCTAACTCTGCAATTCTCTTGGCTAGATCCTCTTGGAAGAGCTCTTCCTGGAGGTCTCCAACATCATCATCAGTAGGCATAGCTTCAGCTTCTTCAAGGCTTTGAGAAAAACCTTGATTCTCTTCTTCTTTTCCCCATGATTCTACTATTCTTCCCCAGTTTAGGATCTCTGAATTAGAATTTTTCCCCTATGAACAAGCATCAACTTTGTTTTCCACAAGGTCCTAAGGCTCTTCCACAAGGTCTAGAAATTTTAACTCTTTTTCAAGAAGCAGCTTCATCCTAGCCTCTAAATCTTCAATTTGTTTGGCTAGGTTGTCTTGAAAGAGTCTTTCTTATAGGTCATCAGCATGATCCTCTCCAAAGCTCAGAGCTGGTTCATGGCATTCCCTCCTCCAACTCAGAATCTGCACATTATGCTGAAGGACTTGGGGAGGTCAGGGACTATAAGGAAAAGACTGTTGGTACGCTGGAGGAGTCTTTTGAAGAGGGATGTGATGGTTGGTTCTCTTCTCAATGGATAATTCATGATTTAAGGAGTTTAGAAGGTTCATTTCCAAGCGAGGTTATTTTGATGTCATCTGGTGTTGGAAAGCTAGGTACATGGGATTGGGAGCAACTGCATTTGATGAGGTAGAGTGAGTAAGTGCAATATGATAAAATATATTTGGTGTAAAAGAGGGGATTTTATTCAGATGAGGAGGGGGTGTGTAAGGCTGACTACCTTAAATAAATGGATTTCTCCATTTTTTTGCCTCCTCTACCATCGGTTGTATGGCTTGTGCTTGCCCAAACAAGCACTCCTCTTCATACATCAGCTCCTGCTGATATTTATACTACTCTTCTAGCCTGTTAATTTCTAATTCCAGCACCATATCCTTTTTTATTATAGGGCAACTAGGAGAGCCACTTGAGGGGATTCTTTAAATATTTTGAGTCTAATCGAAATTATATGAAGGAAAATAAAACCCGTGATTTTGAGCAAAGGAATTATACATATAAGAAATGATTTTTTATGGCACCAGGCTGCTTAACCAGTAGATTAACTCAGAGTCACCAGATGTTGGAATTTTTTTTGATTTTCTATAACAGGACCAGCATCAATTCTAAAACATTACTTCATTGAAAACTTGGGTCCCACTGAGCATGCTAGAACTATTGATGCTAGGTGCTAGAAAACTTTACTGAGTGTCAAATAGTGAGTCCCACCGGACATGCTATAATTATTGATGTAGGAAATTGGGCCCAAGGCAAGGAGGTCAAACTCTTACCTTCTCCGCACAACATGGAAACTCCCCTCTCACCTGTGGGATGGCGAAGCTAGAGGGGAGAGTCTCTAGATAAGGGCTATATCCCTTTGATGTATCATGGTTTGTTCCAAAAAGTGTAAAATATAGGTGTATATATATACATATATATATATATATATATATATATACATTTATATATATATATATATATACATATATATATATAGATACAAGTGGGATGAAAAGGGAGAAAGATACAGGAAAACAAACCTACTCTAAAGAGGTGATACACCAAAATAAAATGACCTTCACATATCCATACTTAGAATCAAACAAATACATACATACTCTACACATTTGGTAGAAGGACCAGGCTACAGGAATCTAACAAGGAGGCTTTTATGAAAACACAAGAAGCAAAAAATCACTGAGGCACTGTGAAATGCACACTATAAGCAACTTCCTTCTATTCTAGTCTTCCAAATGTCAGCTCTACTCCTTTTAGCTACAAAAATGGCACCTTGTAGACAAAAAGTTTGCTAGTGTTGACCCTGTGAGAGCATCAAGCAATAATGACTGAACACAAACAACACTCAAGACATACTCTGAAAATATCAATCCAAATGGAGGTAAAAATTGCATTTTATTTGATTTAGGTGAGATTTTGCTAGGGCTGCACCTTAGCAAAAGTGGAAGATTCTTCTCAAAATGAGAAGTTACAATATATATAGAAAAGGTGAAGGGAACTTGGCACTTCCTATTTACAAGTGCGCTTGTCACGTCTCCTCATTGGGAAGAGGAGAACACTATTGCCAATGTCATCCTTCTAGAAGAAGCCTGCTAGAACCATGCTTGCTATATCGCCAAATTTGACTTTGACATTTGAGCTTTAAAGTGGAAGCATGGGTCACGCCTCTTTCTACTAATAGACTGAAATTTGTCACTTCTGTGCCATGTCATTCTTCTTGCTTTGTCACTTTTGGCCTTTTCTTAGTTTTATCTTATCTATTTTACTTGGCCCCTGGGTGAACTTCCTAGTAGGTCACTGTGTTTGGGCTCCTTCTGATTAGTGCTCCCTTGTTTTACTTTTAAAATAATGGCTAATTCCTTTGGTCAAACTTGACATCCTCTAAGACATCCTTGTGCTTTGCTGGCTTCTTCTGCGACCTGCTGACTTCTGGCCTCTTAATTTATTCACGGCTTGCTTGATGTCTTAGCACCTTCTAGGCACTCCCCACCTTGTATACTTTGACGGCTGCTTTGCTTGGCTTCAAGTGGTCTGTCGTGCCTTATATGTTTTCACGTTAGGCTTTTGAAAGTTCCATGGACTTTGTATGCTCTGTAGACTTTGTTCAGGCTCCCACGGGCTTTGTGTCTGTAGACAACTTCCCCGCAGACTTTTGTCCACAGATGTTTTCATGTAGACAAAAAGTTTGCAAAAATTCATTTGCACATTTTGTTTTTTTTTAAGCTATGGGCCTTTGCATATGTAAATCCCGTGGACTTTTGTCTGCAGACATTTCCCACAAACAAAAAGTCCACATAAATTTTGCTTGCCTTAATGTGACCCACCTCTTGGCCCTTTGGGATTTAGACTTAGTCAATTTAAAAAAAACTAAACTTTGAACTGAAATTGAATTGAACCTGATTTTATTTTTCATTCGAAGCACCTGCTATGCTTAAAGTGTTGAACTTGGACTAAGGCTGATGAACTAAGGCTGAAACAAAGAACTAGATGCCGAACCAAAGAACCAGGCCTGTCTGAAACATGGCATTGAACCTGAGCAACTCAAAAAGATTGGCTTTGAATAACAAGGGGAGAAGGTGAATGATTTTGTCCTATGAGTAAAAATTGGTCAATAGTATGCTCTGATTTCCAAACTCAGAACTCCATAAGACCCTATGACCACCAACTAAAGGTTTGATCCCTTATGCCCAAATTTAAGTCATTAAATCAAGGTCAAATGTTTCCTAACACCATGAAGATAATTTATACTATGATAAAAAGGTATATTTAAGTGTGAATATTATTGAGAATATATGACCAAGTTCAAAAGGTCAACTCAAGCCCAACCTTCAAAAGGTTTTCTAGAACCACCATATAGTTAAACCTACATAATGCAAGGATGGGCCATAGTTATGATGATGACTACATCAAGAGTGTTATTTGGATTCAAGTAAGATTAATTGGGTCTCAAACATAGTATGGAAGACCGCCTCTTCTCACAAGATTGTGTAATAAATACATTAATAGTCACACACCTAGACCGTCACCTACCCAACTATAGTAAATCTACCTTCAATATTGAATATGAAATACTATAGGCACATGAAAGAGAGATATCAAATAGAGAGTTAGAACATAGAGGTCATGTTGTTAAAGGATAAGGAAACTTGAAGGGATAGCCAAATCAAGTTGACTCATGCATGAACATTGTCCTAAGTGCATCCAAGTCTACCTATCTAGTTAGGATGTCTAACTCATGTGAATGATAATGGAAATAAATAATTATATCAACACCCTTTTTGTGGTATTAATCCTTCTTAGGATTACTAAGTGTAGATATAATTTTGGGGAAGCTACCTAGTATGGGTTGAACATTCATAACACATAGCCCTATGTACATGACTATAGGGGACTATTGATAACAAGATTGAGGGGAAAATTAGTTTAAGGAATGTGGAAAACCTTTTAATAAACCCATTTAGTTTTACTATAATATTTCAATATTTTTTACAAATTAATTACACATATTAAACATATATATTTCACCATGAGAAATCATATCTAGTGATGTTTAACTAACTATATTAATTTAGTTAATCATCAAGGTTATAAATAATCCACTTAGCTAAGCATCACCATGAATAAATATAGAAATCATGAGAAATACTTAATAACAATAAATATTGCATCTCAACATAAATGAAATCATACAAATTTGGCTATAATTGATATAATATTATAGCCTTTGTTGTATAAGTACAATGTTTAAATATTACAATTTTTAAAAATACATAAAATATCTCAAATGATTAAACATTATACAAATCTCCTTTTAGAAGAGTCACTATGACTCAAGAGTCTCCATGACTAAATTATTAATATGTAATCTCAAGTTTAGTCTCAAGTATAACACTCTAGCTAAGAGGGAGAACATCATCCAAGCACTTTTCCACACCAACCACAGACAATATATCCCCTGTACTATCTTCTAAACAAGGGGATGGACCTACCTTAATGGATGGGTAGATAATGATGGTATAGGAATATATATTAACAAACAAGAACCCATGCATTGAAGTTATCTAATACATAATATGTACCACAAATAAATCCATTCTAATATGATATCAAACAAATATGAGAACTATATCAACATATGAAAATGACAATATTTATGAAACATTACTTTGGCCAAATTTTTCAATAATAAATGATCTCTAAGATGATTCAAATTCATACACACCAATTTATTAGATTATATTTTATCTTCAATTGATGTTGCTAATTAAGCCAGTGGAATTCATCTACTACTTAATTAGGGTCATGAATGAGAGATTTGTTAAAATAAATAATAATATAAAAACCAATAGATTCATTCATCATATTTCACTTTAGTTAATCAAAATTATGCTAAATACATAAATATCACAATCATTCATTTAGTCTATCAAATGAAGTGAAATGAAATCCAAGCATCTAGTTTGTTATAAATAATAAATAAAATACAAAAATAGTTCTCAGTATATATCACACCATTTGAATAATGATTATATAGACTGTTAATTGCTTAAAACACTAAACAACTTATAATATTATTTCTCCATGAAATAATATTATAGTCATGGCTAATAAATTGTTCATATTCCATATATAACAACATATAGTCCATAACATATAATTATGTTCTATATTTAAGCTCATAAATATAATGAATTCTTTATATTTAAACATTCTAAGGATTTTGTTCTAGCCAAATATAACTATCATCAATTATTTACTCTTATAATAATAATAATTATAACACAACTGTATGAATTGATATACTAATTCATACATACAAATACATTATATATACCTTGTTTATATAGTATACTATAAAGATGACATCCAATGTCATTCAGCTTAGATTATATTATATACACAAAGTATACATTTAGTTCATAAATAAAGGCTCGATACCCATTTTCATTAAACTAAGTACTTCATATGCCATGATAATAAAAAACACAAAATTTTACAAGGCAAACTTAGTTATTCCATTAATTATCACAACTATTTAACCATTTAAATCCAAACAATCATTCAAGGTTAACATTAAAATATAGTTCAAATTAGAAAATATATGAACATAGTCAAATTTACCCAACTTGGATATGGTTTAATTAAATAATCAACAACACAGTTGATTACCAAGATCAGGTATCCTTTATAACAACTTAGTTTTGGTCAAAATAAAAAAATATAACACAACCTATTATCATACTTGGGTATGTTATATCACAACTCAGTCTTAACTAAACAAAATAAGGAAATTATACTAATGAACCCATTTACCATGTTTCCCCATATACTATGAAAACTCATATATAGTTTGACTATATAATGATGAAATACATAATCAAACACAAATGTTTTAGTCACAATAAATAACTAACATTTCCTTAAATATTTTAATAGTTTATTGGTTTAAGTACTTTCATCAAGAAAAACACAAAACCCTACAGTCATATTACTCATTTACCCATATTTGGGTTACACATGTGACTACACAAAATAGATCCCAATTCCCCATTATACCATTATAAATATTATAGAGTTTCATAATTTAGTTTAGGATTTAAAACATTACTTATGCCCAGTTCAAACAACTTCATTTTTAAAATGTAATACACATAGTCACTCATAAAGTCTAATTATCAATTACATGTATATACCTATATATGTATATAGTCATATTTAAAGTTTTTTAATTCATCAAACAAGAGTATTGGTATAAATATATACATGTATTTATATATACAAATATGTATTATGAGTTTATATTTATATGCAATCATAATTAGCCAAATATACTCGTGTGTGTGTGTGTGTGTGTGTGTGTGTGTGTGTGTGTGTGTGTGTGTGTGTGTGTGTGTGTGTGTGTGTGTGTGTGTGTGTGTGTGTGTGTGTGTGTGTGTGTGTGTGTGTGTGTGTGTGTGTGTGTGTGTGTGTGTGTGTGTGTGTGTTTGTGTGTGTGTGTGTGTGTGTGTGTACTTCACCCTTGAAAACCCACAATATTAACCCAAAAATATCTTATTGGTTTAAAATTTGAATAATCATACAAATAACATTTTTGAGCTTATGATTTGATATACCTAAATTCATGTATAAAAAACTAGTTATAATTAGCTATTATGAGTTTTATTACTTATAAACCCATTTAACCAATCCTAAAATATTTAGTGTATATTTTTGAGTAGCTAGATATGTGTAGGATAGAGCTATTTAAAAACCCAACATTAACCATGGCCAATTTTACATGTACACCCCATCTCCCAGGTTACCTTAGTCTAAATGTGGGCTTCTATGGAGGTTGAGCCTTCTATAGGGATCCACATACAAACCCAATATTTCTAATGAATCAAACAAAGAAACCAATAACCATAAAAATTCAATGAAAACCATTCATTATTTCATTTAGAAATTTAATTACAAGACCAACTTGGTAAATGTAAGAATGTCTAAGACAACCAAACCAAATTCATTATTCGTACTTATTCACCTCTTCTCCACCTTTTATATTATCCTCTAAAAATGTCATGATTTGTCCTCTATGCCCATGTACCATACTATTCACAACTTGAATTATCCTCCTTTTATTTTTTCTCCATCACCTATTTCCTTCCACTTCTCCATACTCTTTGATCAATTGATCTCACCAAAGAATATGCATGCCCAGATAGATTAAATAACGCATAGTCCACCTCCATGAAAAACATAGTAAACCCCATAAGTTTCTCACAAACATTACTTAACTAAATTCAACAAATGATTAGTAAACTAATCATCTTGATCCTTCTATTAAATCCTTAATTAACCATATTATATTCCCTTATCAAATCTACATGACAATGATTTAACAATCCATCCTTGACCATCTCAATTACATAAGTCACATAATCTTTATGTTATATTCCATGTAAGACTTTCAATTAGTCATGGACTAATGTATTTCCCCATGAAATGACTAACACAATAATGATTAATATAACTTTGGCAATGCAACTAACTGTAAAAAGACTTAGAGTTTTGACACTAAAAATCTATCCACTAATATACATTACAATGATTTATAAAATCATTGTATAATTAAAATGAATATATCCATTTATATATATTATGAATATAAATCCTTTAATCAAATAGTTAAACAATTACAATATCTTTTAAAAATAATGGCATTTATCTTTCAACTTTATAATATAATTATCATAATAATAATATTTAATTATTATTATCTACATCTTATAGATCAGGGATAGATAATGGAATCTATCACAACATCATAATGTTTTACTATTTAGCCAAAAAATAATAAGCTAATGATATAAGTAAATATTAAAAAATTCACTCATTAATCCAAACAAGATGATCTATGTAAGATCACAACATCAATGAAATAACTCAAACAATCAACATAATTATCAATAGAAATCAAGATTATACTAAAAAAACATATTAAAAATCATCTAAAGGAAAAGTACACAAAATAAGCTATGTTATCTAAACAATGAATTACAAAACATGATATAGTAAGTGGTATGTGTAAAGGTTTCTAGATTCATTCTCTATCATCACCCAATGTCTCCATATAGACTCCCTCTTCAATTATGCTCTCCCTCTTTCATAATCTGAGGGAAGTATCTATCTTGTATCCACCTCATGATAATGAAGGTAGTTAGCTTGAATCATCATTTTTTCCATTAAATAGTGTTTTGTAAATAATCAAACATGATCACAAAGTACATAAAATAAATGTACCACTAACTCTTAGTAAACTAATCATGTAAATTAAGAAACACAAACTATCTCACAATAAACATATGTCATCAAGCTTAATCAAATATTAGTTAATCAACTAATCAACCATAATAATCCATGGATTAAACATGTTATTTAGGTTAGAGAGAAATTAGGATGTGACATCCTTCCCCATAAAGCTAGTCATCATCCCGATGACATTTATTCAAACATAAGTTTTGAATTTAAAACATTGTTCAACATAAATAATATAATATAATATACATTATAAAACTAAGAAAACAAATGTGTAAATAACCTATAAAACTCATCATAAACCTCCCAAATGACACTATCCTCAAGTATCAATCCGACATGACCTTTTACTATGCCACTTCTCTATTATACAAACAAATTTTATGAGTGTCAATTATTTTAATTGGTTCTACCATGACCACCTTGTGATCTAGAACCTATAACGCATTCCAATCCAAAACATGTGAAGGATCAACAATATAATTTTTAAGATAAGACACATGGATGACATTATGCAAATGATTAGGAAATGGTAGCAATGAAATCCTATAGATTATATAATTGACCACTTCCAAAAGCTTCAAGGGTCTCACATATCTTGTTGAAAGTTTCATTGACTTCCCCAATTTAATCAATTTTTAAAGCTTAACCTGTAAAAACACTTTATCACCTATAGAAAACTACCTAGCTATTATGTTTAAATCAACATAAATTTTCTATCTATCATTGGCCTCAACCAACCTTAACATGATTATCCTAAATTTCTCTTCTATTTATGAAATCATATCAGGTCCAAAGACTACCCTATCTTCCAACCTATCCCAATTGATTGGTGTTCTACACCTCTTTCCATGCAATGCCTCAAATGGATCCATATTCAATGATCATTAGTATAAGTTATTGTAAGAAAACTCAGCCAATGTAAGGTACTCTTACCAATTGTATTATTGATCCATGTAATACATTTCAATGAGATATTTAAGATTTTGATTAACTCACTCTATCTATCCATTAATTTTGGGTGATATACAGTGCTAAAGTTAAATTGTGTACTAAGAGCTGAATTTAGTGTTAACCAAAATATATATGTCATCCAAGATCACGATCCAAAATAATTATCTTTGTAAAACCGTGCAACTAATACACCTCCTTTATGAATCTTTTTGTAAGAGTAGGTGCATCATCAGTCAAATTTCTTGGTATAAAGTGAACTACCTTGGTTAGATTGTCAACTAATAAAAATATCATTTCATACATGTTCCATGATAATGGAAACCCTTGGATAAATTTCATATTGATCACCTTCCACTTTCACTCCATTATGTCATGTGGATATAATAATTTAGCTAGATGCACATGTTCATATTTGACACACTGACATTTTAGACAACAAGACATAAAATCCATTACATATCTCTTGATTCTTTTCTATAAATAGAGTGATCTAATATTAGCCATTAGATTAGTTACTCCTAAATGTCCTAAATATGTGGCATTTATAGTTCATTTAGTATTGTGCTCTTCATATTCTCCTTATTAAGTACATACATCCTATCATTATACCATAAAAGACCATCATTATCTATTATGAAACCCTTATACATATAATTCTAAACATTATCAAACAATTCTTTCTTGACCTAATTTTAGAACTCATCTCCTAGCAAGAATTTACTTGATATCTAAAAGTACTCCTAATAGTATCCATGACTGCTATGTACCTTCTATGGCTTAGAGCATCAGCTACTCTATTATCCTTTCTTTTGATATAGTTAATATTAAAATCATAGTTAGAAAAGAACTCTAACCACCATCTCTAATGAGAATTCATATTCAGTTGGGTGAAGATGTACTTGAGTCTAGGTTATCAATCTTGAGATCAAATAGTTTTCCTAATAGATAATGCCTCCTAACTTGAAAAACATGCACAATGATCATAATTTATAGGTTAGGAGGAGCATAATTCACCTCATATGGATTTAGTTTCCTAGATTCATAGGCTACCATTGAACCATCCTACATAAGAACTCCTAAATTAAATGCCTATATTCATCAGTGATCACTGAGAATTAACCATTAAGATTGGGAACTCTTAACATTGGTACTGAGGTAAGCCTCTTTTTCAATTCCTAAAAGGCTACCTTACACTTATCTAACTAGTTGAAAACCCGATTCTTCTACTAAAGATAGGTAATCATATTACTTATCTTAGTATAATTTGGAATAAAATTCCTTTAATATCCCACTAATCCCATGAAAATACTTACCTCATGCACATTATTTGGTGTTGTCCACTCCATAATGGCTCTTATCTTTGTTGGATCTAATAAAATACCATCCACAAAGATAATATGTCCTGGATATTACACTTTATTTTGGAAAAAATGCACACTTACACACCTTGACATAAATATATAGTTTTGTAAATGTTGAAAAACAATTTCTAAATGCAATAAGTTCTCTTCTTCATCCTTGGAATAAATGAGTATGTCATCAATAAATACCAACACAAAGTGATTTAGGTAATCTCTTAACACACTATTCATAATATTAATAGATGTTTTTATAACATTCATCAATCCAAATGGTAAAAATATGAACTAATAGTGCCCATATTGAGTCCTAAATGCTATATTTAGAATATCATCTTCACAAATCCTCGACTAGTGATACCCTACTCTAAGATCAATCTTATAAAAGACTATGGTTCCTCGCATTTGATCAAAGATATCATAAATGCATGGTAATGGATATATATTATTGATCATTGCTTTAATCAACATATTTTAGTCTATACATAGGCATAAAGTGTCATCCTCATTATTGATGAAGATAATTGGGGCACCCCATGGTGATAAACTTGATTGAATCAAACCTTTCAACAATAAATCTTGCATTTGTGCCTTTAACTCAACTAATTTAGTGGTTGTCATTTTGTATGATGCCTTAGACTATGGTTCTAATCTAGGTATGATATAAATTATGAAAACAAACTTGCACTTAGGTGGCAATCTTGGTAATTCTTCCAAAAACACATCATGGAAGTTTCTTAGGAAAGGAAAATCTTTAATAGATGGTTCCTTAAATTATTTCATTTAAATTATATTAATGATAAATTATCGGCATCCCTTCTTTTGAGTTTTCTTTAGTTAAATTATAGAAATATACATCAATTTCAACTCCTTTCTCTCACCCTAAAGTTGTTTTTTATTTCCAAAATCATCATGACACACAACCATATTTAGAAAATAGTCAAACTTAAATTTATGATTCACAAACCAATTGAATCCTAGGATCACATCATATGATCCCAATAGTGTTGCATATAAATCTACTATTGTAGTAAACTCAAGCAATCTAATCTCTACTTTGACTAGACATTTATCAACTTTGACCTTTGACTCATTACCATATAGTACCAACCATGTATTTTCCATTATTCTAGCCTTTTTAGATAATTTATTAAGCATCCTAGGAGAAATGAAACATTATGTATGTATCAATTAATATATAAACTAGATGAGTGAACAAAATACCTGATAGTTCTTTGGGAGAATCTTGATACTCAGCCTATTGATTATCAATAAATACATGAATTTGCTACTGAAATGTATCTTTCTAAGAAGTTGAACCCTTGATCTTTGATTTGTCCTAAGGACATTCTCAAGAAAAATGGTTACCTCCACAAATGAAGCAACCTCCAATTGGTCCTTTCTTCTCAAACTCTTAGTTTCTCTTGAAACCACTATTAGGATTCTTATTCCCTGAACCACTAATAAAATTGACATTCTGATTCTTAAACCAACCCTTGGAATCTTTGCTCCTCTAAATTCAATTTTCTTTCTTGAAAGTTGGTTTAGAACTTCCAAATTTATTTTTGAACTTATCTCTGACTTGGGAAAGAGATTTCAACTTCTATTCTTACTTGATTGCCTTCTCAAACACCTAATCCATAGTAGATGGACCATGCACATCCACTTCAAAACCTATTTGGTATTTCAATACCATGATGAATTTCATGATTCTAAACCTCGTATATGTCTAATACTGAGGTACATACATAAGAATATTAGTGAATTACTCCCAGTATTCAATCACTAATAAATCTCCTTGCTTGAGATTCTACAAATACAAAATATTTTGGTTGGAGTATAGTTGTAGAATCTATCATGACCTAAATAGTGTCATAAATTATTCCCAAGTGGTGGTTGTTGATTCAATGTTCATCTTGAGCTTCTTTTCTTCCCACCAAGTCACTACCTCACCAACAAGTTGATAATCTCCCCAGACTACTTTCATGACTTTAAAATAATTTTGAATCTAAAAAAACTTCTCTATTTCTATTAGCCACACTTCAGTGCCATCCCATATTATAATTCCATAGAACTTGGATGGATTCAACTATTCCATGTCATGTGATAAATATATAAAAACTCAATCTCTCACATCCTATGACACCTCCTCATGCCTCTACTCTTGAATATTTTCTTGGTCATTAGGATGTTCTTAAAGTTATTCTTGACACTCTCCTCTTCATGGACATACACTTTTATTCTAGGGATACAATTCAGTCCCTAGTCTCTTGCATGGTTGCAAAGATTTGATCTATCTTCTTAGCTTATTCAATAGCAAAATGGTTTGGATCAATAGGGAATTCAATAGCTTAAGTAATCTAACCTCTCGGTCTAGTGTACATGATTGTTCTTCTTGTTTATCAATATAATAAGTTTGTGTTATTGGGTACATTAAGTCTTAGAGTTTGCGCTTCAAATATGATACCACAATCTAATAACCCCATTATATTTTACTAAAATATTACAATATTTTTTAAAATTTAATTTCACATATTCAACATATATATTTCACCATGAGAAATCCTATCTAGTGATCTCTAACTAACTATATTAATTTAGTTAATCATCAAGGTTATAGTTAATCCACTTAGATAAGGATCACCATGAAAAGATATGAAATCATGAACAATACTAAATAGCCATAAATACTACATCTCAACATAAATGAAATATTACAAATTTAGCCACAACTAATATAGTATTATAGCCTCTATTGTATAAGTATAATGTATAAATATTATAGTTCTTATCAATACATAAAATATCTCAAATGACAATACATGATACAAAGTTCCTTTGAATAGAGTCTTCATAACTCAAGAGTCTCCATGACTCAAGTATCAATATGTAATCTCAAGTGTAGTCTCAAGTATAGTACTCTAGCTAGGAGGGAGAACATCATCTGAGCATGTTTCCACACCAACCATAAACCATAGATCCCCCACACTATCTCCCAAACAAGGGGATGGGCTTCCATTCACATATGGGTGGATAATGATGGTGTGGAAATCTAGAGTAACAAATAAGAACCCGTGTGTTGAAGATATCTAATACATAATGTTTTCCATAATGAAATCCATTCTAATATGATATTGTACAAATATGAAAACTATATCAACATTTAAAATGACAATGTTTATCAAACATTAATTTGGCCAAAGTTTTCAATAATAAATGATCTCTAAGATCAATCAGATGCATACACACTACTTGATCATATTATACCTTATCTTGCATTGATGATGCTAATAAAGCTAATGGAATTCATCCATTACTTAATTAAGTAAATGAATATGATATTTGATAAAATAAATAATAATATAAAAAACAATAGATTCATTCATCATATTTCACTTTAGCTAATCAAAATTACACTAAATATATAAATATCACAATCATTCATTTAGTCTATTAAATGAAATCCAAGTATCTATTTGATTACAAATAATAAAAATAATGCAAAAATAGTCCTCAATATATAACACAACATATGGGTAATGATTATCTAGATCGTTATTTGCTTAAACCACTATGCAACTTATAATATTATTTCTCAATGAAATAATATTATAATCTTGGCTAATAAATTATTCATATTCCACATATAACAACATCCAGTCCATAACATATAATTATGTTCTATATTTAAGCTCATAAACATAATTAATGTTTTTTATTTAAACATTCGAATGTTTTTATACTAACCAAATATAACCATCATAAATTATTTATTGTTATAATAATAACAATTATACCATAATTATATGAATTCATATATATAAATACATTATATATAATTCATTTATATGGTATACTACTAATATGACATCCATTATCATTGGCCTTAGAGTATACTATATGCATAAATTGTACATTCAATTCATAAACAAATGCCACATAACATTTTTCATTAAAATTAGTAATTCATATGTCTTAATAATTAAACACACAAAATTTTACAACTCAAACTTAGTTATTTCATTAATTATCAAAGCTATTTAACCATTTAAATCCAATCAATCATTCAAGGTTGCCATTAAAATATAGTTCAAATGAGTAAATAGATGAACATAGTCACTTTTACCCATTGTGTGGTTTAATAAATAATCAACAACACACAATCAATTACCCAGCTTAGGTATCATTTATAGTAACTCAATTTTAGTTGAAATAAAAAAATACAAAACATAGCCTATTATCCTACTCAGGTATATTATATCACAGCTTAGTCTTAGCCAAACAAAAAAAGGTAATTATACTATTGAAACCATTTACCTAGTCTCCTCATAGATTATGCAAACTCATACATAGTTTGAATATATAATCATCAAATACACAACCAAATGCAAAGTTCATAATCATAATGAATAACTAACATTGCCTTAAATATTTTAATAGTTTACTAGTTTGAATAATCTCATCAATCAAAATGAAAAACCCTATAGTCATATTACTCATTTACCCATATCCGGGTTACACAAGTGACTACATAGAAAATATCCAAATTCCACATTATAATCCATTAAAAATAATAAAATATTTCATAATATAGATTAGTATTTAAAACATAACTGATGCCCAGGCCAAATAATAACTTCATTTTTGAAATGTAAAACACACGACCACTCATAAATTTTAACTATCAATTACATGTGTGTGTGTGTGTGTGTGTGTGTGTGTGTGTGTGTGTGTGTGTGTGTGTGTGTGTGTGTGTGTGTGTGTGTGTGTGTGTGTGTGTGTGTGTGTGTACACACACACACACACACACACACACACACACACACACACACACACACACACACACACACACACAAAACATATATTATGAGAATATATTTATATGCAATCATAATTAATCAAATATACTTAGGTGTGTGTGTGTGTGTGTGTGTGTGTGTGTGTGTGTGTGTGTGTGTGTGTGTGTGTGTGTGTGTGTGTGTGTGTGTGTGTGTGTGTGTGTGTGTGTGTGTGTGTGTGTGTGTGTGTGTGTGTGTGTGTGTGTGTGTGTGTGTGTGTGTGTGTGTGTGTGTGTGTGTAATTTGCCCCTAAAACTCCACAATATTAAACCAAAATGTATGAATTATTTAATAGATAAATAATTATACATATAACATTTTTGAGTCTATGTTTTCATATACTCAACTACATGTATAACAAGCTAGTTAAATTAAAATATTATGAGTTATATTACTTATAAACTCATCAGAATAATCCTCAAATATTGAACAAATATTTTTGAATAGTTAGAGATGTGTAGGAAAGATCTATTTAAAAACCCAACATTAACCATGGCCAACTCTAAGTATCTACCCCATCTCCCATGTTACCCTAGTTTGAATGTGGGTTTATATGTAGGTCAAGCCTTCCATAGGGATCCGCATATAACTTAGTATTTCTAATGAATCAAATAAAGAAACCAATAACCATAAACATTCAAAAATACCAATTCATTATTTCATTCAAAAATTGAATTATAAGACCAACCTAGTAAACATAACAATATCTAAGATAAATGAGCCAAATTCTTTCTTTACACTTGTTCACCTCTTCTTCACTTTTGGTCTTCTCATCTCAAAATGTCATGAGACATCATCTATGCATGTGTACCATCCTCTTAATATCCTCAATTACCCACCTTTTATTCTTTTTCCATCACCCATTTCCTTCTACTTGTTCATACTATTTAACTGATTAAACTCCCCAAAGAATATGCATGCCTAGATAGCTTAACTAGCTCATAGTCTACCTCCATGAAAAACATAATAAACCCCATAATTTTCTCCCAAATGTTCTTAACTGAAGTCAATGGATGATTAATAACCTAATCATCTTGATCCTTCTATCAAATCCCTATTTAACTATATTATATTCCTTTATCAAATCCACACAATAATGATTTATCAATCCATCCTCAACCATCTCAATTGCATAAGTCACATAATACTTATGTTATATTCCATGAAATACTTTCAAGTAGTTGTGGACTAATGTATTTTCCCATCCAATGACTAACACATTAATGATTAATATATATTTGGTAATGAAACTAAGTATAAGAGTACTTAGAGTTTTTACATTGAAAATTTATCCACCAACATACATTACAATGATTTATAAGATCATTAAATAATTAAAATTAATATATCCATATATATATATATATATATATATATATATATATATATATATATATATTATGAATATAATTTCTTCAATCAAATAGTTTAATAATTAAAATATATTTTAAAAACAAGGCCATTTATCTTTTAGCTTTATAATATAATTATCATAATAATAGTATTTAATTATTATTATCTAAATCTTATATATTGAATAATGATAATGTAATATATCACATCATAATGTTTTAGTATTCAACCAAACATAATAAGGTAGTGATATAAGTAAACATAAGTAAATTCACTTATTAATCCAAACAATATGAACTATGAAAGATTAGAAAATCAGTGAAATAACTCAAATGATCAATATAATTATCAACAATAATCAAGATTTTACTAAAAAACATATTAACAATCATATAAAGGAAAATTACATAAAACAAGCTATGTTATATAAATAATTAATAACAAAACAAGATATACTAAGTGGTGTGTCCAAGGGTTTCTAGATTTATTCTCTATCATCCCCTAGTGTCTCCATCTAGACCACCCTCTCTGATAATGCTCTCCCACTATCATGACCTAAGGGAAATATTTGTCTTGCATCCACCTCATGATAATGAAGGTAGTTAACCTAAAACATCATTATATCATTAAAATAATGTTGTATAACTAATCAAACATGATCAAAAATTAAATAAAATAAAAGTACCACTAACTCTTAGCAAATTAATCATGTAAATTAAGAAACTTAAACTATCCCATAATCAACATATGTCATCAATTTTAATCAAATATTAATTAATCAACTAATTAACCAAAATAATCCATGGATTAAATAGGTTATTTATCTTAGAGAGAAATTAGGATGTGACAGACCCTAAATACACCCTACATGAACCCCCAAATTCTACCAATAGTGAAGAAGATAAGACACATGTCCTACTTAAGCCTTTAGCATTGATTAAAACACTCAAACTAGGCATGTTAGTGATGATCATGGAAGGCCTACAAGAGAAAGGAGCAGATATGGGAGTCTAGACAACTAAGGACAAGTGTAAAAGGGTGAAAATATATGGAAAAGGGTGTTATGATGAAATTAAAGCCAAAAATACACCTAAAGGTGAATTCAAATCTTGAGACTCAATTTAGGCCAAAAGCCCTCCTTGAGCCCTCAAGATCCCATCTTCATATTTGTGAGAAATTCAAACCCCATGATATGTCTAAGGTAATGAATACGTGTATGATGATGATACAATCCTTGAGTAATGTGTTTTAGATATAGAAAAGTAAGTAAGCAGTCAAATTTAGTCTCATAACCCCTCTTGAACTCTACTATGCTAGTCTACCATTTCAAGTTTCCAACTCTAATGCTCATCTCTAAAATGACAAGATGAGTGGGGCCTAATTCTCTTAGGGAAAGTTGGGGAACCATATGCAATTACTATCCATAGAAGAAATAGTTTCATTCAAGATCTCAACTCTATGAATAATCCATAACATTATCAACCCACTTGAAATACATAGGAAGAACTTGAAGGCTACCAATTTTCACTCAGAACTCACTGTACAAGGTGCATGGGACTAGGAGTTATTAGTTATTTTAGAAGGTGTCTATGGGCTCAACATCTATAGAAATAATTTTTGGATTTGAGGCATGTACTCTATGAATCATTACTAATATGGTAGGCCATTAAACCCCTTCCTAAACCTTGATAAAGACCCAGTGAAGGAATTATGCCCTCAAAATCTTTGAACTGAGATAGTTGAGTCTACAAATGGTCTTGGCATTCTCCTCAAGTCTCATGAGAACATAAATGGTCCACTAATTAGTATGCATAGATTTTATATTATATAGTCTAGGATTAAATAAAACTTATCTAAGCCTATTTATAAATAATTGAATAAATATACATGTTTTGCATATGTCTTAAGGGTAAAATACAATAATAGGTTGATAAGACTAAAAAATTATCACCTAGAGGGGTCTCCACACCTAATGTCCACCTTTAAATATGATTAAATGCCTAGTTAGATGATTGTGTGTACATGAATAAGAAATATTTGGCTTAACCAAGCCAACAACAATGATCCAAAGGCTCTAAGATATGGATTTCATACCCTTAGGAATGGTAAAGTGCCCTCATAACTCAATTTTAAGGCAAAATAGAGGAACTATATTGTTAGGCATGTTGGTCTAATACCCTTATCAAGAAATGACTACTTGAAGACTGAGGTTAGAGGATAATCAAGGTTAAATGGGACCTTAAACCATCATGGAATTAAAATTAATAAGTTTCATATTTACAAGAGGTGTTGGTTTTCATAAGAAAGCTCATGATTGGTCATTTTTGGCCTAAAACTAATTTATGAGTGCACATAAGATAAGAGAGTCACTAGATGAGCACCTTATTTGATTATAACTATATAGAGGATCTAAATGGAGTCTTAATAATGTAGGAAAGGTTGAGTGCCCCTGTCCACCAAAAGTTAGTAGTATTAGTTTATAGGTTGAAAGCCTAACCTTTATGAACTATCAATAAGAGTTCAAACCCCTCTAAACCTATCTAAAACACTAATAAAGACCCAATGGAATAAAAATTGAGGAATTTGTATTAAAATTAATTTAAATTTATTATTAGACACTTGAAACACCTTGTGCACTTTGATAATGTCATAGACCTAGTATTAGTTTGTACAGACAGCTGTACATATCTATCAAAAACACTATTTTGGTAAGATTTAGTGATGAATTCAAGGGGATAAGTTATATTAAGAGTTTAATATAATGTATTAGGGTAGTGTGAAGGTTTTTTAACATTTTTATATCATAAAATAATCTTATTTCATCCTATAAACTCTACTATAGGTCTAAGCTAATGATCTAATTTAGAAATACTAGTGAAAGGTGACCTAGTCACCTAACTAAACAAGATTTAAAGGTTTTACCTATTGGGAAGGCACATATAATTATTTAATATGATTTTAAAAACTTTAACCATGATTATTAATCCATATTTTAAGGTTTTATTCAATATCCATGGTCATCCAAGCAACTAACACTGAGTAAACCTAATTTCCTAGTAGGTCTATGTGGTCAATAAGGGAAGATGTTCAATGGTGTAGAGTGATATTAAGGGAGTAAATGAAGGTCATGAAACCATTTTCAACTTCTTGATTAAGGTGATCAGACACTTTTTTATCCATAATGGAATATGGGGCAATTTTTTAAGCCCTATTGACATGCAATAGAGATATGGGTTACTTAATGCTTTATGGAGGCTAATTAGAGCATAATGCATTGTTGTAACTATCAAAATCAGAGGGATTTGATAAATTTGTCATGTTCATGATGATTATGGAGTCAAACTTTGTTGGAGGAGGCTCCACTAGGCTATTTTCTATGACATTCTCATTGAAAGATATCAACTAGCCAAAGTAATGCATGGAGAGATTAGGGGAATATTATGGATGTTATAACTATTTGTTGACTGAATGAGGGTCATCATGAAATATTATCCAAACTTACATGATATTTTATCTTGTCTCAAATTCTCCATTGGTCTATAAATTGAGGATATAATGCCATTATATGAATCTATCAGTTGGGTATAAAGAAACTCTTCCCAAATTGTACCTTCTACTATTTTAAATCAATAAGGACCATTTCAAATTTCTTTAATAGCTTAGTGTGTTATGTGCTTATTGATTTTTATAATTGGTGAAGTTTTATTCCCATTTTTAGGTCCTCTTTCTCACCTATTTTATATGATATTTTTCTATGCAGGTCATATTATGTGTCAAAGTGTTGGTGATTGTGCCTAAAGTGCAATCTAGTTAGTAGTGCCTTAAAATAAACCTCTCATCATTCATCTTAAATTTGAATATATCTACCATAAAATTCATGTCAATTAATAATTTTTAATATCCCCTTAGAAAACAATTTTGAATAACTAGTCCTTGTTTGAGTCACAAAGTGTTGTTGAAGGATCAGTTAGAGTGGATAAAAATATGTTGGTGCATCACCTCCCCCTAGTTTAGGTTTTAATTTATGCATCATCATCTATCTCTTTTCATCAACAAGTCAATAGTTTAATGAATTGATATATAATTGATACACCAAGGGAGATATCCCCAAAACTATAGGTTTACCTCATCAACTAGGCCACCCATAGCTAGAGGTGATCACATTGTATCAACTGGATGAGGTAGGTCTGAAACCCCTTGCCTCAAAGGGTGCAATCCAGATTGATAATAGTTAAATGGGTATATAAAAGTATTGTATAGTGCTGAGAGGGTAAAAATTATTTCACCAATGGTTTTTGTTTCAATGGATAAAGGAAGGATCACCCCATTTTTCCAAGAAGATGGCATATAACTCTTAAACCTTGCTTAAACCCTAAAGGTTGTAAATGCATATTTTGATGTTTTTCGGCCTATTAATGCATCAAGGATGAATGATTAAGAGTATAATATATATTATAATTTTTGAGGTAAGGATTATAGGTTGTCATTATGTAATGATCAAAGTGAAATCCTTCATTAAGCTTTCAAGACTCTCTTAAGGAGCTAAAAAACAAATTTACAGTCATCCATTGAGTAATGAAAGATTTTAAAGGGAGATGGAACAGATAAAAAATATAATAAGAGTTTAAATGTTTTAATAAATGTTTTCAAGTTAATTTTTTAGGTTATTAACCTTGGATAAAGTTTCTATTGAGCTCAAAAGCACACCTACAGGTCCATTAGCTAGACATAGTCAAGAAAAGCATAAAAACAACAAAGAAAAGCTTGTTTTCTCCATGTTTTCAAGTTGACCAAGGTGAATAAGTTAATTTAATGAATTATTATGATGTTTAATAACTTTTACAAGGGGAATATCTAAAAAATAGTCATAAAACTCAAGTTATATTATTTGAGTGCTCTTAGCATAATTGTTGGTATGTTAAGGTTTGGAGGTAAAAAAATCCTCATAAAACACAAAATAAACCTCAAAAATGGATTAAAATTGGTATTAATGTGTATAAAAATTTTATAATCTATTTCAAAGTGATTTGGGCTTTGGAAATAAATTCATGCTTAAAACTCAATTTGTAAGCCTAGTTTTAGGCCTTAAAAACCCATGTTTTGTGTTTTTTTGCATGATCAAGGTTGGTTAAAGGTAATTATCATTATTATTAGTTTATAAAACATTATATTTTTTTGATAAATACTTAAATTTAACAAATAATCCTTGTTTCATTATATTTTTAATCTAAGAAGGCTTGTATGCATAATTAGCTCACTCAAGCAGGTTACAAGTTGATCTTACTTTGAGAGATCCATGGTATTAAGACCTTAAATTAAGTTTTAAAATGATTATAAATGTTTATAAATACATAAATTTTTTATAAAATAATATTAAAAAACTAATTACATATCTACAAAAATATTTCATGAGGTTCTTTATAAATATGATCCAAACAAGCATGTTTGTACATTTAGAGAAGAAAGAGGTCAAACAAAAGAAAGTTATAGGTTTGAAAACATTAAATAGAATATTCATGGATGTTTAAACTATTTAAAATAATTTTCATGTATTTAATATGATCTCCATGGTGTTACATAAGAAGAGGTGATATCTTGAAGTCATTAAGCATATCTATAAACATACAATACTTGTGTGAAGATTGTCAAGACTTATAACATATTGTGAGGTCTAAAAGTTGAATAAATGGAAGTTTTAAGACATAAATAATATAATAGACATAAAAAAAATTTATAATGTTATTATTTGGATATAGAGATATTATTACATGTTTTCAAGGTGAAAGATAAGATTAGATAAAGCCTTGAAATCATTAAAATGTACGTTTCATGGATTCTCCAAGAAATCTTATGCAAAAATATGATTATGAATCAACTTATCCACATATTATAGACACTATAATGTGTATTTAAAGATGAATTTTAGTCAGATCATGATTTTACCACATGCCTAGTGATGACATGAATGGTGTTAATGGTCATTAAGAGCATGAAGAAGGCATGAGGCATTAGAAAACTACCCCTTGAGGTGTGTAACTACCTCCATGGAGTGGGAATAAGGTCAGGTTAAATAAATACTCGAAATTACATATGATACCTCCAATAAGTTAAACATTCAGCAATCATGATGGTCATGGCAATTCAACTTGCACTAGATTATCTAGCATGCATGCATGCATGGGAGCTAGAGATGGATGAATTAAGGTTGAAAGTAAGATTTTTATAAGAATTTATTAGTAATGAAGGAAAAAATTAAGCATGTCAAAGCCTCTAAAAATATCAATAATGAGGTCCCATCTTCCATTACTATGCCCACTTTTTATAGAGGATCATCATGATGACAGGTCTAATGTGTTGGAGGAGGCTTAATGCCTCTATTTCCTTATTTATTGTATGATATTGACTAGATAATGCTTTAATGAAAATATTTATGAGGTATTATAGTGATTTTATATTCTCTCTTAGCTCATTTTATTATATATAAGGCTAAAAATTCTTTGTTGATGATCCCTTCTCTTGGGTATGATGAGACTCTACTCTTTTGGTGACTTGTAATGTTAGATTAATGTCTTGGAATAAATAAAATAATGAATTTTACTTCAAATAATTATATATTTTATTTATTTCATGAATAAATTTATATATTCTTATAGATATATATTTTCTCTTGAATTGTTATCCAAACTACCCTCACATCTATGTAAGAACACCTTATTTTTTAGGTTGTATTCTATGTACCATTGGACTTATGCATGAATTAGATATGTAAACTCACCATTATATCATTTTAAAATGTATATGATGACACTCCATGTTTTTTCCTAGATTTCATACCTCTATACAAAACACTTATACATGAGAGGTTCAATTTGAAAACTATTTGTAAGAGTTCTCAATACTTGTAGGTTCCTTTTTTTTTGTTATAAGTAAGTGGAGGAAATATTTAGACTATTGGTACATTACCTCATTAATTTAAATTTTAAATTATCTTCCTTTTTCCATGATGAAAGCATATTTGCCACTATAAATAGGTATTTTTAGCATAATTTTAGGCCTACAACTGATCTTAAATTAGGTACATTTAGTTTAGGAAGGGAGTAATCCCTCTCTAGAGGTTCATCATAAGGATCAAACGTCCCACACCTTGGGTATGATCCCATATTTAAATTAAATTAATTTATTGAACTAGAGGGTACATTATCTAAGTGATAATAGTGGCCATGTTAGTGGTCCCCTTAGTTATTCCTTTATCATGCACAAATATAGTGAACCCTAACTATACTATACTTGAAACTAATCCCCAAATGATGAAGGTTTATCCAATGGTAATTACCATCATATTTATTTAGAATATTTCAATGTATGTTGATCCAAGAATGATTCCCAAATAAAAGAAGAGGGTAAATTTCACCCTGCCCTCAATTCAAGTTTGAGCTACAACCACGACCATGGCTCTAGTTGATCCATATTGGAGACCCAAGAATAAAATAATGTAACCCCATTTAGACCTTATATAAATCTCATTCCTCCCATATCTCCTTAGTTATCCTTATCTATCACCCTTGGTCCTCAAGTAATTTTCTTTAACCAACCAATTTACTCATTCATAATGACTACTTAGCTCTTAGGAGCCATTGGTTCTCAGATATCTGTGACCCGTAATCAGTTTTAGTTCTATTTTTTCCCTTAGGATTCCATCCTCAATCTCATTACTAGTGCATCCTCCACTATTAAATCCTTCAACCTTCCTTCCACTTTCCATATTAGATAACACCACTCCTTTTGTTTCACCTTCTAACACTTTGAGGATATTACCTAGACCAAGTTGGATAGGCCCATTTATTATTTAGTTACAAAAATACTAGAGATGGTCTATCATGAGAACCTATACATATAATGGTAGTTTGAAAAATCATCTAGGAACATGATGAGGGTGCTTATGCATACCTTCACTCAAAAATGAAACATCATGGTAGGGATGACTAAGGAAGATATCTTATCCCTCACCAAAGTAAGAAATGAAAGTGGAAAAGAGAGGATAACATAAGACTGAGTCTCAGTTCTCTGAGCCATTAATGAACTCATGAAGAAAATGTTATAGGATATTAGAGAGTAGGTAATAAATTTAGTCTCATGTAATAATTATTTTCACCACAATCCTATCTTTCAAAGTGGAGTAAACTCTCACCCAACTATTCACCATCCTTGGAGAAGTGACTAGAGCCCTATATAAAAATAAAGAGATCCTCAAAAGGACATAAACATATCAAGATAGTATTATCAAGGTGGATAAGAAGTTCAATAAGTTGGTTGTTGTTGAAATTATATTCCTAGAATTGAATTTGACCCCCATTATGGGATTTAACATGTATTAGACATTTGTATGGGTTGTGAGAGTGTCCATTATAGAATTGGTTAAATATGAAGCAAGTGACCATCAAAATACTACAGAAACATAAGGACCAAACCCTTACTTATTTTAATAATGTCATAATTTTAATGATTTTCCACCCTGATGGCACCTTACTATAGAGGGATGAATTTAGGGCCTACTCGGTGCACTTTTATGACATCATGAAGAGAAAGGTGAACGAAACCAATAAGAGAAGAGATAAATCCATCTTTTATTTAGCCACATAATCCATGGAAAGTATGAGTTAGGTCCAAGAGGTAAAGGTCTTATTTAAGGCCCCACTTAAGGATCATGATAAAATATTGACTTAGGTAGAAATCGTCTTCTAGGAGCCACCTATGAACAATCAAGATCGACCGTGAGGTCAAGCTCATTGATCAATCATTATTGGCTCAACAAGGATTTCTTAAGTATTTTGGAAGTGGTCCAGCTCTAAAATTATATTTTATTCTCTGTTAGTGGGCCTTTGGGAAGCTTCTCTATTTATTATGGGAATAAAAATCTTTTGATATAAATATGTTGCAACCATTTTAGACCATGATGGACTAGAATGGGGAAACATTCTACTAGGAGATGATTGCAATTCTTATTATTATTATTATTATTATTATTATTATTATTATCATCATCATCATCATCATCATCATCATCATCATCATCATCATCATCATCATCATCATCATCATCATCATCATCATCATCATCATCATTATTATTATTATTATTATTATTATTATTATTATTATTATTATTATTATTATTATTATTATTATTATTATTATTATTATATAAATGTATTTGTATATGTATATGTATGTATGTATGTCTATGTAATTTTTTGTAAAGATCGACTCTATTTGAAAATAAATGCTATCAGATTAATAAAAAAATTATTTTTCTATATAAATGAGTCTATTTTTCCTATATGTCTGATGATTTATTTTAGTTTGAATGGATCAATATTAATGCTAGAAGATTTTAGTCTATGATTTTATACATAGTTCATGCATTGAATAAGATGTGATTCTCATTATTTTAGTTAAGTTATTTGATCCCTTCAATTTACATGAAATATATAAGGATGTGTTTGTAATTAACTATATACCTATTTAAAATTAATTCATTAAATGATCCTTATAATTAATTATTTACCTTTTTTCCTCATACCCTCTCCCTATGTGACTAGAGCCTGAGAGATCATGAAACTTGGAATATAATGGTGTAATTATATCTAGGCACAGTTTGGTGTTATAAACATTTATGTTGGACCTTTATTCAAAAGGATTTCTTTATATCTTAATTTGTCTATCTCTATATTTCAATATGTCACAATTAGTTTGACTATAAGTGTAACATTTATGAGAGTTAGTGAGAAAGTTGGTATTGGACCTTTGGTGGTAGTGTTGGATCTCTTGGATATGTATTCAAAATAGGATATTTAATGGATCCCAATATTAAGAAGTCTTACCCTAAATTATCTTAATATTAAATTAAAATGAGAGTGTATCTAACCCAATAGGTACACCTAGGATTTAGATCTTGGATTGAACAACTAGCACTAGGAGGGCCCCATTCTCAATGTCTAACAAAGTTGTAAGCTACTAACTTATCTAAGATTAACCCATATACTACTATGTCAATAATTAGATACCAAGTTTGTCTTAGATGAATAATAATATCCCAATTAAAATTTCATAGGTTAAATAGGACTACTAAAGGGAGACCAAGACCTATGGTTACACCTACTAACTCATCTTCCTATTTTATTTATAATAAATATCCACCTATGGATACACCTATGGCATATTTAGATGGGTCTACCATTGAAATTACTCAAGTTTCTCATGATATACATATTAACCCATAAATTTACCTCCTAAGATTCATACCATAATTAGGTTGTAACACTAAGGAAAATGTGAATTCATACAATATTACTCTTAAGATTCTGAATGTTGAACATGAGAATGTTTCATGTAGGATTTTTCCATTCACTCTTATGGATGTGGTGTATATTAGTTATTAAAGTTGCCTAAAGGTTCCATAACAAGATAGGACTAGTTTATAAATACATTCCTTTCTAATTTGGGTAAGCCATTGACCCAATTTTAGTATAGCAATAATTTTCATGCAACAAGAGAGAACCAAATGAGCCCATAATGAATTTTTATTCCAAGTTCCAAATGATGTATATTTGAATCATTGTGTTGTATAGACTAAATGCCTAATCAAATCTTGAAATGTATAATATTTAAATATAACCTTGAATATATATGTTCATATGTAAAGACCCTTTAGTGGTATATTTTCCACTAACTTATGCTAGGGCCATTAAGTTAAATATATATCTCTATCCTCAAGGTTTATTTGCACCTACTATCCCAAATGCACTTATAAACCTACATAGTTTGTATCCCCATTTTGACATTAACAAAAATGTGAATATGCCACAACCTGTGCTAGTGATAAATTAGATTTCCTTGAGGCATGTTTCCCTCAACTAGAACTTGGTATTCCTTAGCCAAGGTAATAATGAAATAGTGACTCAAGCTCACAATCAAGAACTAGTTCTTTTCATGAATAATATCTTAAGTGTATCCTAAGAATCTATAAAGAATGAGTTGGATGCTATATTGTGCATGGTAAAAAATCTCAAAAATGAATTTCTATGCCTCCAAAGGTAAGTTAGGAATAATAGTGGTGAGAATTCTACTAGGAAATTTACCTATCAGAGATACAACCATCCCTAAAACCATTTTAATAGAAAAATAGAGCCTCTGGATAATAAAATTCTCGAGATAAATATTTATGAGTTAGACTTTCCAAATAAGTGTTGCATGTACAACATAACCCAATATGGAGATTTAGACTGCATCAAATTCTTTAGTGCCTTTAATATCCTCCAAAGGGAAATGGTGAAATATGATATAGTCATGAACCACCCCAATACTATGGGTCAAACTGATATTCTAGGATCCTCAATATCCTTGAGCACTATTATGGTATTATAAACCTTGGAATTCCTTTCCATAAGGACAATGAACCATAATATAACACCAATGAGATGCATGCCTTTTAATAGTTCAAACAAATCAACTACATTTTTAGGAACTAGATGTCACAATAACCTCTTACCACATCTATTACTCTTAAACATTCTACAACCTATCCTATCTAAAGAGATTAAAATGATACACCACATCTAGAGGCTAATAATTCCCATCCACCTAAAGATATCCAACCTAGCACTAGTAATATGGGGTATAACATAGTGGAAGACATGAATAAGATCAAGGTAAATATCACCTCCCATAAACTTACCTAGATCATTGAGTAAATGGATATCCTACTAAAATAACTCACATACAAACCAATTGAGCATAATCCCATGTACACCAATGTGATGTTACATGATAAAAAGGTTTAAGTTATACTTTTTCTCCTTACTATTAGGGAAGAACCTTCATAACTATCTAGTAGAATTGGGAAAATCTAAAAATTTCATGCTTGTGAAGATTTATCAAAAATTAGGATTAACACCCATTAATTCATATACAATAATGGTTTAGCTGGATAAGACTAAGGTTAAGGTGACATGTGATCTCTTAAATGTGCATATTTAGTTAGAATCTAAACCTACGATATAATAGTTCATGGACACTTAAATAGTATATATCTCAGAAGCCTAAGATATTTTGGGAAGAGAAGATTGGTATAATATCTTTATGGCTGCATGGATATAAACTTCTCTAATATATGGATGCCTTAGAGGGATGTGGGCAACCAAATCCATGTTGACATAGAGCTTATGATGAAACACATGATCATAGAATACAATATGGTCAATTAAATGGTAAACTTAGTATCCTTTTACATATGCATCTACACCTTGCACATAAAATATGTTGAGAGTGAAGCCATTAATAACCCTAAACTACTAGGTCTTTGGTCCTCATACTTCAATGTGGTCTATTATAAAAAAGGTTCTAGAGTAGAAATTGTTTTTATTGATCCATTAGGAAAGTGACTTTTTATTGCTTATAAGTTGTATTTACCTTGCATCGAAAACCTATTCGAGTATGAAGCATTGATTTTAGGAGTGTAATTTGCATTGAAACATAGGTTCAAAGAGATAAAACCAACTGGGATTCTAAACTAGTGGTAAACCAAGTTAGGATAAAATTCTAATTTAAGTTTTCATAATTAAGTATTTATAAACATAGGGTGTTGGATCTAATATATATGTTAAACACCTTCAACATCATCCCTATTTCTAGAGAATAAAATTTGGTTTTTGATTCATCAATGACTATCATTACAGACCTAATGCCTCTAAATGGAATGACACTATAGGAGTTTTTTATTGAGCTATTCCCATTTCTCTCAGACCCTAATAATGTTTTAAACTTATAGGTATTCAATATGACCAACACATTTTATAATTCCTTAATAACTATCGATTATTTGAAACACAAGTCATATATGAGGTCAAAATGAATAGTTAGAAAATGAAAAATATGACCTAAATAGTGTCCTAAACCTAAAATAAAATTGAGGTATATTTATCCTTGATATGATTATGCACCAACTAGAGAGATCACTATGCATAGAGAAGAGATCTAATAATATAAATTTGTGATAATCTGACTAGCCTGATTTATGAATATTGGCCTAGATTGTGCCACTAATTTAATATAACAACTAAAAATTTGTTATATTACTAAGATTTTATCCCTTGGACTAGTGGAGACCTCAAAGTCTTCAAGTTGAGTGTCATTATAGACACTATCCCACTCAATCAAGACTATAAACCCTTCACACTAAGGTAACAACCTATGAACCCAATCTTAGAACCCCTTATTTATTATGAAATTTATAACATCCTTTTAGATGGGAATATCTTCCAAATTCATCAATCAACATGGGTATCCAACTTAGTTCCCATTCACAATATGAATGGATAAATCTATGAATGTGTGGATTTTAAAAAATCTATATTATAGTTTTGATAAAGATAACTACCCTCTACCCTCCATTGATGAAGTGATCTAGATGGTAATTGGATTTTAGATGATGAACTTATTGTATATATTCATAGGATACAATCAAGTCCTAGTAAATATAGATTATCGAGTCAAAACTACATTAATAACCAAGTGGGGTACCTTTGCCTACAAACTATTGCCACTCATCTTAATCAACATATGAGAATAAAGTTTCCAAAGATCCACAAAATTCATTTTTATAGGTCTATAGGAAAGTGAATTATTATTTACATGGATGACTTAATATTATTCCTAAAGTGAAAATCTGATCACATTATCCATCTATAAAGGATATTTGAAAGATGCATAAGGTATTGTATCTCCCTCAATCCAAATAGAAACATGTGTGGTGTTATTGAAGGTAAGTTTCATGGTCACATCATCATAAAAGAAGGTATTTATATAGAACTTTAATGTGATAATGTTATTTATAGAATACCTTTTCCTAATAATAAAATGGAATTAAGATTTTTCTTTGTTAAGATTAACTTTGTATGCAATTTTATCTCAAGTTTTGTTAGGATTGTTAAACTCCTAAATGCAACGTTAAAGCAAGGGGTGAAATTGGAATAGAATCATAAAGTGATGAAATACTTATATGATATAAAATATTCCATCATGTAAATGCCTATGTTGATAAGCCTATACTACACCAAATATTTATAACTCTACTATTTTTCTTTTAAGTATTTCATAGTTACAGTGCTAATGGAGAAGCTTGATGGATAAGAAAACCCAATCAATTTTATGATTAATAAATTCAAGGACATAGAGATGAATTAATGTACATTATAAAAACATTTTTATGCCCTAATAAATTCTAATAATCATTCAGGAACTACATTATCAAGAACAATGTGCATACTATTTTCCTAAACCCAGTTGTAAAACTCATGTTGGGGAAAAATGTGTTAGGGTAACATAGAGGTTGATGGATGGTAAAATTACAAGAATATTATTTTGAGATAAAAATTGTGTAGTTTTTATAAGGCCAAGGTATTAAATGAAATATACCCAAGAATAAATGTGGTGAAAGAGGACCAATTAGAGATAGTCTATCAAGACTGGTATGATCTAATTTCCCACTAGCTCCTTTATGGGAATCCTCCTCTAGGACTCAACCAGATGTCTAGAAGATTTATTAGGTTGAAATTAGTTCACTATATGTTTGAAAGGGATTTTATACCAATATAATTATGAACTTATCTATCTCAAATGTATATCAAAAGAAGAACCAAAGGAATTATGACCAATTTTCATGAAAAGTAGGGTAGTGACTAGCCTTATAGGAATGCAACTACACATAAAATCCAATGAGTAGGCTATTATCATCCCACCATATTAATGTATGCCCACTCCCACACACATTTATGTCACTAATTATAGACCTTATCTAAATGATATATCCATGAATTAATTCCCCTTTGATTTGTGATATAAGAGCACTCTTTCACTCAATGGGGACTTGAATTCATTAGAGTCATCAATCCAAACTCACCATCTAGAAATATATTCATACTTAAAGCCACTAGATATTACATAAGATGGCATAGGTAATGGAAACAAAGAACATCATAGGCAAGGAAGTCATTAAGTTCCTTGATGAAAACATAACCACATGGTTTGGCACCCTAGCCTTACTAGTCTACGATAATGGGACTGCATTATAGATGATAGAGCTCATTGAGTGGACCAAAGTGAAAAATATCACCTTAAGGTTATCATACACCTACTATATGTAATTTAATGACTTGGTTGAGTAATCAATAAAAATTTAATCAATGCAATAAAGAAGTCTACATAAAATAAGCATATGGACTAGCATTCACTATTAAAATATTCTCTTTGAGGTGACTGCACCAAATATAACTAAGATCTAAAAATATTACATTTTATATCAGTTAATGGATTGGATATATCTTCCTAGTGACACTAAATCTACTAAACTATAGTGTCATACAATAATACATGGATTATATTGGGGAAAAAAATCTAAAATGTTGGACATTATCAAAGCAAAGGATGCAAGAGAAGAGGCCTTACAAAAATTCAATAAGCATCAAGTCAATGTGAAGAGATGGTTTACGAAGAGGGAAATATCAAATACTTTTATATATCAGACCAAGTATTTTTATGGGATAAATCACATGATAATAAGGGGTAGTATTCCAAAGTTGACCCACTTTAAATTGTACCATACTAGATCTCCAATTTACTAGGGTAGAACACAATTCAATTGAAATACATTGAAGGTAATTACCTCTAACTTCATATGAATGGAAATTTATTAAAGCATTAATTCTAAATTTTCCCTTCCAATGCAATTTTAGAATAAAATTTCCTTGAAAAGTGCTTGGTGATGTATATATTAGTTTATAGTTCACTATCATTTTACTATTATTTTGCTTTCTTGTTCCTTTTTTTATTGTTCTACCTATGTTAGGTTGATTTTGGGATTTATATTGGTTTCCATGTTTGGAGTAATTTATACCCATTCCTATGATTTATATTGATAATTAGCTAAGTGAGTTCAGAGAAGCTAAAATATAATCCAAGAACTAGTCCCCATGCTTGATCACAACAAGGTTTATAAGGCACTGAAAACACAGTCCCAAAATTAGAAGGTAGAAGGCAAGATCCCATTATTGAACAATGTGATAAGTAAATGAACCTCCATTTAGACACTAAAAGGATTAAATGTCACTGAAATATAACTATTCAAGTGAATTGAGAAAATCCATATTTGAATAAAGGTCATCATATAACTTAAAAGGAACATATTAATCATAATAGAATCACTAAGAAATTAAAGTACCTTCTTGGTGAAAATATCTCATTGAACCATTCCTTTACCTTGCTAAGTTGGCCCCCAAATATTTTAGATTAAACAAAATAAAACATCATAATGAAAGGAAGTATAAACTTAATGAAAATGCAAGTTTATTTTTAAAAATGGAGGTGATTTTGATAACCTCCATCATAGGGTTTATAGCCTAGGTGGAAATGTACCAAGGACTATGGTGGGACCAAATGAATCTCTATAGAGGTTATAGATACTTGGATGGTAGTATATAAATGCTCAAGCCTTCCTTTACTTATTCAAATTCTAAAAATAAATTACCCTTTTAAAAATCTCTAAGTGCCTGATATTTGCCTAGAACTTAATCAATTGATTCAAATAATAAAATAACTCTTTGCACAAAATAAACCTTTGAATAAATTAGGGTCCATTATTTTATTTTTTGAATCATAATTGAACACTCTCTTTTCCTCTAAGATTATCTAATGGGAGTTTCAGTGATTATCTCATAGTCCAATAATGGAGGCCCATGTTTAGATTATAAATGTTGAGGCAATGTTTTACATAAAATTTTTGTCATTTGTTGTAACCAACACACCTCATTATAAAACTATCAAATGATGACCCTATTTGAATTTTAAATTCCATGTTGAGGACTTGTGAAATTAATTTCTCTAGGATCAAGCTAAAAATCATTACCTTAATGTCTAAGTCAAAATCAAGGTCATTACAAGATTGTTGTCTTAGGCCCTTCACTTTTAAAGTTTAACTTTATTATAATGATGTATTTATTTGATTTTGAAATAACCAAGCTGATTAAATGTTTCCTAAGTTGATTTACCAATTATATATATATATATATATATATATATATATATATATTAACATCATAAAACCTAAATTTGATGAACATCATAAAACTAAAATCCAAATAGGTGTATTAATTAACTTTAATTAATATTTCCATATAGACCTTGAGACTCATATATATATATATATATGAGTCTCAAGGTCTATATGGAAATATTAATTAAAGTTAATTAATACACCTATTTGGATTTTAGTTTTATGATGTTCATCAAATTTAGGTTTTCATTTGATTTAGGGACTAACTTGGATAATTGGATTTTCCAAATTATGTGATATTTTAAGGATTATTCAGACTACATGATGTGACCATTGATAAAGCCCACTTGATCTAGATTATAAAAATCATTTGCAGTATGGATAACATTTTTATACTTAGTCATTTTGTAGAAGTTTCCTATACAGGTCATCACCACACATCTCTTATAAACTTAGATAAACCATATAATTTAGTATAATAAATATATATTGAATCCAAATGTGCCATAAGTATCTATTTATTAACCCAATTATATAAAATAAAATGACTAAGGCATATAATCCACAAGCTTCTAGATAAGTGTGGATTATCCACATTTCTCAATCTTGATCCTTTAGAACCTATAGATAATGACATATTAAGGTTCATTAGGCATACGTTTAACTAAAACCACACCATGTATCTTGATCATGCACATCTATAAATTTTAGGTAGGTCTACATAGTCAAATATTAAAGACAATATGGAGTAATGTGGAACCTATCAGAGTTGTCAATTTCAAAATGGTGTTATAAATGTTAAACACCTAAGAGAACTCAATGAGTGAGTAAATTTCACATGGAACTTGTTAGATTTATTCATCTCTCATAGGTGTCATAAATACTATATCAATAAGTATAATGTAATGAATAAGTATATGTCACATGAAACCTTTTAAAAAATTTAGTCTTCTAGGAGTGTAATAAATGTTATAACCCTAGGGAGATCCTGATGAATGAGTAGATGTCACATGGAACCTATAATAATTTTAAGTATCTTGACGATGTAAAACATATAAGATCCCTAAGAGATCCTAATGAGTGAGTAAATGTCATGTGTAACCTATCATAATTATCAATTTTACAATGGCATTATAGATGCCAAAATTTTAGGAGATCTCAATGAGTGATTAGATTTTGTATGAAACCTATTAGAGTTGTCAGTCTCTTCTGGGTGTTAGAAATATCAAACCCATATGGATATATTGATGAGTGAGAATATTTAATGTGTAACCTATCATAATTATCATTTTCATATGGGTGTCAAATATGACATAGCCTAATATGACAATCATGTACAAAGTGATAGGAAAGGCCCAAAGCCATTTGATTAAGTCAAGAAAGAAGTGCAATTTAAAACCTAGTTAAATCATAAAACAACACACATCACTCCCATATGAAAAATGGTGAAATGGAATAAAATACTTTGGATGAGGAAAGGATAAATACACATTTGATCTCGGTTGATAGTAGGATGCTAATTTTACACAACAAATCCAAGTGGCATATTCTAGTGCACATAAATAAAAAAGAGTGACACCCAAACCATACCTAATCAACATAGCCTAAATATTAATATCCAACCATAAGAGGACACATGACCCAAATAGAGTATTTCCAAGGTGATACATGAGCTAAAGTATGTGTGTTCCTACCATGCCATTGAATTAATCAGCTTGGGTAATTGGTATTTGATTTGATAACCTATAGACATCCTTTCATCATCATTAAATCTAAGCTGAGTTCACATTTCAAATATTATTTGAGTAAATTCTAAATTGGGAAATAATAAAGTGGATTGTGATACCAAATAATAATTTAACTCATATAAGGTGAGCCTCAAAATAAAATTAATACAATAGATCTTCATGGATCCCTATAATTCCTTGAAACAATCATATTTTCCATTACTACCCCAGCTACCAATTGTCCTTATTTTTAAAACATTTTAAATATTTTAATGTTGCTTCCCTCATATTAAAAATTATATGCTAACTAGATCCCCAACTCTAAATTATGACCACATCATCTTCAAATACTAATCCTAGTCCTGAATATAGAGATACCACTTTTCATTAGTCCTGACCCACTTTAGGCACTAAAACAAAGTCTTTTAAGCAATTGAATATGTGAAAAAGAAAATGTCAAATGAAAATGAAGATGAAACATAATTTCTTAATGATCTTGATACCTTGTAAATTTATGGTTTCACATGGCTTATACCAAACCATAGGTGTTCCATGTGTCGATCTCTCTAGAAACATGATATAAAACTGTGTGTGTGTACATGACACTCCCTCAGACTAAATGTTCTCTATGGGGTCTTAAAACAAAATACCATATATATATGGAGTTGTGTTTAAGTAGTTTTATAACCTCCTATAGTACACCCTAGTTTATTATTAGAGCACATTAGACACATGGGCTAAGATACATGAGATATATGGGTCATCTAAGATGGGCCATTGATCCTAATTGATGGGGAAAATAGAGGATATCAATTCCTACCACAATCATCTATTTTAGGAGGTAGTTCACATAGGGATGATATTGATAAATCACTTATTAAATTTAAAGGATGTCATTCATGTGAACATCCTATGGGTACCTTTGTTGAGTGTCATCCTTGAGGTAAAGGTGATCTTAGACCTTGGGAGCCTCATCAATGTCAATTTGGTCAAGGGAATTAATGTGGCCTAAGGGGTGGAAACTTATAAATGATGAGTTATCTTTTGGATTTGGTCTATTCCACCATCACATTAAAGTTTAATATATTCCTACCATGGACCCATATTGGCTCTATTGTCCATGTGGTCTTTTTCAATCTATACATGTGCCATTACAAAAAACACATCTATGATGTCTATGAGTCATTATACTTAGTGGTATGTATATATGGAATTCCCATGCCAAAACTATTAGATAAAATCAAAAGGATGATCCTACCCATAGGATATTAATGTTACTACATATACCACACCATCATTTCGGTGGAAAGCATTTGGAAATTCCCTTTACTTTATCCCTACTAGGTCTTATATGGCCTTACTCAAAAAGAAATTAATTATCAATTAGTTGAAGGTGTCATGGGTTACTAGATTGATTTATTAAATAAGGCATACCTATATTTTCCAATATTCATCCACCATCACGATTAAAATAACATACCTTCACTACACAAGATGGTGTTGAACAAGAATTCATATGCCCTAGGGAGGACTGAGCATAAAAGTGGGATCCCTGAGGGGCCATCCATGCCCATGTGGAAAGATATGTAGCTAGACTCAACACCATGTATCACCATGAGGCCCATGAATATTATTATATTCATGTTAATCCATCTAATGATGTCTAAGTGTTTGCAAGTTAGATGTGGAAAATAAGAAAGGGATAAGGCCCATTCTAGTCTTTTTAATAAGGAAAGGCCATTGTTACCTTCACAATCTCCTTTAATTCAACTTGGGGATGGTGTTCATGAAATTTCACCACATATTTATAAGAGGATCATATAGTTTTTCCACACACCTTTACCTCCATGAGATTCACCTTCTTTGCCCACAACTCAAGCTACACCACCTCCAATTGTTCCATGGGTCACTCCGCCATCAACAACATAGGTGTTACACTTTAATATCAAGAACAACCCTAAGAAGAGCCTAGAGTGTGACCAATAATTAGGGACCCTAGATATTCCTTCCCCAACTACCACAATCCCTTCATAACCTATCATACCACCTCTAATATTTCTTACTCCCATTAAGCCTATCCTAATGAGGCCTTCCTCAATTTCTATCACACAAACTCCCCATTTCATCCAAGTGCCCCTAGATTTGGCCATATTAATTGTCCTCACTTATTAATTACCATCGAATCAACTCATTCCACCCATAAAAATACATGAAACATACCTTTGGTCTCCCATAGTCTCAATTATGTGGTCCTAATCTTTAGGAGTGTAAGATTCAATTTAGAAAACCTCTAAAACCATGGTAAGAGCTCATATTATATTGTCTCCTATATTAAAATAACCAACATAAACTATGGAATCCATGTCATTATAACCATTAGTTACTCCTATAGTATTCACAATTCTAGTGGTACCAAGCTCTGCAGTGCCTACAACTACTCCCCTAACAGTGTAGTTTATTCTTGTGACAATTATCACCACAACTCCTTAGATTACTATACAACAAGATGATCCAAACATGATGCCAAAATTTAAGAAGAGGGTAACATTAATTATGGCTTCAATTTATGTCCTTAATATAATCATTACCATAGCCTCTTTATATATCACCCCAAGTCCTCAATAACTTGGCTTTAACTAGCCAATTTAATCATTCATCATGAACACTAATCGAAGAGTTGTCATTAGTTCTTAGATCTATATGACCCATTAGTAGTTTTATTACCAATTATTACCTTAGGCCTCTTCATTTATTGTCCTTATATTTTCCCCTATTTCACCTCTTCCAACCTTCTTCCCAATTCCCTCCCCATCCTCCATCCCATTCCCAGTGCCTCCTCCACTCTCACACCTTGTAGCCTTCCCTCCATATTTTATTTCAACTGGTACCACTACTCCTATTACACCTTCAAAAACCTTCGGTAAATTATATGGGCCAAGTTGGGTTAGGCACATTGATGATTATTCTACACAAAGACCAAATATGGTCTATCAAGTGGACTCAGACATCTAATGGTAATTTTAAAAAGCATTTGAGAGGATGAAGAGGGTGCTCATATAGACCTTCACTAGAGAGGGAAACCCCATGTAATGGAGGAATAATAAATAACCCTTATCCCTCATCAAATTAATAACTGAAAGTGAAGTATAGAGGGTAGTATAATATCCAGTCTCAGTGCTCTAGGATATGAATGACCTCATGAAGAAAATAATGGAGGATCTTAGAAATAAATTAATAACTTTGGAGTCTTAGGTAAGAATTACTTTATATGCAAGAATAATTATGAGAGTGGAATAAAATATCATCTAGTTTTTCACCATATATAGTGAAGTCACTAAATCCCTCTCTAAAAACAAAGAGCTCCTCAAAATATGTAGGTATATCAAGAGAGTATTATCTAGGTGGATAATAAGTGCAAGAATTTGGGTACTATCATAAATAAGTGGATGTTCTCAAAATTAAATTTCATGTCAATTTTGGAATCAAACCTATAAAAAAATTTATAGGGGTCATGAGATCATCCATTAAGGAGTGATTGAACATGACCAAAATGTAAATTAATGCACTAGAGAAAATTAAGGACCAAATCCTCACTTATTTCAAGAATGTTAAAATTTCAGTGCTCTTCCACCTTGATGGTGCCCTACTAGGGAGGGATGAATTTGGAGTCCACTTGGTGAAATTTGATGAGATATCATGAAGATAAATGTGGCCAAATAAAATAAGGTAGGATCTAAATCCACCTTTTATTTAGGCACACAATCCATGGAAAACATTAGCCAAGTCTAAGAGGTCAAGGTCTATTTAAAGGCCCACTCAAGGATCAAAATAAAATAATAACTCAAGGATATATAATATTATAGGAGATACCTATGAACCTATATAATATTAACCATGAGGCCAACCTTGTTGATCAAACATTGGCATCTTAACAAGGTCTACCAAAGAATTTAGGAAGTAGTTTACCTCTAAAAATCTCTTGGTTCTCTCTTAGTTAGCCATGGGTAATATTATCTATTTGTTATAGGATAATAATATTTTGATATAACTATGTTACAAAATTTTAGGCCATGATGGCCCTGAATGGGTACTTGTGATACTATGGGATGAGACCCATTATTTTTCTATATATGACTATGTAATGTTTTTTAAAGGTCAAATCTATTTTTAAAAAAATATTATTAGATTAATGAAAAATTATTTTTTTATTGTAATTTTTTTTGGTTTTATAAGATGTATTCTACTTTATTTATATTTTAATGGATCAATAATAATGCTAGAGGAATGTAATTTTTTATTTTCTATAGATTCAATGCATTAACTAGGATGTGTTTCTTACAATTCTATTTAAGTTATTTGATCTCTTCATTTTATGTGAAATATATAAGGATATATGTGTAATTAATTATATATATTTTTATAATTCAATCATTAAATGCATCTTATAATTAACCATTTAAACCTTTTTTTTCAAACCCTCTCCCAGTGTGACTAGAGCTTGAGCCATTGTGTAACTTGGCATATAGTGGTGTAACTATACAAGGGCACATAATGCTCATAGAAAAATTTATGTTAGTCATTTATTCAAAATGATCTCTCTCTCTCTCTCTCTCTCCATTTCATTATAAACTATGAAGTGAAAAAAAATAGAGCTCTAAATTTCAATATGTTGTAATTAGTTTGGAAAGAAATGTATAATTTATGTGAGTTAGTGATAAAATTGGTATATTACCTTTGGTTTTAGTGTTTCATAACTTTGAGATATATTAAAAGCTGTATATTTAAGGGATCCTAATATCATTATCTAATACCCTATATTATCTCAAAAATAATCCTAAAATAATAGTACATAATTATCCAAATTATTCCTTAAGCTCGCTCAATACATCTATCCTAATAGGTGTACTTGGGATTGATATCTTAAACTAAATAATGGGATTGAAGTGAAGGTTTTATTTATATAAATGGATATTTATTATACCTTACATGATTTATCCTAACAAGGTTTCCCTCTATGACCTATTTTTAATTTTTTACATTTGACCGAAACCAAGTTGACCTTGGTTGACCTAGTTGCATAATGTGTGTCATAATTTTCATAAATATTTAAACCTAGGTTGAATTAGTAGTCATTATGGGTTTTCAATTAGTTATGGGGTATCGATAGGATAATTTCATAGGGAATTAGATAATCTATATTTTTTTACTTAGGGAGTTAAATAAGAGGGATTTATGGTGGGTTTAGGTATGATATAATTAACCAACATTCTTATAAAGCACCAATAGTCTACCCACCCAATTATCAATGCACCCTTTAAGGTATGAACTCAATTAGATTGAAACTCAATAGGATAGTTTAAAAAATGATGTCCTAGTAAATGATAAGGTTTATAAAAAATTGCATGTATACATATACCCCAGTCAAAGCTCATCACATATCATGAAGATGAACATCAGATGGTGGTTAGAGAAATAACATATCCATGAATGAAAATAAACTAATAAATTACAATGAAAAGTGAAAAATAAATGAAATTAAACTTTCAAATATGTAACTTGACTTACCTTATTATTTTTTAATAAGAGATACATGAGAAACATATTAATATGTAATTTAGTGTGCACAAAAAGAGAGACACTTGAAAAATAAGATGAAATTTGAATTTTCTTCAAAAATATGTGGTTAACACTTAAAAATTATCTACTTTGTTAGGATTTCAATATTTTTTTATTTTTTTTCAAAACTGTTTATAGAAATGAAGTGATAGAAAAATATGGAATTTCATACTTAAAAAATTGAAGTTTTTAGGATTTTCAAAAAAAATTTATAAAAGGAAAAAAATAATATTCATTCATTAATTTGATATTATCGACTATCAAAGCTTTGGGTATCCTATTTTATTAAGATAGATGATGCTTTGATCTTATAGGAGGTAGATAATTTGGAGGATAGATCATGGTTTATGCCAACATAGTGTATGTGTGGAATGTATGAAAAAAATTGTTTAGCATATTGGGATTAAAATGAACTAGTTTAGGGGGCTGAGCGCAATGACTGTGGCTGGAGAAAGGCACACGGGCGTTCCACCGACTGGTGAGCCGTCGGCAAACCCCAGGGAGGAGGCTGCGCCACTTGGGGATAACAATGAAGGTTTGAAGTCTTTTTATTCTAGTGAGAGAGTAAAGTTGAGTAAAGTCAATGGGTGCCTACTGAGAAGGTAGGACCGGCCTGTTCTGGTCATACCTCAGGAGACAATCTAGGAAGATATTGAATACCATTCTTCACACACCTTGATCTGTAAATTTTTGGGAATACACATCCCTCAGGCAGCGCTGGAAGCATGGATTAGGCACTCTTGGGCAGTAAATGGGGACTTTGACATTATGTTAGCAGGGAATAACTACTTTATGGTGAGTTTCTCTTTTGTGACAGACTGTAATCATATTTTTGAAGGCGGACCTTACTTCTATGAAAGAGTAGGACTGTTCCTCAAACCATGGCATTCTGGGTTTAATACGGCTGAGGAATTGCTAGCGTGTGTTCCGGTTTGGGTGCGCCTTCCATGGCTGCCGTTGGAATTCTGGAGGGAGGATATTCTCAGATAGATAGCGGCTATGTTGGGCACACCGACAGTGATAGCCCACCAATCTCTGGACAGGAAATTCATCACTTATGCTCGAGTCTATGTGGACATGGATTTGAACAAGCCTCTTCCAGATTCAGTGGAAATTTGTCTGGGATCACTGAAATGGATTCAACAGATTGACTATGAATCCATCCCATTCAGATCTAGAATTTGCCATGTTTATGGACATTTGCACCGGCAGTGCCCCCACGCTGCCAAAGACAAAGGCCCATTGTCAGATTCTGCAACGCCTCCTACTACCTTGGGTGGTATGGGGGTTGGGAGTGCAGGCCAAAATGATAAAGCAAAAACCCAACCGGACAGGGTGAGTAAAGGGAAAAATTCAGCAGTGGGGAATTTGGCGCAGGGCTCAGCTGAGTTCTTCAGTGGGGGAATGGATGAATTCATGCCAGTACGAAAGTGTGCTAGAGGCCGAGGGCAATGAAGAGGATTGGGGGAGAGGCAGAGTGATCAGGGATTTAACAGGTTTGAATCCCTTGATAACATGCTCATAGAGGAGGGCTTTCCGGTGCAGGACCTTGGCAATGAGGTGGAACAGCAAAACCAAGGCCCAATACTTTTAGCCGGAGTTGATAGGATGGACCAAACGCTGATGGAGGACTCTCTGAGATTGGAGGTAGGGCAGCCGGCTGATTTGCAAGAGTTGAAGGAGAAAGAAGTGAGATGGGCAGATTTAGTAAAGGAAGGAGAGCCAACAAGAAAAGATAAGAATCTGGCTTTGGCCCTGGGTTTGGTGCAAAAACAATTCAAAAAGGCCACTTCATCAGCTGCCCCTAAAGTGGGGAGAAGAAAAGACCAGGACAAACTCAAAATTACAAATGATTTATTGGTGGAATCTGGGGTTGTCAAGACCTTGGAGGAGCATTTTCCCCAATCCACCCAATGATTGTGTTATCTTGGAATGCAAGGGGACTGAATAGCTGCCCCAGACAAAAAGCTATTCGTAGATTGGTGTGGGAGCACTCACCAGACATTTTTTGTATACAGGAGACTAAACTTTCCGTGGAGTCTCTATTTGCTTGTATGCCAAACATTTGGAATAATGGGCAATGGCAATGTATAGGTGCCAGAGGTAGTTCGGGAGGACTAGCTATGGGATGGAATCAGAGGAAAATTCTGCCATTACATTGGATTTCCAATATTTCGGCTTTGCCAATGACAGCCTCATCTTTGGAAATAGGTGAATTATGCTTGGTTACTACTGTGTATGCCCCAGGAGATCTTGAGGGACAGCAACAGCTTTGGGCGCATATCCGCTATGTTCGCAAGTGTTTTCCATTCTTGCCATGGATTGTTGCAAGCGACTTCAATGCAATAATGAGCCTAGAGGAGAAGAGAGGTGGGATTAACCGCTTAAGCCCCTCTTCGGAGTGTTTACGCCATAATGCTGCAGCTCTTCGTATCACGGATGTGAAACCTGCAAATGGGATTTTTACTTGGAGCAACCGAAGATCAGGTAATGCGGCCATTTCTGAATGCCTTAATAGATTTCTAGTTTCATGTTTTTGGCAGTCTAGTGCTTTCACTCTCACCTGTGAAATTTTGGATTGGAGGGGTTCGGACCACTGGCCTATCAAACTTTCTATTGGTCAGATTTGTGGTCCTAAAAAGCCTCCATTTAAATTCCAGTTGATGTGGATCCGTGACCCCTCCCTGCATGATCTCATAAAACAATGGTGGAGACAAGGAGGTCCTGCTTTTGGAACAGCCATGTATTCCTTTCTGAAAAAGCTACAATTTGTCAAAAGGAAATTGCAGATTTGGAATAGGAACTATTTCGGGAACTTATAGGATATGAAGAGGAGAATGCAAGACTAGCTGGATGGCATAACTAGGCATATAAGAGATTATGGCCTCTCAGAGGACCTTTGCCTGGAGGAATCTAGAGCTGCAAAAGAACTGGCTGAGTGGGAGCTTCGAGAGGAGATTTTTTGGAAGCAGAAGGCACGGATTGAGTGGCTTCAAGAGGGAGATAGAAATACGGCCTTTTTCCATAGATTTGTTCAAGGAAGAAGAAATGGTAACTTTATTACCTCTCTTGTTGCACAAGACGGGACGCACCTTTCTTCCTCTCAGGATATTAGAAGAGAAGTAGTTCGATACTTCTCTGAGCTCTTTGCTAGTGAACCACTGCGGGATGAAAGGGTAGAAAATGAGGTGCTGTCCTGCATTCCATCCTTGGTGGATGACAGAATGAATGAAGATCTTATGAGGCCAGTCGGAGTGGAGGAAGTGGAGGAAGCTTTGTTCAGCATGAAGAGAGGCAAGGCCCCTGGACCTGATGGATTTCCTGCTGATTTTTTTCAAGAATACTGGGATATAATTAAGCAAGATTTATTGAGTGTCATACAGGAATCCTATTCAAGCAAGGAAATGCTTAGAGCTTTGAATGCTACTTTCTTGGTGCTAATCCTGAAGAAGGAGCAGGCAAATAAGCTTGAGATGTTCAGGCCAATTGCGCTTTGCAATGTAGTGTATAAAATAATCACTAAGCTTATAGCGCAAAGACTGAAAGTAATCCTTCCCAATCTTATTTCTGAGGAGCAAGGAGGTTTTGTTGCCGGTAGACAAATTTTAGATGGAGTGGTGATAGCTTTTGAAGCTATCCACTCTATGAGTATTTCACAAGAGAGAGCGATGTTTATTAAGCTTGATCTTGCGAAAGCCTATGACAGAGTTAGATGGAGATTTTTACGGAAAATTTTGGAGGCCTTTGGTTTCAAGCAAAACTAGATTAGCTGGGTGTTCAGTTGTGTTGCCACGCCTTCCTTCTCTGTCCTTGTTAATGGTGAGCCTACGGAACTGTTTAGAGCCGACAGAGGTCTCCGTCAAGGAGATCCTCTCTCCCCTTATCTGTTTATTATCATGGCCGAAGGGTTTGGGTGGCTCTTCAGGAGTCGAGTCTCCCAGAACCTGATACAGTGTTGGAAATGGGAAGGGGAGCTTGCCACCCTGTCCCATCTACAATTCATTGATGACACTATCTTGGCAGGTAAAGCTCGGATAAAGGAGGTGAAAGCTTTTCGAGCTACTCTGGATAACTATCTGGCAGCTTCTGGACAGCGGATTAATGAGCAAAAATCTTTTATTGTCTTCTTTAACACCCCTGAGTCTATTCAGAGGAGGATTGCTACTACTCTCCAGTTTCAGATTCACACATTACCGGTGGTTTATTTAGGGGTTCCTATTGTGGTGGGAAGACAGCCAAGGCTATTTTGGCAAAATATTCTGGATAAACTGAGACAGAAGGTAAGTCATTGGACTTATAGATGGCTTTCTACTGCTAGAAGAGTTACTTTGCTTCAATCTGTTATCCAAGCTCTGCCTATATACCGCTGCATGGTTCAAAGTGCACCGGTCTATTTTTTAAAGGAGTACGATGCGCTCTCTAGGAGGTTCTTGTGGAGTGGCAATCTTCAAAATTCCAAGTGGAGTCTCATCAATTGGGACACGGTTTGCAGTCCAAAGAAAGAAGGCGGCCTGGGCCTGTGGTCGGCCATGTTAGCTAACCAAGCACTTGCGGCCAAACTCTACTGGCGGTGGTGCACGCACTTTTCTTCCTGGTGGGCCCGAATCTTGACTACCAAATATCTCCCGGGCATAAATCTTCATGACATAGCTAGAATTCCTATTGAGGGGAAAGGATCGATGATTTGGAGTACCCTCAAGCTTGGAGCGCATTTGGTTAAAAATGGTCTTTTTTGGGTTTGTAACAGTGGTTCAGAGGCCTTATTCTGGGAAGACTCCTAGGATGGTGAGCCACCTTTGCTTCACTCACATCCTCACCTGCATTCTCTTGCGGACTCCTTTCAGGTTGCTGGGTGGAATACCATGTTATATTACAAGGAGCCTTATAATATGGGAACGAGCATTGGATACAGGTGGAAACATTCCTCTGATTGGCCGCCTGGAGGATCGGATGAGGAGAGAATAGTCTTATCTCAGATTTTGGAGACCAGAAGGTGTAGTGCGTTGCAAGGCCCTGATACTCTTGCTTGGAGTGGTGATGTTACGGGACAGTATTCTGTGGCTGCAGGATACAGGAACCTGACTGAGCAAACGAGGGAGGTTGGTCAGTTTTAGTGGGGTAAGTATATTTGGAATCGATGGGCTTGGCTCAAATGCAATTTTTTTCTTTGGTTGCTCACACATAAGAGATGTCTCACCTGGGACAATCTCCAGAGGAGGGGCTTTCAGGGACCTTCTATGTGCTCTTTGTGTTATAACAATGAGGAAACTAGAGTCCATCTCTTTTTCCAATGCTCTTTTGCTATTCAAGTCTGGCACCTGTGGTGGAGGGCATGGAATGTTCCTTGTAGGCACGTTTCCAATCTCAATTAGTTCTGGTCTAGGTTGGGTGAAGCTCCAATTAAAAACACCCTGTTTCAGAATGCCTAGGCGGTGGGCCACTCCTTCATTCTGTGGCACCTGTGGCTTGAAAGGAACCAATGTATCTTCAGGGGAGAGAGGCTGGAGTTGAGTCTGTTGTGGCTCAAAATTACCAACGCACTCCAAGAGACCTTGTCAGCTAGAGGCGCGATGGCTTCTGATGATGTTATTGGAGCAGAGACTGTTTGGACGCACCTGGGAGTTAGTTTAACTACTGCTGGAAAGATTTTGGATGGCAGCAGCTTGGAGAATGGGAGGAAGAGACAGGTTCAGCCTATCAATAGAGCTAGCAGCTGGACGCCACCTGTGGTTGGGGTGGTTAAAATAAATACTGATGGATCCTCTCGTGGCAACCTAGGTTTGGCTGGAATTGGAGGAATTGGGCGTGATTGCTCAGGTAACATTCAATTTGTTTTTTCCATTTACAGAGGCTGTCATACGAATAATCAGATGGAGGCCGAAGCTATTCTGGAGGCTGTGAAAATTTGTTGTGTTTACGGTCATCTCAATGTCATTTGTGAGTCAGATTCTCAAGTTATAATTAATCTGTTAAATAAGGATAATCATGATAGGATTGAGTGGAATTTAAGAGTCATTGTTCAACAGATTAGGCAATTTAGTCAGTCCTTAAAGTCGATTTCCTTTCAACACATCCCACGGGAGTGGAATGGTGTGGCGGACATGCTGGCCAAGTGGGCCTCAGAGAATGGCACTTCTTGGAATATCACGGAGATGAATAGGCTTCCCGCGAATATGTGTCATGAGCTGGTCCAAATGGTGGATCAGGAGAAAATCTTGTAATTGTTTTCTTCCTTGGTTCTTAATAAATTTTTACCCCTTTTGAGTCAAAAAAATAAAAATAAAAATGAACTAGTTTAGGAAATTTAGATGATATTGAAAATTTGTTTTGTATAAAGTACCTAAAAAAATAGTAATAGAGTAAAAATTACCACAAAAAATAGGTAAGAGTTAAAAAATGAAAAATTAGGTTTGGGGAATTAATTATCATCTAGTTAAAATCACCATTGATTTCAAATGGGGTTAGCCTATCCAACCTAGACTAATATGGAGGGATTAAGTAATTTTGTCAAACTCTGTATGGGTTGACCAACCTAGTTAAATAGAATAATGGCTAGGAACATAAATATTGATTGACTATGTTTAAAATAATAATGTGGTTGATTATGTACCTGCAAACTAATGGTGTTAGGTATTAATATGGCCGTTTTAGTTTTAAAGATGGTTGAAAATGTAGTAAAGTGGTTGAAGGTGAACCATCTAGCCAATCTAGTTAGAATAAGTGTCCAAATGTAGTATACCTAGCTGACTTAGTATTAAATAAAACTCCTTGATGTATTTAATTACATAGTTGACCTAGTTATAAAATATGGATAAAGGGAAAAATATTTTGATAAGTAGTTAAGTGATTAATTTTTTATATTTTTATTTTTAATGTATGTTTGATTATCAATATATAGTTATCTTACCATTTATTATTATTTTTGATATTTCATATAAGTGAAAAAGTATATGCATACTAGTAGATGTAGTGTGGCTAAAAAATATACTAGATAGTTTTTTCTGTAGCAGATTATGCACAACTTAAATCCTTAGGATTTTATGGGATTATGGATTTTTCATATATTTTTTAAGTGTTTATTTGGTTACCATGTTGATTTGGTAGCACTTTCCTAACACATTATATGGGTGGTGTATGGGGATACCAATTATATCAGTATCACCCTAGAGGATGTCCATGATTTGTTTAGAGTTTCTATTATAGGTAAGCCTATCATTTTGATACACTAGATATGGAAGAGGATAGGCTTAGCCTTATGAAATACTAGATCGAATAGGTATATCTAAGTGGTCTTGTGAGTATGCTTATTTGATGTGTATGTGTCAATTATTTTCAATATTTAAAAGTCCATCATTGGACTTGTGATAGCTCATGTGATCTATAATAAGTTGGATATGAAGGTCCTATTAAATATTATTAAATTGTGTTGATCCATGTTTGATCATGGCACATTGTATGGCTTGGGGTAAGTGATATGGGTGTAGTTATTATAGGAATTTTATAGTATTTTATTGTAGGGGTAGATGATGATGGGCCCCATTATATAATTGAGTATCTATATCTATGGTATATTACTTATGTAGTATTTTATGATTACTACATGTAGTGGATGATTCCCTATTGCATGTGTGAAGGAGGTAAAAATATCACATGGTACATGTTGTACCACATGTTTTAGTGTTGTGTACTATCATTTGAGGGAAAATTATTTGGCATTTATATCAATTCATGATAAATACTTAGTGATCATGGCTAAGTAATTTTAGGCACAAAGTTGATTATGTACTATTGGACATTATTTGTGGTGGGTGAAGCTACACCTAATAGTTTATGTACTAGAGAATTTTGGATTTCCACATCCCATAGTTCATGTAGTATTAATATCATATTGGGCATGACATACAATACATAAATATGGAGTAGGAGGTGTTAGGGTACCACTCAAGGTTCACATGATATGACCTCACTGAGCTAGGGTACCTAAAAGAGGAAGAGGATAACATATAATACTAGATAATGTATCGTAATAAATGTTCTTTTTTCCACCACCATGGCCATAAAGATAAATATAAGATCTAGTGTAGCCATAGGTAGAGCTAAAACCATAGGGATACCCAGTCATGTAGCCTATAGTGAGTTGGTCTATTATGAGGCATATTCATAATGGAGTGTGTCATGCTATTTTGATTTAGATTTGTTAGTATAGAGGTTTAACTCCATCATGTAGCCATGAATTTTAGGAGGTTCCTAGTTGATGTAGAGATAGAGAAACTATTGGTGAGTAAGATGTGGTGTCTTATGATTATTTTTATTTTAGATAGAGATACATGATAGATATAAGTTTTTTTTTGGATGTATATGTGAGGATCCAGTGTCGTTTTTACTTTGATTTTAATAGAAGTTGTATTGGAAGAGATCATATGGTCAACCATGGTGGATAGGTCCCATCATGATATAGTGGATAACATGTGTTGATGGTGAAATTTTGTATGTCAATGAATTAACCCTTTCACCTATCATGAAAGTCAAGATGGAATCAAACCAGTTTAATTGTAGGGGTTATAAGGAAAATGATTTGATTCTAATATATGTAGGGTATTTTAATAATCCTATGAATAAGTCAACAAATCAAACATTAAATTATGCATCAATATATTTCACAAACCATATACTTATTCAATATTAAAATTAGAACCAGATTAAAAAGATATAATATAATCTATTTAATAGAGTAAAACCTATGAATGAGGCAATATATTGAGTGAAAGATCTATGATCCATGTATTTTATTATCAATTTATCTCTTTGTAAATGACTTAAGGACACAATGTATAAAACAAACTAAAGGAAATAAAATGAAAGAAACTAAATGATAGATAAAATAAATGAAGTCATAAAAAATCAAACAAGGAATGGAAACTAGAACTATAATACTCACTTAATATTTAAATGCAAGAAACTAATTAATAACTAATAAAAGAACTAAAAAATATATAAAACTATTTATAATAAAATAATAGTCACTTCTACATAAAATTATATAAATAGAAAAATAAAAATAAATTAATAAAATGCTTTAAATAAATCTTTAAAACTACAAACAAAATAATGAAAACTAAAACAAAAATGGAAAATAAATAAACTAATTTAAAGAGACTAAGAATAGTATAAAATAAATAACAATCTAACCTTAAAACCAAAGAGATAAAATGGAAGAAATGAAATTAGAATAAATAAATTTATACTAAACAAAGCAAATTATCTAACTTTGAAATAGAAACTAACTAAAAGTAGAAATAAATAACAAAATAGAAAGGACATAATCTATCTAAAATAGAAATGGAATTCTAACTAGAATAATAAATAAAGATAAAACTAACTAAAATAAGAGATTTTTTTAAGAATTGGAACATGGATCAAATTAGAAGTGTAAAAGGAATAGCTTTATTGAGAAACAAATGAAATCAATCTAATTATGAACAAAATCTTAAAAAGAGAATCATAATATTAACAATTTATCATAAATTGTGAGATATTCATCATTCTTTGGGTCAGGTACACAAAGTTATACACATATGATTACATATGTAAAATAATAAAATGATATTTATTCTTGATAATCTTCAGATAATTAGTAATGAATAAATTAAGAAACTTTGATATACCTATGTTATTCAATAAGATTACTTCACCATTAAAGAGTGCATTGTTTGGTATATCTATAATTTATTATTTGATCTCATATATGCTTGCACATAAGAATAAAATATTCAAAACTTTCAAACTTAAAAGAGATATTGATACTTGTGTGATCATCCCCTTGTTATCTATTTTCAGTTTATTTATAATTAACTCTCCTTGAGATACTTATGAATCAAGTTAAAACTAACGTTTAGTTAGTTATAGTTAAAGTTAATTAAATTTTAAAGTTATTTATTTTATTTAGAAGTTATAAATTTTATAACTTAACTTTATAATTTGAAATTTAATAAAATTTTAAAAAATCAAATAATAAATATAGACCAAATTACAAATTATAATGAGTGGGGTCCCTTTGACTTGATTTGACATTCATTTAGATAATCATATAGCTTTACATACACTAATATTAAATGACATAAACCTATTTTAACATTAGTAATCCATAAATAGCATTTATCTCATCATAAATGATAAAAATAAGCCTAAATGGATTTTATGATTTTTTCAAGAATTTTTAATGATGTCATGAAGTCAACTATATCACTACCAAAAATCATCTATCAAAATAACTAAAACTACAAAGTATTCACAACATCAATGTACCAAAATACCAAAAATTAAAATAAAATCAAACAAGTCTTAACCAAGTCAATTAGAAGCACTAGTAGAAAACAAGTCAATGAATGAAGCCCCCTTATCCATCTGATATTCTTTGTACTCCATTGAGGTAGCTATAAAATAAATAAAATTATCTCCTCCACAATGATCATAAACTTACAAATTTACTTTATTTAGCACTCAAGTCACCATGGGTTGAATATTATGGTGAATAACATGTTTATTAGAATAGTAGGTTTATTAGGATTAGGTGAAGAAGACCTAGTAAGCAACACCAAGGAAGGGTTAAAATCATTATAGTTGGGATTCAACCTAGGAATGAGCTCTATATGATACACAAAATGATAATTTATAATTGATTCAATGGCAGTATGCATTCATTGGGAATACTCATTTATATTGCATCATCTATAGGACTATACTTCTAAGGAGATCTCCTTAGTTCTCCATAGGTTAAACCACATAAACTCACTACAAAAGATGAAATGTTATCAAATAAGATATATAAAATGGAATCAGATACATCAAAATCAATTAAAACATGATTTCAATGGTGAAAAGTCTTATAAAACACGTTATCATGGCCACACACACACACACACACACACGAAGGAGTATCCTCACCTTGTCATTCATTGTCTCTTCCCCACATATTCCTCCCTAAAATAGGTGAGTCTAGGGTCCACCTAACACACTATATTTAAATAATTTTAATATAATCATTTTAATCAAATAAATAAAATATACTTAAACTCAATATTTAACATTTATTTGACCATTCACAACAAAAATAAAAATTGCCAAAAATTGAATATTACCACTATTGCCATTTCAATAAACAATTAAGAATGAATATAAAAACATAATGATTATTTCCTTCAAAATTTTGAATTTAAAATTTAATTATGATTTTAATATCCTTATATCATACCAATATTTTTATGATATTGAATAGGTTTTGAGTATGAACAATCAAAACATTCAACCAATAATAATTGAGTTTAATGAAACAATAAAAAATTGTAGAGTTTTTTTCATGTAGCCAAAATAACCATGACAAATTATTTCAAAAAAATTATGCATGTATTCAAATTCCAAAAACCTTTTGTAAATCATATAGATAATTCAAAATAGAATGAACAAACATTAAAACTATGCAACTTATAATCACCAATTACACTCGAAACATCATTGATATGTAAATGATTAAAACATTGTATCATAAAATTCTACTTGAACCTTCAATTTTCACCATCTTATTGAAATCCTAAATATTCATTATACTGAATGGATACATGATCAAATTTAAATATATTCAAAATATCTATAATAAAGGCTTCAAAATAATCTTCCTTATATTAAAATAAGTAACGAAAATTCTTATAAAAACTAAATAATAACTAACTCAACTAAATTCATGCAATTTATTAATATTCACTTTATGTTCTAAATGAAATGCATGTGTATATTATATTAACTCATATTTTAAAACTAAAAAAAATGTCAAAACAATTAAATAAACTCTACCAAATGTTTTGACACAACCCAAAGGAGAATGAGCAAACACCACATATGTTTTAGAAAACTAAACATATTACTAAAACTGTAGAATTTAATAAGCCCATTCATTTAATTATAACTACATATTCCATAAATATTGAAATTTTATCCATTAAAAACAATAAAAATACCTTAAATATGCATGCATTTTATCATATAATGAATCGAAACACATAAATCTAAGAAAATGTAGCAAATATGCCAACAATAGTCACATTATCATAGAAATACATATCAACCTAATTGAAAAGTACTATGAGGAAATAAATCATCAATATTTGTATATATTTTAATGAAAACTAAAATAAATATAATGAACAAGAAGATATCCTAACATGAAAACCACATATACCAAAAAATTGACACAAACAAATGCACAACTCACCATTTTCATTTGATTTATAGAAAATATACTATAGATGCCTTCCTCTTTAAAAATAATCCACTTAAATGAATATGCAGTAACCTTATTATTGAAACAAAGATTCTTTATGCTAAAGAGTTTGATATAAACCATAATGAAGAACATTATTTCAAAAATAATATATCAATGCTTACCATGACCATGGTTATATTCTAACAAACACCAAATAACTTCACATTTAAACATCCTTGTTCAAACAAAAATTTCATATAGATTGGCTTCTACCTATAAATCTTGACAAATGATATGATAATATAAAAACAAAAGCCTTTTATGTTTGGGTAGTTTCCATAACCACTCATTCAATGAGTCTAAGCAACAAGTATATTAATTTAGTGGATAATTAGTATTACTAAAAACCAAATCTCAACCAAAAAAAATCTCAAGACTACTAAAAACTTTGGATGCACTTTAGATTTTTACCAATTTTTCCATCATGATTCCCAAGATCAAGACAAGGACAAATGTAATAACTCTATGTTATATCCAACCACCAAAAAATCTATTCACCATAAATATAATAAAAACCATCACAACTTTCCATTTAATTTATTAAATCCATGGATCAAATATATTATCCACATTTATTGAAATGTCAATAAGCAATATACTAATATTTGAATAAATTTGAACTTACATCCTATACAAATAAATTACCTGAACAATGGCTAGGAAAATACAACATCTAACATAGAAATGATATTAATTCATTAGAATATTTAAAGGAATGGTTATTAACCAAGATCAATAAAAAAATATATGCATTATTTTGTTACCTTATAACTCACTGTGAAAACCATGTTACCTCAACTATGCACAAGAATCATTTTGAAAGTGCTAAGAAATACCATAACAAGGTTAAGAAAGAGGATATTATAGTCACATATATATGTGTTCTAGATGGATAAGTGGAATCATAAAATAATAAATCAATACATGTTCTCAACTTATTATCATGTGTCAATGCAATTAATTAATATACATATAACCATATGATTAGTAATTGAATGCAATTGTTGAAAAATTCAAAAATAAATTGTGTTGTGCAATCATAATATCACTTTGAAAAAATTTCTATTGATACTATAATATTAAAACTTACATCATAACTACAATTTTGACTGTTTCCTAAATAAGATTGAGTCTACCATAGGACAATCAAGAGTGTACATAGATTAAAATTTAGTAGAGATGCAAATATACTAATTTTATTAATGTAACATATACTTAATTAATATATTTTATGTTATGTAATACCTCATATTAGTTTTGTGAGTATAAAAATCATTCTAATATATCAATATTTCATATTCAAATACACATATAGAAACAACTATTTAAACTAATGCAAACAAGTTGGTCCCCACTAGTAGATTTAAACATTATGACAGAAGTCATCATATGGTAACATTGATCTTATCAAGACTTAAAAAAAATGAGAGATAATGAAATTAGGCATTACATTGGTGACCTTGATATCCATTATTGCTTTAGTAAATAGGGTTGCAAATAGTTTTTTTTAAAATTTGATATAATTAGAAGTGTGATCTAGGCAAATTATTTCCTAAGTAGTTATGCAAGAACCTCTCTAAGAAGTAAGATAAAAAGGGTTAAATTACTCATCTAGTGTGTAATGTAAAAATTTAAAGATTATAACAATAAATTTTAGGTTGGACGAATAACCAATGGATACCCTAGAATACAAACCTAAAAAATAAATTAATGCTCATAACACATGAATATTTGTACATGATATTACAAAAGATTAGTACAAAAATGATCAAGTAGTCATATCTTAGTAATTATATAATTATAGTGATACAATATTTAATTATATTTTTCCTCTTGTAATGATGAAATGTCATAGGTATTGACAACATTTTAAACCAAAAATAAAAAAGAATAAAACAAGTAAAAAAGAAACTATAAAAACAAGACAAGCAAACTAACTAAAGAAAATCTCCAAATGATGACCATTGACTAAATGACGCAACCAATTTACATCAGGATCTTACAAATGAAAATCATTCTTTCCAAGAACATCAACTATTTTATAAGGGCCAATCCAAAGTAAATCAAATTTATGATGTTTTCTTGACTCTTCATGCCCTTTATCCCAATATAATAGAAAATCACCAACTTTAAAATAATTTTTAGAAACATTTTTATGAAAGAAAATTTAATGTTTTTCTTGAGCCTTCTCAAATTTATGCAAGGATGTAACTTCAGTCTCTTCAAGGGATAAGATATAATTATGTCTTTGCTAAAAAATGTTAGTATCTTCCGATAAATATTGAAGAGTATTTATAGTAGAAAACATATGGAGTTTTATTGACTAAGTAGCTTCAAATCCATAAGATAACATGAATGGATAATATCCTATTTCATCCTTTACCATTATGAAATAAACCTATAATGATTCAAATATTATGAAATACCAATAATGTTTATTAACACACACCAACTTTTTCATAATCTAAATCAAATTTTTATTATTGGACCGAACCTATCCATTCCATCGAGGATATTACTTCAAGGAATGACTATAAATAATTGAACAATGTCATAAAAATTATAGATAATCATTTAAGATAAATTAAGGATGATTATTAGACATTATATCATATGAGACACCAAATATAGAGAACAAAATAATTTTAAAAAATAATATAACTTCAATTGTAACAAAAATTTTCATAGTTATTGCTTCAATCCACTTAGTGAAATAATTACTAGTTATTATAATATACCTATGACTAACTAAATAAGTATGTTGAATATAATAAATGAAATCAATACCCCACTTAATAAACATTTTTTTAATAATAATATAAATTAAAGGCATTGGAGTTAGTCTATATCTACTGGTAAAAATTTGATAAGATATATATGCATGAAATAACGTATACAAATCTTTAAAAATAATGATCCAATAATAAACTATATGTAAGATTTTATATGCAATAATTGTTCTTGCATAATGACCACCACAACTACCTTCATGACATCCTCTAAGGATCTTTTGAGTTTGATCATGAGTTAGACAAATTAAAAAAACACCATATTTATTCTTATTGAGCAAACAAAATCAAATAAATCAAATTTCAAAGCTTGTAATCTAAGTGATCTTCTTTGATTTTTATCTAAGTTAATAGGAAAAAATTGATTTTGGAAGTAATAAATCAAATCAAGGTACCAATCATCTTGAGAAAATAAATAGTCCCACTCATGCATTTAATGGTTAAATTTAAAATTTTAAGAAAATTCACCATCCTTAATAGTATTGAAATGTTATTTATCATAAATATAATTATCAATTGAAATCACTAAAACATGTATGCTAGTGGTCACCTTTTTAGCCAAATGTTTGATAATGTTATTTTAATTAATGGATTTTGGAGGTTTCAAATTCAAGATCAAACTCTTGAATCTTAAAAATCCACATGGCTAACCTCCCTTGAATAGTTGTCTAATTTAATATATAATAAAGTACATGTTCATTTGATCAAAAAATAAATTTATTTCCCATTAACATCTATCTAAATTTAGTCAAAAAAGAAATCAAAGATAAGACAACTTTTTTGATCAAGGGATACCTAGTATTGGTATCTTTAAAAACATATCTCATATAAATAATATGCATTTATTCATGATTATCATAATTTTGAGTCATAACGACACCTATGGATTTCTCAATAGCATTAAATTAATGAATAAAGGGCTTGTTTGGATTTGGTTTAGCAAGTACTGGTGAAATTACAATGACATATTTCAAACTATTAAACACTAAATAAGAACCCACATCCAAAACATAAACCATATTTTTATTTAAAATAACATGCAAATGATTATATTTATTAGTGAAATAAAAAAATATATGCACAAAATTAATTTTACCAAAAAAATATCTAACACCAAATGAGTCATGAGGTGGTGGTAAATATTTAATATCCTTACTTCTTGTAGGATAAATATATATGACATTTTTTTTTATGATGTGGCCTAACAGTTTCCCTTAAATTAATATAAAAACTAATTTATTAGGGTTTAGATAAATACTATATTTTCTACTTATTGTGAAAAGTTCACAAAGATGATCAATGTGCATCTTTCTATTTTTAGAATGCATGATGAGATCATCTAGGTAAAAGTGAATAATAATTATAATTAAATAATAAAAGGTTACATGAATGGCTCTCTAAAAAGTGTCACATGCATTCATTAAACCAAATACTATACTATTAAAATAAAATTTTCATCTTTATGTAGTAAAAGTAGTATTATTTCTATCTTCTAGATTTGAAAAAATGTTTTATATGTTGAAAATCAATCAAGAAGAGACAAAAATTTCATCAATGCTAGGTAGATGAAAATTATCCTTAACTCTATCCATATTCAAATTTATAAAGTTTACGCATAATTTAATATCACTATTTTTATATCTAATGGGTACTAAGTTAACTACCTAATCATAATATCTTACAGGAAAAATGACACCACCATCTAACATGTTATCAACATCCTTATTGATGGTGTCTTTCAATAAGGGGATTATTCTTCTAACCTTTTTCCTAACAATTTTTATACCAAGTTTGATAGTTATATCATTTTTAATTATTTTGGTATCATAAAATATTTGGTATTTATATGACCATGCAAAAATGTCAATAAATTCTTTGAATAATTTAATAAATTGAAGTTTTACACATGAATACATTTAATTGCTAAATAAACAAATTAGGATCTTCTTCAGTGCCAAGGCTAATTGAAATAACATCACCTACCATTATCCTAGATGGTTCTTCAGTGCAAGAAATTTAACACTGATCATTTGGAGTGAACATTGATTCTAGGCTTAAAAAGCTAACATGTAGTTTATTGGTTATTAACTACAAAAAGTCACAATAATTTAGAACATAATCATGATAAATATTATTACCTTTTAATAAATAATCAATATGTTCATCACAATTAAAAATGTCAATAAATTCTTTGAATAATTTAATAAATTGAAAATAGTACATTGAATTCCTAAATAAATAAATTTAGAATCTTCTTTGGTGCCAAGGTGAATGAGATTTGTCTCTCCTATTATTATCTTATATGATTCTCAGTGTATAAAATTTTAAGCTAATCATTTTGAGTGACTAGTAGGTAATTTATGGTTCCATCATTTTGAGTGAATAGTCACCATAATTTAGCACATAATCATCATAATTAATAAAATTACCTTTCAATAAATAATCAATATGTTCATCAAAACTATAAATGAACCAAATTTAGTTTTAAATTAGACACTTTAGGTCTTAAAATATCATAAAAATATAAATCCATAATTGGTTCACTTTTAGTCAAGGTAGGATTGGAAGCAAAAAAAATAAGCTTATCAACATGAGAATTAAATTCTCTAAAGAAAATGAGTAATATTAAAATATTCAAATATTTCAAGGAGTGACCAAATTTTATGAATGTATCCATGGAGACATGTCTAATTTGTCTTATAGTTTTTTTTTGACTTGTCTAATCATCACTTCAAAATCTCCAAAGACCTCTAAATGTTTAATACTAAATTCAATGGCATTTTCAAGATGTAAACATTAAGCTTCAAAATTTGTTGTATTATTAGTATTAGAAAATAATAATTTATAAGCATAATGAATATTTTACCAACATGAGATATTAAGTCAATTTTTACACAACTACCATGTTTTTAACAAGCTCCATAAAAGAATATAGACCATAAAGTATTTCTAGAAAAGATAATTTATTATTGTTGTTAAGGTTTATCTAATGTCAACAAATCATAGGTACCAATTCTAATTTATATATAATAAATGGTAGTTGGTATGAACTCAATGGGATTACTATTCCATTTCTCCCTATGCATGAATACAATTCCATTACCAATGGGAACCCATGTTGTATCCTTCCCTACAAAATCACTAGTTTATTTAGAAAAATATCAACCTAAAAACATAACATAGTTAGCAGGGATATCTAAAACTTGAAAATTATACATGCATATGATTCATTCATCTTGAGCAATGTTGATAACAATATCATTAGATTTACTATAACCTTTGGTTTGACAAGAGTCAAAACTAGTGAGTTTTCATGTATCAGTTTCATAATATATACCTAATTGATCAATGATAAATTTAGGCATTATATTATTTGAAGATCTTATATCAAGGATATAATTGCGAATGATTTTATCAGCCATATTAATAGAAACATAAAATTGAGGAAAATAATCAACGTGAGGGTCAATTTATTTAGAAAAAATAGAATTATGCTCATTTTTAATAGATTCTCCTTGAAATCCTATTACATTTTTTGGATTCAGATTTTTAGTTTCATAATTTATCTTATCAAGTTATTTACACAAACCAGTAACTTGTAATAAAAAAACTAACTTTATTGTATCCAAATTATCAATAATGTTGTAATCCCAAACATAAGGATGGTGAATGTGAACATAAATTTTTGTATTATAATGAGGATACTGAGTATTATTTAATCTAGTAGATAGGATTATTATGCTAAAATTGATAGTAACACTATCTAAATCAGTAATAATATGCACATTTTTACCTTTATCTTACATGGAAGGTTTGGAAGAAGAATAATGGTTGTTATCATATTAGAATTATATTGTGGCATAATTGTTGTCTCTTTTCCATATTTTTATAGTATAAGAATTAGTAGTCTTGATTTTATCTGAAAGTTAATTAGAGCCACACATGATTATAATGTTTGACAAGTCAATGGAAATACTATCCTTTTCATGAATAAATTTTCTATTTTTTTAAACTATTTTACAAGTGCTAGAGTCATGATCTAATTTGAAAACATTGTAGTAATGATTTTTCTCTTCATTTTTACTTTTCTAAGGATTATATGTTTTACCTGATGTAGAACTCTTATAATTTAATTAATTCTTGATAGAGACTACCTCATTGACAAGATTATGAATGGATTTTTAAAAAAAATACATTATCGAAATGTAAACAGTGTAATGTCTATTTTTAAAAATTGCATTATCAAAATTTAAACATGTGTAAACTCTATCTTTAAAACCAATATGTTTTAAAAAAAAACATACTCTATGTAAAAATTAATAGTTTCATCATAATCTGTTATATTTTTATCTTTTAATTAATTTTATACTTTAAAGGAAAAGCACTACAAAATTATAATATAGACAAATTGTTTGATGGTCTAACATCATGAGGAATATTTTCATGTGGTTTAGTGAATTTGGTTATAAAATGGTAAATCATCTCACCTGGATCAATGAAAATATAAAAATTTAATTAACTAGATCTAAATTCTCTTTAGGATTGATAAAACATATTCATAATGGATCTTCTATATCTTTCTAGATGCTAATGAACCTATAATGAAGGCTAATAAAGTCTTGGTAAGTTTTACCTTCTAAATTTTATGAAAATACTCTAAGAGTAACTTTTATATTAACAATATGAAGAATCACTTAAACTAACTTGAAATCATCTAAATAATCTTTCTAAGTCTCACTAGGACTTCTTAAGAGTTTAGGGATATTCAGTCATATAAGTGATGGTAATTTACTATGATAAGTACTAATATTAATGAGATTTCTATGAATTCAATAATTCACTAGAGGTTACTCATTATATACATCAAAATCAAATTCATTATCAGTGACTTATGATTGATTTATGATGTTATGTAGATGTAAAATCAGGTCCTAAACTATATTTTTTAAAAGCTATTCCATTAGAAGTTAAAATAGATTATTATACTTGACTAGCCTAGTTTAAATCTATAGTTTTATTAGAGTTAGTAGAGATAATAAAATCATTAAGATTAAAATATTTGGTAAGAAAATGAATTTTAGGTTGAGGATTAATAATCAAAATCTACTCCATTTCTTATTGAATGTGCTGATTTTATTCATGAATATGAAACTAATTTGGATGGTTAATATTAGAATACTTTTTTCAAACATTGCATCATCCTCTTCCTTAGATATAACATCAAAAATGTGATGTAAATCATAAGGTATGATATACCAAGTAAAATAACAATATTAAAAGTAATATCTACTTGATCCTAAATAATATAAATTTAAATTTTGATGATAGGAAGGGGACCACCAATGGTCATGGGTGTGAAGGATTGAAAAATAAAGATAATATTTCTAAAAAACTCCCTAGTGAATTCATCAAATTTGTTGACAGTGAAAACTATTATGTCAATAAATCAAACCTTTGACCTATCATGGAGGTCAAGATGGAATTGGAATAGTTTAATCATAACTGGTTTAATGAACAAAAATTGATCTTGAGTTGTGTAAAATGTTATTTTAATCATTTTAGGAATAATTCAATAAATTAAACATTGAATTATGCATCATTTTATTTCATAAATCAAATACTTATTCAGTAATAAAATTAGAATCATCGATGATGATAGGAATTTATTAGATTCCATTAGGGAGGACTCTATCCAACATATTTTTCATGAAGGAAACTCAGGTACATATTTCATAGCCAACTTTAGAGTTGAAGCCTCCACATTGGTCACATGGGAAGGAACTCATAGTCTCCTAGCTCATTTATTATATCTAATAAATAATGATTAAAAAAACATGTCATCATAGATATGAGAGATGGTTACATATGGTAAGTTTATGCTTGGACATGTGAATAATTTACAAAAAGTGACATGGCCTTCAAACTAGGTCATTCTCAAAAGCCATAGTCTAAGCATAAGAAGGTAGTAACTTTTACACAAAATGAGAAGAATTCAATCTAATATAAAATAGGAGATTATCAAGATCAATTAGAACCTCTCTCTTGCATGGAGGTTCAAGAAAATAATAGGTCTCAAATAAATTGTATAAGGGAGACTAACATTATTTATGAAATGAATTTTAGGGCATAATGAACAAATATCAAAGGACTTTGTAATGGCTTGAAATTAATGGATGGTCAACATCAATATTATATTGATAAAATATTGAATTGAGGAGATAATTGGGATGAGTTGTGATGGAGTGAAAGTTTTAAGGAAAAAATACATAAATTAGAGTTGATACAAAATGTATTTTGCTCTAACAAAACTTTGAAGATTAAAAATAAGGGTTTCTTGAGGTAGGACCTTCCTCACCATTGGCCATAAATACACTTGAAATTAATGAAGCATTTTAATTTATAAGGTAAGTTTAAACTCATATTCTCCCATTATTTTATGTTTATTTAATAACTTTCAAGGTCAAAATAATTTTACCTTATTATCTCCTTAAATCATTGGAAACCATAGCCCTAGCTTACTAGATTAGTAAAAACAATGATATTATTGATCAAGAATTTATCTTCTTGCTATTCCAAAATGGTGAACCCCTGCATGTAAAACCTATCCCTGACATCCCTTTAGAAGATCCATCTGAGGATGTTGGGATTCTATAAATGGGGGAAGGCTCCCCAACCCTTTCTATACCCCTTCCCACATCCCCTTCCATAAATACCACCACTAAATCCCTTAGAAAATGGTTGAGAGTTATAACCCTATCCTCTATGACCAAAAAACCTAAAACCATGGCCATTTATTATGAGGAAGAAGGTAATAATAGATAAAAAGTCCATAATTTGGATGACCTAGACTAGAATTACAAAATAAATCTTGGGTCCTTTGAAGATAAATTATGGATATGGGAATAACCATGTCTAATATTATTAAGTAATGGAATGATTTGAAATATGAGATTGACTAGCTCAAGCAAGATCTGGATAAGAGAAAGGAAATAAAAATTACCTTGATGAAAAAGGATACTAATCAAGAAAATGAACCAGAAGACATTCAAGACATTTAACCAACTCTTATGGTCAAAAGGATCCCCCAAACCCATTAGATTAAGAATTAGTAGGGCCTTTAAAAGGATTGAGTGAATGCATACATGTAATAATGATGCAGGAAGTGTTGAAGGATAATACCAAGGAGAATAAATGTGCCAAGACATAGGATAATGTAAGATTAGGGAACTCTCAGTTTATATATAGTATTTTAATTTTTTCATTTTAAATTTTTCTTGGTAAATTTGTTGATGTTTTCTTAAAGGACTTCCATGTTCTATAGCCCATTGTGGCTTCCTTTTTTTATTTTGTATGTTTCTCTTTTGTTCAAACTTTATGGTTGTTGGATCCTTTTAAAACTAGCTTAGTTTACCTAATAGATATTTTAAAAAATTAGAATCATAATATAAATATATAATCTAACCTATCCAATAGATCAAAACCTATGAATGAAACAATATCTTAAATAGAAGATATATGATCCATGTAATTTATTATCAATTATTCTCTTTATCAATCACTTAATTCTAAGAAGTCTATAACAAAATAAATTAAAAGGAATGAAATAAGTCAAATCAAAAATAAAATAAACAAAGGTGACAAATGATATATGGGTGAGTTATTAAAGTGAATTGGTTATTTCAAGCACCACCCAAGTTCAAATCTCAGTATGATATTGGAGGCCAGATGTGGCCGATCATTTAGCTTTCATGGTCCAGTTGTGGTCATTAGTTTGTATTCATGGGCCAGTTGTGGCCCATCATTGGTATTCTTAGGCTAGTAGTGGCTACTAATTGGTATTATTGGGATAATTAAAGTTTTTCATTGGTATTATGGGGCCATTTATGGCTGATCATTAAAATTATTGGGCCAATTGTGGCCATTCATTGTTCTCTTGCCTCGATTATGTCCTAGACTAGTTAGAGCTCTGGATAAAATCTTAGGATAGAGACCCCTCAACCCTGAGTACCAATCAAAATAATAATAATAATAAAAGGTGAAAACAACCAAAAAAGGAAACATAAGCTAAAAATATCATACTCACTTAACACTTAAAGGTAAAATACTATCTAAGAACTAATAAAATAATTAAAAAATATAAAACTATTTCTAATAATATAATACCCACATCTATCTTAAATATGACAAATAAAATAATAAAATTAAAGTAATAAACTATTTTAAATAAATCATTAAAAATACAAACTAAATAGTAAATACTAAAATAATAAGATAATCTAAAGAGACTAAGAATAATATAAAATAAATAACAATTTAACCTTAGAATAAAAGAGATAAACATGAAGAAAGGAAACTAAAATTAAAATAAAGAAACTAAACAAAGTAAATTATCTAACTTAGAAACAAAAACTAACTAAAAATAGAAATAAATAATAGAAATAAAAAGGAAATAATCTATCTAAAACGTAATTGAAATTATAACTAGAATAAGAAATAAAGATAAATCTAATTAGAACAAGATAAATTTGCGATACTTAAAACAAGAATCAACTTATAAATTTAAAAGAAATAAATTTATTGAGAAAAAATTGAAATGAGTATAATTAAAAATATATTATTCAAAATATAATTAGATTAAAATCAAAATAATAACAATTTTGTCACAAACTATGAGGTACTCATCATTATTTAGGTCAAGAACTATTGGCAAGAAAATTTTTCATGGGAAAAATCATCGTATTCGCATAAAAAAACATACGGAATAGAGTCCATATCATATTATAAGGTGGAGTTACCTTTATTGAAAGCCAAATAAGATACAAAAAAAGGAAATGTTTGCAATAAAAATTTGTAAATCATGGGGTGATACTTTTAACTTGAAAGTATGAAATGGGATTTATGGAAAGGACTATGTAGAGAGATAAGGAAAGGAATGGAATGTTTTTAGAGGATAAATTTGTCAATTTGAACACTAATATTCGATGAATATATCAGAGTAAAAAATAACATTAAAGGGGAAACCTCTCTCATTAAATGGGTTGAAAAGACATATTCACATTATTATTAATATGAAACATACATTAGAAAACTACCTATCCTTGATAATAGAGATGAACAACCCTCTGTATTTTATAATAGAGATAATAAAGATATCACTTATATTCCCACTAAGATTCTACTTATATATTTGAAATATAAATCACAATTGTAGACAAAATTTATAACCTAATTTCTTGGTCTTAACAGTTTAAAGATGATAACAATAGCAATGAGGATCAAATACATTGAACTAAGTAAAAAAAGACATAATCAAAAAGGAGTTGTTAACACAAAGTTCAAAAACACCTCTTTGTATTAATATTCTTATAGTAGAGCATCCAATCTTCCTTTATAAAGCTTTGCAAAAAATCCTTCTATGAGGGAATAACTTGTATTTATAAGACAAAATAGGTAATAATGGTGAAAAACCACCTTTATTTCTTTTTTATAGAGTTGTAAAAACATCAATGAGAAATTACAACTTGAAAGGGTGAAAAAGTATTTTTTACACTTGACACAACTTGAAAAAACCATTTTATGTTTTTACAATGCTTGCAAAAGTACATTATCAATTTTCACAACTTGAAAAAACAATTTGGAAAAATTATAAAAGACACAATTTTCAAATAGGAACAAGGAGAAGCATATTTTTGAGGTGACACAACTAAAAAGACACCTTATTCCACCGTAGCAATATTGGCCCCAAAAGTCTCAATTTTTTCCCCACCTCATTCTTCGAGCACAATAAAGTCAGATTGGTTATCTATAGTGGTGAAGAAAATAATAAAATTTGTTGAACCTAAGGAGATTTACTTTGGGACTTTGATAATCCCAATCCTTTTTAAAAAAATATCAAATAAACTAAGAACTTTCTCATAGACTGTGATAGACAAAAAAGAGAGAAATATGCAAATGTAGAAATTCTTGTAGTTGAAAAATATAAATAAAAAATTAGAGTTGAATACTATCAAGTATCTAGAGTTCATTTTGGAAATTGTACTAGAGAAGGAATGAAGGGAGTTGTACAATTAGAAATTGGTACCATTTTTAAGAAAATGGATAAGGATAAAGCAATAAAAGATGAGTTAAAGGAAAAAGTGGAACAATTTAATTCAATGATATAAAGGTTGATCAGACCAATTCAAACAATAATTAATTCATTAAGGCTTGACACTGAGATATTAGAAAGAGTGAAAGAGGTAGGCCAAATGGGCATTGTAGTAAAATATTAGATTGATAAGATCACTGATCAGGGAACCTAAACAATGTTCATTGTAGTGACAATGGTCTCTAAATTTTAATGAGAATGTGAAAAAATAATAACAAAGGAAAGTGGGTATGTAGCAGAAAGACAAAAATGGGAGGAGTTCATCCCCAAGTTAACTGAATTCTCAAAATTTCCCTTTATTGACCTTATTGAGAAAGGATTCATAAATAAGTAAGAATATATTTATAATATTAAATTCCTATGGGCCATGAAATTTAGAATTTAATTGATTCAAGAATGCCTCTTGAAATTCAATAGTATAAATTCAATAGGAAATGACATGATGGATATTGATACTGGGGTCAAAAAGTTGAAATGCCCTTTTGTCAATGACAGAGATCATGGTGGAAATCTTATTTCAATTGAAATTATGATCGAAGAATTTAAAAATAAAATTTAGGGAATTTTCAATCCATTATCTACATTTGATCATGAGAAACTTCATCAATTGACCAAATACCAAGTCAATGTTGAATATCCTCACATGAAGGTGAACTGACTCTGAAACAAGTTTTAGGAGATGACATAATTAAGTTACTCAATAAATATTGCATATAGGTATATGGATGGACCAAATGAATATTTTATAAGGTTATTTATTCAAAGATTCAATGAATTTTTGAAAGATAAAGAGTTATAAATGAAGTATCAAGAATATTAAAGTTTTTATTAGCATTTTAATGTTTTCTTCTCATATTTCTTTTGCATCTAATTTGTATTATCACATTGTATTTCTCCTTGCAAATGTATGTTGTCACTTTTAAAAATTGAGTCATTTGTAATTTTTCTAACTTTCCTTTTCAAGTTCTATAAATTTATAGTTTAATTTTTCAAGCAATTTAAAAACATAAAATGTTCTTATAAGTGGTGTCAGTGCTCAAAACACTTTTTCACCCTTTCTAGTTATAATTTCTCATTGTTGTTTTTACAATTTCATAAAAAGGCCAAAATTTTGGTTTTGCACCATAATAACCTATTTTGGCCTGTAAATACAAGTTATGACCTCATATTAAGGGTTTTAAATAGAAGGATTTTATTCAAATATTTATAAAGGGAGATTGGATACTCTACTCCAAGAAGATCAATACAAAGAGGTGTTTCTAAACTTTGTGTTAGTAAATCCTTTTGGATTGCAATTTTTTACTTAATTAAATATATTTGATCCTCACTTCTATTCTTATCATCTTTAAACTATTAAAACAAAGAAATTAGGTTATAAATTTTATATGGAATCGTGTTTTATATTTTGAATATATAAGTACAATCTTGATGAAAATAAAAGTGATATATTTATTATTTCTATTAGAAAATAGAAAGGGTTACTTATCTTTATTATTAGGGCTCAGTATTTTTCTGGTGTATATTTCATATTCCTAAGAATTTGAATATGTATTTTCAAACCACTAAATGAGAGAGATTCCCCCCTTGATCTTAATTTTCCATTTAATATGTTGATCAAGTTTCAGTGTTCAACTTGATGAATTTATCATCTAAAAACATTCCATTCCTTTCCTTTTGTCTCTACATATTCCTTTCTAAAATCTCTTTTCATACTTTTAGGTTAAAATTACCACCCCATTATTTAATTTTTTTTCTTTTAAACATTTCATTTTTAGTATATTTTTTGGGTTTCAATAAGGTATATTTTCCTTCTAATAGGAGAGGGACTTTGTTCTCTACGCTATTAATGTGAATATGATGTTTTGTACCCCTTAAAAAATTTCATGCTAATTTTTTTGGCACCCATCATGGGGCATGTGTATGCAACTTTCATGCTACCCACATTATCATTTTAGTCTACATGACTCTACCATCATCTCAAATACCACTTTACTAGCCTAGACTAGATTAGGAGATACCAACCCAAAGTGATATTGCGTCAAACATCAGAAAAAATTTATGGGACTATAATAGTGTTTATGTGCTACAATTCCAAACTATCCTAACCATTTTGAATCAATAAATTGATCATGTGAAAATAATTTAAAGGATTCAATAACATAGAAAAGATTATAGAAATTGCCAAGGTAATCATAACCAATAAATTATCACATTACCATCTCAAGATCTCATAATCTTGATCATCAACCTAGTTTGAATTGGGACAAAGATTTTGCTTCAAGTATTTGATCATTTGCCTTTGAAAGTAAAAAAAATAATGCTTAATTTGATGCCATTAGAATAGAAATAAATATATAATAAACATGTGTTGCCATTTCCTAAATGAATTTTGAAATAAACTCAAGAATTCAAACTATAAGATAAGTTAGTAAGATTTCTTGTATAGTTATGATAAATAAACACACAAGAGAAGATTCATCTCATGATAAATCAGGGATTTTAGGCCCCATTTATTCAACCTAATCTTGACTAGATAAATTAGACTCAAGAAGACATTTCATCATATTTGAGAATGATTGTTTGGGATAATAGGACTAGTTCAACACATTTTCATAGAGATGTTAAAATTCTAGAGGAATAAGAATATTAGGTTATTTTGGCATAGAGAGTATAATAAATAACTATAAGAAGATTATAATATAGAATACCAAATAAAAATTATTTTTAACTTGAACTTTCACCTCAACACCATTAATTTTCTCTCAAACTAGTAGAAAAGAAATTCATTAGATCTAGTAAGTCAAAAGGTGAAGTTGACCCTTTTTATTAGTTACAAGAACATTCAGTTTCAAATTGAGTCTTGATCATTAGAGAAAATTTGAATGAATAACTAGTCTTCCTTCGAATTCTAAGAAAAACTAACAGCCTAAAGGAGGGACTCTGACAAACCAAGCTCCTTTCCTATAAATTATTTTTATTCTCCTACAATAATTATTTAAAACCATGGCATTACCATGAGGAAATGTGATTGTTCCATTGGCTCTAGGGAAATTAATGATCTTCCAAAAGGGTCAATAATAGGTATTCCAATAACATCTAAATGAACACCTTGCCACCTTCAATGTTTTATGTAGAATTTTTGGCATCAAGCATGAAGATGTTATAGTTAGATTATTCATCAAAACACTTCATGATGGTGTTACAGATTGGTTTCACCACCTTACCCCAAGATATATTACTAATTAGAATCCTATGAAGACTAAGTTTGAAAATAAATCCAAGCCAACAAAAGATGTTCATGCATTTCTTACTCAACTCAAACAAATTAAAAAGGAGGTTTATGAGTTTATGAGATATTTATTTTCCAAATTCAACAAGACGTTAAACATAATACTATCTATCACATGGTCGACAAATGAATATAAGAAATGTTTTTTTATCAACTCTTAGTTGGCTGAAGTAAGTTATCAATTGAGGAAAGCTAGAGTAGAAGATTTAGAATTAGATTAATAATTGGCTATTGGTGTCAAGGAGGACATGATAATTTATATAAAATTAAAAAAGGAACCCTCAAAGATTAAAGCTTAGAGTTTGGGAAATATTTAAAAAAATAACTCTTACAAAAGATGGAAAATGAAATGTCTCTAAAAAAACAAATACCTTAGAAGACCATTGCCACTCCTTACCAAGACATTCCAAGGAGAAATTATTCTCCTTTTTAAAGAGATCACCATAGATTGTAAGTTCCTTAATCAAGACTTGCACTCTAGGCCTTTCCTCAACAAAACACCAATCCACCTATGAATGTAGTCTTTGAAATAGAAGATATTTTTGGATATGAAGAAATTGAAGAAGAAAATTAATCATAAAATCTAGACCTTCAAGAATGTGAGATTGAAGAACCTGATGGAAACTTCATAAACATGTTTCTCAAATATAATTTAGATGAAGATGACTATGAAATTTTTTTTGGGATATTAATAGTTAATCCTTTGTAGTTTTCACTAAAGCTTACAATAAAAAAAAGTAGTCCAGTAACCCACATGAGGAAGCTCAAAAAGCTATCCTCCCATGATGAACTACTCTGCTAGTGCAAATAAAAGGAAAAAAAACACTAATAGGTATTCCATCCAATGTTAATGTTTCTCAACATCTTAAAAGTCCTATTTATTTACTTGCTTTCAAAAAAATTGACCATGTTAACAAAACTAAAATCTAGATGTCACAATCTAAGTACTTAAGAGCATACCCAGAGTAGTTAGATAGGTTAGATGATTTCATTAAAGACAAACATGCCAATGCTATAAAATCTAATGCCAAATAAATCCTAACTAACCTTATTGATTCAAATCAAATCAATTTAATGTCTAAAACCACTTCAAATTCTAATAAATTTGACCCATTTTATATTTCCATATTACTCAAAGGATGTAAATTCAAAAACTATATCATCAACATGGGAGCCTCAGATAATTTTGTGCTTGCCAAATTTGCTAATGCTCTTATCCTAACCCATACTAAAGCCTTTTGATGTTTTTATTCTATGAAGGAAAAAAAAAGTTCATCTCATATGATAAATAAAATATGTGAGTGGCTTTGGCATATTTTCCCCAAAAAAGGATTAAAATCGATATTTTGGTTGCATATAATTTGATGCTTATGACATTCTTTTGGGTATATTTTTTTGTAAATAATTAGGAGGAAAAATATAATTTTATTTGTTACATTCCATTATTTCAATCAAAGGATTCAAATAATTCTTAAAACCTAAATTGAAAATGAATTATACAATATATAAAGTATATAATCTTAAGGTATATCTTTTATATGAAGATACCAGAAGTGGTAATTATATTTTGATGATAAAAAAGGATCTTAAATTTCAATAAATCATGCAATCAAACCTAAATGATGTTTATAATATGGATTTTGATTGTATTTGTTCATCAATGAGTTTAAGTGCAAGTGTGATCCTTATACCTCCATCTAAAGAAATATTTCCCTTCTACAAAATGTAATTTGAATGTACCAACAACACAGGGGAATATTAAGTGCTTTTACAAGGGCTACAGGCTATAAGAGATATGGGAATCATGAATTTGAATGTCTTGCATAATGTTGAGCTTGTTGTAAAATAAGTTAAATGACAATACTAGGTAAATAATGATCATATAAGACATTACAAGAACAAAGTATAAGATAGTATATAAACGTTTTATGCCTTAACTATCAATACAATTCCTCATGATCACAAATCTAAAGTTGATGCTTTGGAAGTATAAGCTTATTTGATGATTCCTCATGTAGATATTGATACAAAAAATATACAATTAAGATAATATATAGGCCAAGTGTCCCAGATAACATAGGGAATTAGAAAATTTTCAATGATGATAAGCATATCATTTCATTCTTTGAGAAAATAGATATCTTCAAAAATCTATATTTTAAAGGTAGAAATTCTTTATACTGAGTGTCTTCATCCCACATATCCAAATAAGGAATCACTAATTAATATAATGAGGAAATAATTATTAATCTAAAAGGAAACAAAATACCAAAATTCCTAGTATCCTTATAAGAATTTTCTAATAAACATGATAGATTCATAAAGAGTAAAATGCAAAAATGGAATCTTGATTCTATTGATTAAAAAAAAATGAATAGTGGCCCAGAGGAACATCCTAGGCTTGTCAATATTAGGAAACATTTCTTTATTAAATAAAAATGAAATTTTGTTATCCTTAATCATAAATATATTGACATACTCATATATTTGAATGTAGATCTTAAATATTTCCTCCCTAGAGAAATGCAAAAGATGGTTCCTCTAAATCCTAGTGCAAAGCATTTTAGAAAAAAATTGAGGAAATACAATCCTAAAATAGCAAGAAAAATTCTCATTGAAGTGAAAAATATGTTTGATGCTCTCATTATCTTTCTTATCCACCATTCAACTTGGGTAGCTAACATAGTACTAGTCTATAAAAACAATGGTGAAATTAGAATCTGTGCTGATTTCAGGAATCTCAACTAAGCATCCCTCAAATAAAATTATCTATTGTCAATCATGGATTAGGTTCTCCAATTAGTAACTAGTTCTAAGATGATTTTAATGTTTTATGGATTTTTAGGGTACAACCAAAATTATATTAATAGGGAATACCAACATAAAACAACTTTCATAACACCTTGGGGTATATTGGGGCCAACATACCCATAATTCTAAAAAGTAGGGCCCTTGAGATGTTTGAAACCTTGTTACCAAAATTTCCTTACTCTTGGGTTTTAGTATAATTTTAATATCATCCATTCTGATAAGGTGGATTTTTTCATTTAAACCCTAGTGTGTTTAATGCTTCTAACATTTTACCTAGTTTTGTAAGTAATGTAGTTCTAAGCAAAAATACAAGTTTTTACCAGGAAAAGATTCACTAGAGTTTTGATAGTAGTGGTTTGATAAATCTTAACCTTGGTCCCTTCTCAAGAAATCCTAAGCTTAAAACCCTAGGTGTGGAACCCTCAAAGTTTGAATTTAAATTTTGGAGGGAATCATTTGGTGGGAATATTCAAGATAATATTTTAATGTTACTAAAACTTAATGTAAACTTAATAATAAGTCTTTCAATATTCTTTTAAATATCTTCAATTTTTCCTAACCATTTCGTGGAATCCCTCAGCTAGGCCCCCTTTTAATTTCCTAAGCTGAGCCCTTTTAATTAAAATCTATCCCAAGTCGTTATCCTAAGACCCCCTTCATACTTATTAATACAAATAGGGCCTTATAATAAAATCTTAGCCTAAGTTTTAGTAACTAAAGGTCATAACATAAACATTGTACATCTTGTATGATCTGATGGCCCATGTTTGATCATATGTTTTGATCTAATGATGCATGACTAATGGATATCTGATGGCCTGCACTTCATCACAGGGTCTGATCTGATGGTGTGAGATGAGGGTTGAAGGGTCAAATCTATGCAATGTTTCCAAGTGGAAACCACTCATACTTAAATACATTAATAAGGGTCCCACATATTTAACATAGTTTATCATGTACAAATCCTTGGATCTTAATCCAATGGCTATAACTCTTCTAATCTAATGAAGTGCATTGAGTCCATGACCCTGGGAAGCTCCATGAGGATGATTCATGACACTTTCACATTCAAACACAAGGACTTCAAAAACTTAGTATTTAATGTTCACACCCAAGTCATTTTTCCTCTACAAGTATGCCTATGATGATCCAATAGCCTCCACTTTCTTATCCCAATTAGATCTAATGGTGTGAGGTCTTTAAGTAGAACTTGGAAGGCCTGAAGACTCAACATGTGGATCACTCTCAAAGATAGGGGATCAATGACATGATAATATACTAGGTGGCATAATTATGGGACTAGAAGTTTGTAGAAACCAATAAGATAAAAGGCCCAAGACTATAATATACTATCCACGCTAAAGCCATGGATCTTGATCTAATGGTGTAAAATAAAATGAATAATTCAAAGGTTAATGACTAGTTACCACATAGACAAATATAAAAATTTCCATAAAAATAAGACAAATGGAGGCCTCATAGGATCCACATAGGTAAAAGATGATAGAACTTAGATTTTATCCACCTAAAAATGCAAAGATACAAAATCAAGTCTCAATCAGATCTTGAGACATGAGTGAGCCTTAATCCCAATCACCTTCACCATTAAAGCTCCCAAAAGACCTAAAAATTACATGAAAATTGAAACTATGAGTGGTTGAATTTCAAATCAATCTTGTTAATTAATTTCAAGAATAAAAGAGTAATATAGAGGTTCATATCAAGTTAGTGCTAAGATTTTTTAAGGGTTAAGAATCCATGGCAATACGAAGGTAAAAATGGTGGGAAGAGGTTGAATTCTACCATTCCATAGACCATTTGGGTAGAATTTTCAAGGATATAGAGTTGGATACTAAGACATCTAACAATAGGTGTAAAAACTAGTCCAAGTTCTTCACCATTGATGAAATGCAACCCCTCACATAGAATGAGAGGAGAATTAAAGTAAAATCAACATCAGATTCAAAGACCTAGTAGTAGTCCAATTGGTTAGTCTCCACCATGTGGCTGCCAAACTAGAGGTACTTTATTACATAGATGTGCTTGATCTTATTTTTATAGATTATAGAGTAGATAAGGACTTGATCGTTAGGGATGGCACTTATAAGAGAGTAGCTTATGTTTCCTTTTTAGACTTTGAGGGTTACTATAAGTTCCCTTGATCCCATGTGGATTTATGCATAAAAAAAGATTAGACCACCAAAAATGACCTAGATACCATCCTTAGACCTTGGCCAAATCAAGGAAACTTTGTTTTCAAATATTTCCAAGGTAGAATTCCAATTTCCAAATTTAGGGAAGGGATTAGAGATATTATGACCTTACTAAATAGAATCTCTAAAGTTGCCACAACTACCTATATCAACACTAACTTGGTTTCATATGTATACTTCCTAGTTGAATAATAACTCACCCGTACCATTGGGGAAATGATAATTATCCACCTTAGTAGGCAATTCACAACCATTAAGAGAAAAACCAACAATTTTTTTTTCATGATATCCTACTTGCTTGATTCCTTGTTGGCCTCCACCAAGTTCCCCATATCAAGAACTAGTCTCCCAATAGTAGAATCTCAATTTCTCACTAATACTCCAAGATCCATATATTTAATTATAGAAACCAAATTTAATTAATTTGTAATGGCATCGTTCCCTCTTTTTGTAAGGTTATCACTGGCTCTCTAATGCCTAAGATGCACCACTTGATCAAGATATATTTGGAGATGAAGGGTGATGTATGATACTATCCACATTTTACAATGATAAGGATTGATGGAAGCATTCCCTCACCCTTCAGATTACCTATTTATGTGCCACCCAAACTTGATAAGCAAGAAATCACCTTCAATCTTATCAATGGGATTGATGGGGTTTTTAAAGAAAATAATAAGGTCATCTTCCATCCCTTCCATCTCATAAGTGGAAGGACCACACTATAATATTATAAGTAAATAGACATTATATCCAAGTAAATATGAGCCTTTATCTTCCAAATGGATGAACATAGAATGTGAGACCCTAGAGGAATAGTAAAGAATAATTTGAAAGATAATAAGATGTTCAAACATGTATATGAGCATCAACCTAGAGTTTTTGACCAAATTTACAATAGGTCATGCAATTTTGATGAGGTGTTGGCAAGATTGAGAGAGTGCAATGCCAAATTAGAGCATAGGTTGACACATGAGAAGCCAATAGAGGACATTTGGTAAATGAACCCATTTCAATATAATTTTTTCCTTCTACCTCAAGAATACCTGAAGGATCTTCCCAAGCAAAGGTTTCACCATCACAAACACCCCTCAAATAGTTCAACCACCTCCTCAGGACCCTGGTAAGCAATAATTAGAAGATAGACTAGGTAAGGGGGAATCATATTTAGGTCTTCCACAATAACCACCACCTTAGATGTAGTTTGTAGACATAGTGGCTCTTGATGCATATGAGATAGTGGAGGAGGTCTTCAAGGGTCTTGAAGACATTTATGGGTAAGATAAGGAAGAAATAGAGAAAGACCCTACTGCCCAAATAGGGTAACTTGCAGAGTTCCTTAGATAAGTGGAAGAGGCTAAGAAAGAGAAAGGGAAGGAAAATGACCTAGATTTAGTCACAACACCTAGCCAAAGGAAGAGGAAGGCTGAGCTAGCCCTTATCTCCATTAATTTCATCAAGACAAGGCTTTGCTTTGTGCACCTAGTCAAGGAAATAAATTTCTTTAGTGATGAATTCCCCATTCATGGGCTAGCCATTCCTGATTGGTTCATATATGGGAAGTTACAAAAGATTCTTACTATGGCCCATTGAAGGTCAATAACTAAAAGTATCAACATTGATGAGGACCTCTAGCCCTAGATCATAGAAATGATGGAGAAAAAAGAGAGAATAATAGTGGAAGCCAGAAGGAGATGGTGACAAGAGAATGGATGATATTGGAGAATCTAGTGGAACTAGAGTGGAAATCATAGAAGCCACCAAGATAACTAATCCTAACACTACCATTTTCTTCAATCTAAATACCATAGACTTAGAGAAGATCACCACAAGCAAAGCTTTTGTGGGTACTGAAGAGTTCACCTTTAAAAATGTGTAACCTTTCACAATCCCAAATCTAATTGGAGCACAAGAAGTGGGAGAACATCCCATCCATCAAGAGGATGTGGAAAGTCTAGTTAGAACCTAGTTAGCATAGGTAATGGCTAGAATTAGGGGATTGAAGAAACAAATAGCCAACTTGAGGATGGAGAAGCAAAACTTTGAGACCCAAGCCATCCTATCTATTCCTAATGAAATGATAAAGATGATTGGTGAGACCTTCTTTGATATGCTTGAGGCCTTGAAGGCCATGAAGCTTAGGCAAGATGCCTTAATGCAACTATCTCAAGAAGCTAAGGCTTTGGTCATCCAGTGGTAGGATTCAAAGGACCAAATCGATGAGCTCATCAATGTACAAGTAAAAATACAAATACTAAACTTCATGACTATTAGTCTAGGACACTTAAGTGTTATCCTAGGCATTATTGTTGACAAGGTTTAAGAATTGAGCACATGGCAAAATGATGTCAATGATATCATAATGGAGGATGAAGCTTTGATCAATAGGATTGAGAAACTCTTGGGAATAATTTTGACAAAGCCTTCACAACCCACTACTATGGGGTTGATTGATAATGAAGAGTTCAATCAAAGAGCCACTACCAACATCTAAGAGATAAAAGGGAGAAACCATGGCCAATCTAGTAATGATAATCATAGATTTCAATTTAGGAGATAGGATAATAGAGGCCTAGAGCATAAGGAGACCATGCTAAGGAGTGACAAATAATTTGAAAAATAGGTAGATCAAGAAAATGGATGTTTGATGAAGCCTACAGTAGATCTTGAGATGATCAATGAAAAACATATTAAGGATAAGGACATCTTAAAATAATGATAGCTAGGAGACCCATCACCAACCCAATAAAAGATTATATACATTATAATTTTGAATACATTTTGTAAAATTGGAATATTCTATTGTATAAATATATGCTATTTTATTAGCATATATAGTTTTAGGCCAGTCCAACATAAAAGGTCATGTGTATAATAGAATTATCATACAAGGATAGTTGTCCTTAATGTAAGCATATGTATCTTGAGAACTGACTGGTACACTACCTATCTTTCCTATAAATAGGAAGTGTTACCATTTTGTAAAGAGAGCTATTTTTGAGCAAAATTGTATACTCACACCAATTAATACAACTAAAGGAATTATGCAAAGATTGTATATCGGATTGTATTGATAGTTATAGATTTTCTTTCAATTATTTGTTTGGATCTTAGATTTGAATGGGTTATTTAATTCCTAAACTACATTAACTCATTTATAGGGTTTATAATCTATAATTTGCTAGGTTAGTTGTAAATATCATGAGTTACTTCACTTTAATTTGTTCTCTATCAAAGATGTGCATCAACTATTTAGATATAGAAATAAAATATTAAAAGTAAACCTAATTATTACTTGTAATTTTAATTTATCCTTAGAAATTAGCCTGGTTTGTAATGGAAATTGAGCTATAGCTATTTTATAATATAGATTTGTTTATATGTATGTTTGAGAAACTAAAACTTTGTCATAATGTTTAAGGTAAATACTTGCAATCACATTTGTTTCCTTTCTACCTTACCCTCTCATCTTTTCTCTTTTTTTACAAATATCTTCACTAAAACTTAAATCTCACTATAAATATCCATTTAGTTTAGTATAACATCAATATTTGACTAAGAAACTATCAATAAAGCTGAGCTAAGGTGGCTCCCAGCCACCAAATGATATAAATTTTTGTAATAGTTTACTTTGATCTATTGCTATTTCACCATAGGTATCATAATTACCAAATACCTACAACTCATGACCTAAATTTTTATAATTCTAAAATGAGTAGTGTCTTTTGAACATTGAAAGCACCTATGGTACATTTAAAAGCATCAATAAGAGAAAGTCCACTAGCATTAGAAGGAGGGAATTGATGCTAATTAGTCAAAAATTGGTGTCATCTTTATGCCTTTGGGTATATCTTTGATCTCAAGTGTAAATATTGGTAGTGTTGGAGGTTTTTGACATATATTTGTGCTTTGTTAAGGCAAATATCATAGTTTTTTGAAAAATGATTGCTAATTATGGTAAATATAGCTTTGACTTTGACAATCTACAACATTTGAAATTAGAAAAACTTATTCTGATCAAATATTAGGTGATCCCTTACAAATTGTGGTTCATCTAGGACTCAAAATTATAAAGATCAATTATATTTGCATAATAAGATGCATCCTCAAGCTACCTTTGTTTAAATTTGATGTCATTTATCATTTTTATGTAGATCTTTGCATAATTAGCCTAGTGTGCATGTCTAGTGTTTGCTTCTTGTAAATATTAACTTAATACAATGTATTTCAAACAAGATCTCAAATCTTCAAGCTGGAATTTCCTAGCATTCACTCTAGATCATGCTAAAAAATAAGAGAGACTTTACTTGAGCTAAAAATTCATCCAAAAACCAGGTGTAATAAAGGTAGATGAAGGCTTTCCAAGTCTTTACCCACTTCTCCTATTCAAGGGACCTTTGTATTCAAACCATATCCAGGTATGGCTTAGCTAGGGAGTTCCCCCATTAATATACAAGGAGTAGTCCATGATTTACCACATAATCCTAAGAAGTATTTGCCATATTTATTACTACTAGTGTTGTAACTATGGAGGAACATGTTAAGTATTTTAAAGTTGCTTTGAATTTATTAAATGTCATACATGAGGATGTAACATGTAAAGTATTTCCCTTTACTTTCAAATATGTAGCATATGAATAGTTCCTCAATTTTCCTAATGATTGCATTACCTCCTAGAATGATTTCAACAACATTTTCATTGATCAATTTGCTAATATTATTAGTCCTTATGTCATTTATCATCAATTCAAAACCATCAAAAGAGATGCTAGTGAACCTATAAGGTATTTCCATGCTAGATTCCAAAAAATGTATAGCAAGACTATGGAACCTTACAAACATAATGATGTTCTAGACTTGGAGATATATAAGGATGTAATAGATCCTTTGACTTCCATATTTATAAAGAGATCTATCCCAATTATAGCTTCATTAGCCCAATCTTATTTTGAGGCAGTGGTTATCAATGATCAAATGTAACCATAGGGAAAAATGGCTTACTCCATTCCCAATTTTAACCCATGAATGCCTGGTCAAATCTCTTTTCAAAATAATAAATAAAACATCCTAGATATTAATCAAATCCCAACCCTAAACATATTACCTACTAGTTATGCTAATCCTAATCAAAATCTGGGATTCTTGAGTCACCAAGCTACTATTGGATCTTCTACTAATGGTCAAAGGGCCTTAATACCAACTTTTGGTGAAAGAAATAACTAGGTCCATAATTTTAAGACTCTTAAGAACAATAATGAGTCTATATTAAATATGATTCAAAAACTCAGCACTGAATTCCTTTAATTACAAAAAAAAATTGGTAATATAATGATAGTTTCTACAATAATAACAAGACTAATGAACCCTCTTCTAGTAACAAAACCATAGATATTAATCTCATAGATATTACCTTACTTGACTACTACATAGTGCATGTTACTACTAAGCAAGGTGAGATTGATTGCATTAAATTTTGCAAAACCTTTGAAGCTTTTTAGGAAGAACTAGATACAATTGAAGTGGTCCCTGACAAGGATAATTCTACAAATGCTTCTAGCTCCAATTCTTCAGGCCATGTCCACATGGTAGAAACCTTCTAATTCCATTTTCAAGAAGATAGTGAACTTGAGAATATTCCTAAAGAGATTCAAGCATTCCAACAATTCTTGAAGACATACCATCTAAGCAATAGGGAGTAGAATCAATCTTTTACCACTTCAAATCCTCCTAATAACTATGGAAACATTCCTGATAATACTTCAAGGAATGACGCTGAGACACCCAAAGGAAGTTCCTCCAAGCCTAATATTGATTCACAAAGTAAGATTGGCTATAACATTGTTAAATCCATAAATAAAATTAAGGCCAATATTACCTTGCATGAGTTAACTCAAATTACTAAACAAAAAGAATTTTTGCTAGAATCTTTGTCTAAGAAACCTGGGAAACCACCCACAGTTGATAGTGCAAATGTAACCATACAAGCATCCAAGGTAGAATCCCCCCCATTCCTTGTCATAGTTAGGATATTTGGTAATAACCTCCATAATTTCCTTTTGTATTTTGGGGCTTCAACCAATATCATGCCAATAAGAATATGTGAAAAACTAGGACTAACTCCAATCAAGTCTAAGAGAGTGGTTACCCAGTTAGAAAAATCAAGAGTCAAAGTCTTTGGGGAATTATTAAATGTACACATGTAGTTGGCTAATGAACCTAGAGTGCAATAATTTATTTACATTCAATTAGTAGACATTCCCAATGCATATGGACTACTTTTAATTAAAGAGTGGACCAAATCCTTGAATGGATATATATCTACTGATTGTTCACACCTATGGCTATCTTGGAAAGGTGTCCCAAATAAAATAAGAGTGAAAAGAGAACCAAGGATGAAACACATGATAGTTGAGTAAAATGTTGTTAATTAAAGGGTGAAATTTCTTGATTTTGACTTAGGAGTCTTCACCTTAGAGACTACAAAATTGGTCAGTTCCCAAGACACTCTTATTGCACCTAGTTTGTGGAAACTTTATGTTGATGGTGTTAAATGTAATTTTGAATCTAGAGTTGATATTTTTTTAATATACCATACTAATAAAAAATAGTATACATCTTATAGACTATAATTCCCATGCACCAATAACCTATCTGAATATGAGTCTGACATTTTGGGGTAACAATTTGTTATTAAAAAGAAAGTCAATGAGCTACTAGTTTGTGGGGACTCTAAAATTGTACTCAACCAATTTAGAAGCATATATAAATGAAAAATATAATACCTCAAGAGGTATAAATTTATATTTTGGGACCAAATAGAGTATTTTGAGGCATTCAACATCCTCTTTATCCCTAGAGATGAAAACAAAACTACTGATGGGATAACTTTTACTACAGCCAACCTCATGCCTAATCAAGATTCTCCTAACTTTAGTATTGAACTAGTACCTTACCCCTTAGTCCCAAATAATGTGAACCACTTCCAAGTATTTAATGATGATCAACATATCCTAAAATTCATGACTAACTCAAGAGCTCTTTAAGCTCATATTATTGATGAATCTGATGAGGATACCCCTGAAAGGTAATTCAATGTCAAGATCATCTAGTTGAGTGATAACAAGATACCTAAAGGGATGGTTTCACTATAAATATTTTTTGACCAAGACAAAGTCACTAAAAAGGTTAAGGTCCCTAAGGTAAATTGGAATGACTATAATGCAATGAATCTTAGACCCCAAGATCAACCCTAGTAGGTTAATGTGGGGAAGGCTTGCACAAAAATAGAGAATAAAAAAGATAGAGAATCACTCACTAGATACAAGGATGTAATTTCTTGGTCTTATGATGATCCAAATAAATTTGATCTAAGGGTTATCACCTATAATAGACCCCTTAAGGAAAGTTGTAAGCCCTTCAAGTAGAAATGGAGGCCTATTAACCCTATTCTAGAACACATAATTTATAAAGAGGTTAAGAAATTATTGGATGTAAGAATTGTGTTTCCCATTTGAAATTACACTTGGGTTGCTAATCTGGGTCTAGTCAGAAAGAAGAATGGTGAAATTAGGTTATGCATTGAATTTAAGAACCTAAACAAAACATCTAAAAAGGATAATTACCCCTTTCCCTCTCTGGACTAGTTGATACAAGTTGTTTTTGGATCATCCATGATGTACTTCCTTGATGTCTTTTTAGGGTATAACCAAGTGTTAGTTGATAGAGAGTATAGAATGAAGATAACCTTTACCACTAAGTGGGGATATTTTTCTTTTAAAAGTATACCCTTTGGGTTGATCAATGTAGGGGATAATTTTCAAAGAGCCATGGACTATAATTTCTAGGGTCTAATTGGAAAATGCATCATATTATACATGGATGACCTAACAATATTCTCCAAAAATAGAGAATATCATTTCACACACCTTCAACAGGTATTTGAGAGATGTAGAAGATATGGAATTTATCTTAACCCCAAGAATATCATCTTTTGGGTTATTATAGATAAGTTGATAGGTCATGTTATCACTAAGGATGGGATCTATATAGATCCTAAAAGCATGGAATCCATCTCTAAGATAGAGCTTCCAAATAGTTTAAAATAACTAAAGTCATTCTTTGGAAAGATAAACTTTGTGAAAAAATTCATCTCAAGGTTTCCTGAGATTATCAAACCATTAAATGACATGCTTAAGAACGATGCCAAGGTTACATGGAATGAGGAGTCCAATAAATTATTTAATAGCATCAAAGAAGCAATTAGTCAAGCCCCAATAATCATAAGTTAAAAAAATTCAATGGACTTTTATTTGTACTCATTTACTTTTGATCACACCATGGAAGTAGTCCTAAACTATAAATTTCATGGGAATGATGACCCAATTACTTTTATGAGTACCAATTTCAAGGGTGTTGAACTAAATTATTCCATGATTGACAAGCAAGCATATGTACTGGTGAAATCAATAAATAATTTTAGGCATTACATCCTCAAGAACAAAGTGCATGTTATCTTATTAGACCCTACCATAAAACTCATGTTGAGTCAAAATGGATTGGGTGAGAGTAGAGGCAAGTGGATGTCATTTCTATATGAATATGATATACATATGAAAAATAATAAACTAGTAAGGTGTCAAGGCCTTGTCCAAATGATTTCCAACACTAGCCCCAAGCTACATATCATGTAAATTAATCAACAAGACTTCCAACCTAATTAGTGGTATGATTCCTTGATTCACTTGGTGATTAATGGTGTTTATCCTAAAAGACTTATGAGAGAGCAAAAAATAGCCCTAAGACTCAAATCTTCTCACTATTTGATTAAGGATAGAGTATTATATAGAAACAACTTTGAAGGAGTGTATTTAAGGTGTGTATCTAAAGAAGAAGCTTCTCAAATCATGAGTACTTGTCATGAAAATATAGGTAGTGGACATTGATTAAGAAGAATAGTATCCCATAAAATCCTTAGGGATGGTTACTATTGGCCTACTATTTTTCAAGGATTCTCATAAACATGTGAAGGAATGTCATTCTTGTTAAGTCTTTAGCATCAAAGAACCAAAGGTAGCCATGCCTTTGTAATTAGTGATGATTGACAAGCCCTTTGTACAATGGGGATTGGATTTCATAGGAGTGATCAACACTAATTATTCTAAAGGCCACAAATATGTCCTAACTATTATATACTATTACACAAGGTAGACTGAAGCTATACCCACCAAACAATGTAAGATAAAAGAAGTAACCAGCTTCATAAAAGAAAACATTTGTACTAGATTTGAAACCCTTGTATCTTTAGTGTGTGATAATGGATTAGCCTTTGTGTCCATAGAGATGACTGAATTGGCTTATAATAATGGCATTTCTCTAAAGTTTCATTCATGTCATTACCCTTAGGGAAATGTATTTTTTGAGTCCACTAATAAGAACCTGATCAAGGAAATCAAAAATTTAGCTGAAGACAAACCTATGTCCTAGCACAAGCTCCTCAAATATGCTCTATGGGTAAATAGGATGAGAATTAAATAAGCCCTAAAGGCATCACCATTCATATTGGTGTATGGCCAAGAACCTATTTTTCCTATCAACCTCAAGTTTCCCACATTCAAATTTATGTAGGAATACTTGGAGGAGAGCCAAGAGCTTGCAAACTCTAGGTTTCTAGACATCATTCAGATGGAAGATGAAATGGAGGAATCCTTTTCTAAATTCAACAAGCATCAAACCATAGTCAAGAGATGGTTTGATAAAAGGTCAAAAGTGAAAGTATTCAGATAAGGAGACCTAGTTCTCCTTTGGGACAAAGCATTTGAACCCAAAGTTAAGCATGGAAAATTCACACCTCTATGGATTAGCCCATATCAGATTGATGACACACATGACAACAATACTTTCAAGCTAAAAGACCTTAAAGGAGAAGAGTTCACCTTGCCCATCAATGAGAAATATCTCAAACATTACTTTGATGTAGCTCCACCTAGGGGTATTCATGGAATAAAATCTGTAAGACCAGTTAAGTTAGAGTAGGCAGGCTATTTAGTTTCTTTTTTTCTCTTCTTTATTGTCTTGTTTGTATATATTTGTTTGATTTTTTTTTGTTTCCTATTGTTGCTTGCTTTGGTATGTCAGTTTTTTTGTTCTTACTTTATTCCTTGGCTTTAATTAGTCTTTTCAAAGATAGTCTAGTGCTCAAAATATCTTGTCTCTCTAAAATTCCTAAATTTTCACTAATTAGAGTGTGAACCCCATACATATGATGACCACAAACCTAAAATGTAAGCTTGGTGCATAACATAAGGAAACTAGTAAATTCCAATGATGAGATCCCTTGTTCTATGAAAACCTAGACATTATTGGGATCTAAATATGGTTTTAAGAAGAATTGAACTTATGAAATAAAGTTTAGTCTATTAGGAAAAATCCATGTTTACACTTAACAAGGCATCCTTGCCTAAGACAATGGTGACAACCACAGGTGATTTTTTAAAATAAAAACATTGGGATATAATCCTTAAACTTGGCTAGCTTGGTTTCCCACCTTTTTGAAAGCATTAAATATAATAAGTCAAAAGATAAAAAATATAATAAGAAATCAGTGCAAAATTTGAAGCTTTTCAAGCATAAGTGATCTGGGTAATCTCCATCAGGGCTATAGACACCTAGTTGGTAGTGGAGCAAGGCCTTGAGTGGAGCTAAAGACATCTCTATCAGGGCTATATATGCTTGGATGGTAGTATATTAATTCCCAAGCCTTCTTGAACTAAAATAACAACCCCCTTAAATTCCTAAATAATCCTACTAGCTAGTTCAAATGATTAAGGGCATGAAACCTAGAAGTTGATCCATAAATCCCATGACAAATAGTAAGTGGAATCAAAGCACACACACAACATGACTATGTCTTAGCAGTATAATCTCAATTTTACAAGTACATAACATTTTTCAACCATGAACGGACCTCGAATGATGACATGGATCCACTAGAGTAAAGGACCTAATTATTGACCTAAATCAGAGTCTCTAGGTTCTGACATTTGGCTATTTCCTTTATGAGTCACCATTTATTTGGGCCATCATTCCCCTAATTATAATAACTAGGGCCCTTGAGATGATTTAAACCTTTTTTTTACTAATATTTCCTTACTCCTAGGTTTTATTAGAATTTGAAGATCATCCTTTTTGATAAGGTGGATTTTTCATTTAAACCCTAGTATGCTTAATGCTTTTAAAATTTTACCTATTTTTCTAAGTAATGCAGGTTTTAGGGAAAATACTAGGTCTTACTAGGAAAAGATTCACCAAAGTTTTGCTAGTAGTGGTTTACTAAATCTTAACCTTGGTCCCTTCCAAAAAAAACCTTGAGTTTAAAACCCTAGGTGTGGAAACCTCAAAGTTTGAATTTAAATTTTGGAGGGAATCATTTGGTGGGAATATTTAAGATAATATTTTAGACCTAAGTTTAATTTTATATTAAGTCTTAGTATCATTTATTAATGTTAGTAAACCTTAATGTAAAATTAATAATAAGTCTTTCAATGTTGTTTTAAACATATTCACTTTGTCCTAACCACCCAAACCCTCGACAAGGCCCCCTTCTAATTTTCTAAGTTGAGCCATTTTAATTAAAAACTTGCCTAAGTCTTTATCCTAAGACCCCCTTTGTACTTATTAATATGAATGAATCCATATAATAAATTCTTATCCTGAGTTTTACTAACCAAAGGTCCTAACATAATAATTGTGCATCTTGAAGGATCTGATGGCCCATGTTTGATCATACATTTTTATCTAACAATACATGACTAAAGGAGATCCAATGGTTTGTGCTTCATCATATGGTTTGATTTAATAGTGTGAGTTAAGGGTTGAAAGGTCAAAGTTATACAAAGTCACCAAGTGGTAACCACTCACACCTAACTATGTCATAAAAAGGTCCCACATATATAACATATCCAATCATGTGTAAATCCTTTGATCTCAATCTAATGGATATCACTCTTTCAATCTGACAAAGTGGATTGACTCTATGATCCTAAGAATTTATATGAGGATGTCATGTAGAAATCTCACATTTGATGACAAGGAATTCTCATACTTAAATTTAATATTTGTACCTATGTCATTTGGCATCCATGAGGACACATATGATGATCTAATGGCCTCTGATTGCTTGTACTATTTGGATCTAATGGTGTGAGGTCTTTAATTATAACATGGAAGGCAAAAATACTTTACATGTGGATCAATCTTAGAGATAGGGGATCAATGGCATGATAATATGTAAAGTGGCATAATTATGAAGCTTGTAACAACAAATAAGATAAAAGGCCCAAGACTACAATCAATGGTCCATGTTGAAGCCATAGATCTTGATCTAAAAATGTGAAATAAAATAAAGAATTCAATTTCTAATGACTAGTTCTCAGTTAAACAAATATGAAATTTGCGATGAAAAGAAGCTAAATAGAGGCCACCTAAGATCCACGTAGGTAAAAGATGATAGAACTTGGATTTTATCCAACTAGAAATGCAAAGGTATAAAATAAAGTCTCAATTATATTTTGAGACATAAGTGAGACTTAATCCTAGTCACCTCTACCATTAAATCTCCCAAAAGACTTGAAACTTAAATAAAAATGGAAATTATGAGTGATCAAATTGTAATTCAAGCTTGCTAATTAATTTCAAGAACAAAAGAGCAATCCAGAGGTGGTTATCAAATTGATCCTAAGATTTTTGAGGGGTTAAGAAACCATGGTAGAAAGAAGGAAATAATGTTAGTAAGAGGTCAAACTCTACCTTTCCATAGACCATTTGGGCAAATTTTTCAAGAATACATATTTAGGCACTGAGGCATTGAATAATGGGTGCATAAACTAGTTTGAGCTCTTCTTCACCATCAATGAAATGCAACCCCTCACATAGAATGAGAGGATAATTGAAAAAATCAACATCAAATAAAAAGACTTGGTAGTAATTAAATTGGTTGGTCTCCAACATGCCTCTGCTAAACTAAAGGTACTTCATTGCATAGATGTGTTTGCTCATCTTTTTATAGATTATAGAGTAGATGAGGACTAAATTTTTAAGGATGGAAATTCCAAGAGAGTAGATTATATTTCCCTTGTATCCTTTGAGGGTTACTATAATCTCCCTCAATCCCATGTGGATTTACACATAATTAAATATTGGACAACTAAAAGTGACCTAGATACCATCCTTAGACCTTGTTTCAATCAAGGAAACTTTATTTTTAGAGATTTCCAAGGTAGAATTCCAATTGCCTAATTCAAGGAAGGTATTAGAGTTATTATGACCTTACTAAATAAAATCTCTAGAGATGTCACAACTACCTATGTCAACACTAATTGGGTTTCATATGTATAATTCTTAGATAAATAATAAGTCACCCCTCCCATTAGGGAAATGATAAGTATCCACCTTGTTAGGTAATTCAAAACCATCAAGAGAAAGACCAACAAACAAATTTTCATGATATCTTACCTACTTGATACCTTGTTGGCCTCCACCAAGTTCTCCCATATCAAGAAATGGTCTCCTGATATAAAAATCTTAGTTTCTCACCACTATTCCAAGTTCTATATCTTCAAATATAGAAACCATATGCAATTCATTAATGATGACATCTTACCCTCTTTGGTTGAGTTTATCACTAGCTATCCCATGTCTAGGATGAATCCCCTGATCAAGAGATATCTGGAGATGATGGGGGATGTATGGTACTATCCACATTGTACAATGATAAGGATTCAGGGAACCATGTCCTCACCCTTCAAATTACCTATTTATGTGCCACCCAATCTTGATGAGCAAGAAACCACCCTCTAACTCATCAATGGGATTGATGATATTTTCAAATAAAAGAAGAAGGGCCTCTTCCACCCCTTCCCTCTCATAACTGGAAGGGACACACTAAAATATTGGAAGCAAATAGACATTATGTCTAGGCAAAGAGGAGCCTTTATCTTCCAAATGGATGAACTTAGAATGTGAGACCCTAGAGGAATAGTAAAGAATCATTTACAAGACAATAATATGTTCAAACATGTATGTGAGAATCAACCTAGAGTTTTTGACCAAATTTACACTAGGGAAAGCAATTTTGAGGAGGTTTTGGTAAGATTGAAAGAGTGAAATGCCAAATTATAACATAGATTGACACATGAGTAGAAGCCAATAGAGGAAATTTGGCAAAGTCACACTTTTCAATATCATTTTTTTCCATCTTACTCAATACCACTTGAAGTATCTTCCCAAGTAGAGGTGTTACCATCATAAGCACCCCCTTAGACAGTTATACCACCTCCTTAGGACCCTGGTAAGTAGTAATTGGAAGAAAGACTAGGAGAGGGGGAATCATCTTCAAGTCCTCCAAAACAACTACCACCTCTAATGGAATTTGTATACATAGTGTCTCTTGAGCCATATGAGATACTAGAGGAGGTCTTCAAGATCTTGAAGACATTTATGGATCAGATAAGGAAGAAATAGAGAAAGACTCTGCTGCCCAAATAGAGCAACTTGTAGAGGTCCCTAGACAATTGGATGAGGCTGAGAAAGAGAAATGGAAGGATAATAACCTAAATTTGGTCAAAAAACTAAGCCAAAGGAAGAGGAAGGATGAGTTGGCTCTTATCTCCACCAGTTCCAATAGGTTAAGGCTCCCCTTTGTGTACCAAGCCAAGGAAATAAATTTATTTAGTGATGAATTCCCTTTTCATGGGATAGTCATTCATAATTAGTTCATATATGGGAAGTTATGAAATATTATTGCTAATCCCCATTGATGGGCATTAACTAAAACTATCAACGTTGATGATGACCTCTAGCCTTGGATCATAGAAATGATGAAGGAGAAAAAAGAGAGAAGAATAGTGGAAGTAGAAGGAGCTGGTGATAAGAGAATGGATGATCCTAGAGAATCCAATGGAGCCAAAGTGGAAACACTATAATCCACCTAGATAACTAAGCCTACCACTACCATTTTCTTTAATTTATATACCATAGGCTTAGAGAAGATCACCATAAAAAAAGTTGTGGTGGGTACTACAGAGTTCACCTTTTAAAATGTGGAACATTTCACAAGCCTAACTCCAATTAGAGGACAAGAAGTGGGAGAACATCCCATCCATTAGGAGGATGTGGAAAGTCTAGTTAGAGCCCAATCAACATAGGCAATGGTTAGAATGATGGGATTGAAGCAAAAAATTTACAACTTGAGGATGGAGAAGCAAAACCTTAAGACCTAAGCCATCCTATTTGTTCCTAATGAAATGATAAAGATGCTCGGTGAGTCCTTCTTTGATATATTTGAGGCCTTAAAGGCCATGAATATTATTTAGTATGCCTTAATGCAACAATCTTAATTAGGTAACACTTTGTTCATACAATGGTAGGCTTTAGAGGACCAAATTATTGAGCTTATCAATGTACAATTATAGAGATAGATCCTAAAATTTAGGAATATTAGTGTAGGACACTTAAGTGCCATCCTAAGAATTATTGTTAACAATGTGTAGGAATTAATCACATGGCACAACGATTTCAATGATCTCATAAGGGAGGATGAAGCTTTGATTAGCAATATTGAAAAACTCTTGGGAACAATGTTGATATAGCCTTCAAAACCCACTACTATAAGGTTGATTTATGATGAGGAGTTCAAGCAAAGAGCCACTTCTAGTTTCCAAGAGATAAAAGGGAGAAGCCATGGCAAATATAGTAATGATAACCACAAAATAATGGATCCTATCTTTAATTTTAGAGAATGGATAACAGAGGCTCAAAGTATCAAGAAGGCCATGATAATGAATGATGGGGAATTTGAGAAACTGGTAGATCAAGAAAATGGATGTTTTATGAAGCCTAAAGTAGATCTTAAGATGATCAATGAACAACATACTAAGGCTAAGGACATCCTACAAAAATGATAGCTAGGAGGCCCACCACCAACCCAATAGAAGATTTTATACATTATAATTTTGCATACATTTTTCTAAAAGTGGAATATGTTATTGTATAAATATATGATATTTTGTTATAATATATAGTTTTAGGTTAGTCCAACGTACAAGGTCATGGGTATAATAGAATTTTCATACAAGGACAACTATCCTTAATGTAATAATATGTATCTTGAGAACTGACTAATACACCACCTATGTTTCTTATAAATATGTAGTGTTACCATTTTATAAAGAGATATTTTTAAGAAAATTGTATACTCACACCAATTAATATAGCTAAAGGAATTCTACAAATATTGTCTATCAGGTTGTTTTGATAGTTGTAGTTTTTATCTCAATTATTTATTTGGATCATAGATTTGAATGGTTTATTTTATTATTAAACTATATTAACTCATTTATAGGGTTTATAATCTATTATTTTTTATGTTATTTATAAATATCATGAGTTACTTGAATTTAATTTGATCTATATCTGATCTGGGCAACAATTCAAGAGAATTTGGGTGACGGTTCTACCCCAATTGATGACGGAACTTCTGGGAGCCATAAATTTTGCACTGTAGCTCCAATTGACTCACCATTTAAACCGTTATAAATATAATAATGAGGATAATGTGGTGAGATGGAATGGATATTTTATAGATGTATTTTGACCTCCAAAAACCCAATGGAAGTGAACCAAATTTTAATTTTAGTAGAGTAGTCTAAAAATAGTAAGTTTTTAAAAATAGTAATTCCTCAAATTCTGTATTGTTTTAAATCATGGAAGTCAAACCACTTAATATACCTTGATATTGGTGACCTCCCACATCCTCCTAATAATTTAAAAATTTGTATACATGAATATGTAACCTGAAAGAGAAATCATACATCTCTTCCCAGAGATAAGCATATAGTGATATTGCAATTTTGAGTAATAAAACATCTCTTCTCCAAGAATTCATTATTACTATGTTATTTTCATGTTCTTGAAATATTTTTCAATCAAAATTTTTTAGTTTTGGATCAATATCAAAGATGTGAATCAACTATTTAGATATAGAAACAAAATATTAAAAGTAAACTTGATTCTTACTTGTAATTCCAATTTATCCTTAAAAATTGGCCTAATTTGTAATGGAAATTGAGATCTATCTATTTTAAATTATATATTGGTTTATATGTACATTTGAGAGATTCAAACTTTGTCATAATGTTTGATTTAAATACTTATAATCACATCTTTTCTTTTCTACCTTACCCTCTCCTCTTTTCTCTTTTTTTATAACAAAGATCTTCACTATAGCTTAAATCTCACTGTAAATATCCATTTAGTTTAGTATAACATCAATATTTGACTAAGAAACTATCAATAAGGCTGAACTAAGGTGAATCCAAACCATCAAATAATATAAATTTGTGGAACAATTTACTTTTCTCTATTGATATTTCAACATAAGCATCATAATTGCCAAATACCTGCAACTCATGCCCTAAATTCTTGGAATTCTAAAATGTGTAGTGTTTTATGAACACCAAAATATCTTGTGGTACATTTAGAAGCATCCAAATGATAACTTTGCATAAAGGTGGATGCCATTTGGATTAATAAATGCATGATCCACTTTTCTTAGGGAAATGGAAATAACATTCAAAGAGTTAAAAATAAAATAATTGTGGTATATCTCAATTACCTGACAGTATTTTCAAAAAATCCATAAGACTAATATGTACATTTAGAGAGAGTTTTTTAAAAGTTTCATTTTCATGAGATTTATATTAACCATAAGAATTATATCTTTAGGGTGACTAAAGGTAAGATCCTAGGCCATATTGTTTCAAAATGAGGAATAAATATTTATCTACAAAGGGTTGAGGAAATCTATAAACTTTCCCTACCTATAAGTACACCAAGAGTACATTCTTTCCTTGGGAAAGTTATCTTTATAAGGATATTCATTCCTGACTTTACTAAGCTCACCAAACATAGCATGGATATGATGAAAGGAAAACACTCTTTCAAGTGGAACAATGAAGGCAAAGAGTTATTTGAGAATATGAAGACTTTTATTTCTCATACACCGATATTGGTTTATACTGATTTTAAGGAGTTCAATATTTATTACTACACTTTAGATCATAAACTTTCAACAATACTCATCCAAAAAAATAATGAAGGTATTGAATCCGTAATTATTTTTGAGTTGTAATCTTTAATATTACAAGTTGAAATTTTCTCTTGAACAAAAAAATGACTATGTAGTAGTAAAAGTAGTTAAAAAATTTAGGTATTACATATTGCATTCACATTCTATAGTAATAGTGCCCAATATAGTAGTAAAATCCATTTTGACCCAACAAGAACCTAGTTTTAAGTAGGGAAATTAGATAACCAAATTTCAAGATTATGATTTGGAGATCAAGCCCATAAATCTAGTTTAAGGAAAAGTATTTTGTCAACTCATGAAATAGCAAGAAAATATTAAATTAGGTTATTCAATAGGTTATGATGAGCAATATGACCATGAATTTCCTATGGTATTGTTTTTCAATTATTATAATGAATGGTTTTCTCACATTATTTTCTTATTGACATATGGGAAATTTACTTCACACTTGAATTGTAAGAAACAAAAAATGGTCAAGTTATAGGCCAAAAACCATGTCATATGGTATGATAATATTTTTAATAAAAATATTGATGGCTTCTTCTTAATGTATGTTGATAAAGAACAACAATTCATGATCAATCCTATGAAGGGAACTTTTTGTCAAGGTAATAATATATAAAATACTAAGGGCCCATTACTATTTTCTAATTCTTTTGAAAAATTCATATGAATGGGTAAGAAAGTGTGAGGCATGTTAGAAATTTATGGGTAAACCTAGATTGGCAACACTTCTTCATCAGTCAGTGATAGTTGAAGAGCTATTTTAGTAATGGTACCTAGATTTCATTGGGACATTGAATCCTCATTCAATCATAAGTCACACTCATGTTCTCATAGTAATATATTACTTCACTAAGTGGGTAGAAGTGATTTTTATTAATCAAACAACTTTAAAGGTCATTTATAACTTCATAAAAGAAAATATCTTTGTGTGATATGAAATACTAGAAAAGATTATTAAAGACAATGACTCTAAATTTTATTATTCATATATGATTGCATTTTGATATGAGTACATAATTTCATTTTCTCATTCATAAAACTATCATCGATAAGAGAATGGTCAAGTTGAGTCAAGCAATAAGAACCTATTCATAATCATGCATAAAGTAGTTAATAATAATAAGAGAAATTGGCATAAATATATATATGATGATATTTGGGTAGATCACATAACACCTAGAAAATATATTGGGATGTCTCCATTCTAGATGTTATATGGAATAGATGTTTCAATTCCTATAACTCCTTAGTTACCTTACCTACAATTTTCTAGATCTATTGAAAATCCAAATTTTGAAAGCCTGTTAGATAAAAGAAATTTCTATCTACAATAGTTGGAAGAATAAAGGGCTCTATAAGTTGATAAGATTATAGAAAATTAGGATCATGTTAAACTTATCTTTGATAATAAAGTGAAGAAAAGAAAATTCTAACTAGGAGACCTGGTCCTACTATAAGATAGTCATAGAGAACCAAAGGGAAGTCACAAAAAAATTGATTTACTCTAGATGGGTCGATTTAAAATCATACACTTCTATAGAAATAAAAATTTATATCTGAAATATTGTAATGGAATTCATCTATCATTGTCATTTAGCAAAAAAAATCTCAAACATTATTTCTAGTGATAATCATGTATTCCTCTTTTGCAAATATGTAAATATAGTTTTGGTCATGCTTCTTTTCTGGTCAATCTTTTTGGCTTGTGTCATGTTTGTTCTTTCCTTTTATTTTTTACCTCTTTGTTGCTCTATATCATTGTGAATTTCTCTCTTAAGTAATACTTATCAATCTGCTTATCTGAGCCAGTCAATGAATTTGTAACCCAACAAGTTGCTACCACATTTATATCCTTATTTGCCTCTAATATTTTCTCATTTCCAATGATGGTTCATTCTCATTAAATCATTTTATAATTTGAGCCTTGCATAAATGAAAGTGGCATGGTCACTTAGCTCAATCCTTGATCAAGTTTGTATTCAAATTCAATGATAAAATTTTAAGAGGGGTTTCTTTCTTTGATTTTTAGTTTATGTGAAAACACATAATTAAAAATTCCCTTACACACACCATCATTTTGTATGTTATAGAACCTATCAAGTTGAGTACCTAATGCACTCACATACACTGTCTTTTGACATGTGAAATCACCTATTAGGCTAAATACCTTATTCCTTCACATACATTATTTATTGACATGTGATATAATTTTGATGGCTTGAAGACCAATCATTTTATTGAAAATCAATCACTTTTTATTTGATCAAGTTGTCAAATTTAAGACTATATTACCCAATGGATAAAATGTTAGACTATAAAACTAGAGAGTCTATTTTTTGTAGTTTAAATCCCAGTTGGAGTTAGTTAATGTCATGGTTTACGTAAATTTTAAAAATTATCAAAAAATTACCTTTAATGGCTAATTTTTGAGTTCAGGATTTAAAAAATTCATATTTTTTAAAATTTAAAAATTAGCTAATTAGTTGAAAATTGAATTGTAGATCAAAACACTCTATCTCCCAAACTATGAAAAAATGCTTTCAATCTTTCCCATGTAAAATGTCATTGGCCTTCCCCTCATTTTGTAAAATTTCATCAAACTTTTCACAAGCTTTGTAAATTCTTTCGTTTTTGATTCTTGCCTCAACACTTTTCAAGTTGTGCAACTTGCATTTTTGATTTTGCACATGGTAAAATTACAAATTAAAAATAATAAATATATTAAATTATTTTTTAATTATTATAATTTTGCAATTTGATTTTGAATATCCACTTCCCCAGGTAGTGAAAATGTGTTTTAGCATTTCTCGTACCATGCAAATGAAATATCTCTTTTTCACTACCATGCTTTTTTATATCCCATTTCCCCTACCCATGCAAATTCATTTTACATTTCCCTGAGTAGTACAAGTTTATTTTACATCACGTCCAACCATGTAATTTTGTTTTAAACTTCCCTGAGTCATGTAAATAAAAACCTCCATATTTTAATTGCCATTATTTATTCTCCAAAATTATGAAAAGATAACACTTCTCTCTCCTAAATTTTTTTTAGTCGTTACTACTTTGCTCAAGTATGCACAAGTTCCAAATGATTTTGCAAATTTTCATTGAAACCCCCAGAAAAATCCAAACATTAAGTAAAGGGGGTTTTTTATTTCATTTTCTTATTTTTGCCTACCAAGAACAGTATTTACCAAGGAAAGATGAAGGTGAAGTGAAAATTAAAAAATGCAATTTCAATTCTTTTACTTAGCCATACTAGGCTGTATTGTGACATAGAGAATAAAGGAAAATGTTTAAGTTATTTTTTTTTATCCCATCTAAGTTAAGGTTATACGATCCCAAAGAGAAATGTTAAAATTTTAAAATGAAAATCATATTTGTAAATTCTATTTCATTTTTTGAACTATTTTAGTTGTACAACACAAGAGAAGTGATGGAGAAATAAAATAAAAAAGAGGTTTTTACTTTTATTCCTTCATTTGCCAAGAAGAGAAACTATCAAACTATATAGCTCATGGAAGAGTGAGGAATTTTAAAAATTATATATTTGTTTATGAATTTTGTTTATTTTATATATACAAAGAAGCCCATATAGGGAGAGAAATAAAACACAAAAGATCATATTTTATTTTTCAATTTACTTTTGACCAGCCATACAAATTCATTTTGCATTTCCCCAAGCCATGCAAATTTATTTTACATTTCCGCCAGTCATGAAATTTTGTTTTACACTTCCCTGAGTCATGTAAAATAAAAAATCCATGTTGAAATTTCCATTATTTCTTCCCTAAAATTGTGCAAAAATAAAACTTCATTTCCCCTTAAGTTCTTAAAGTCATTATTACTTTGCTCAAGCATGCACGAATTATAAATAATTTTGGAAGTTTTAATTAAAACACCAGATAAGAATCTATAAAGAAAGAAAAGGGGGTTTTTGAATTCATTTTATTGTTTTCTCCTACCAAGATAAGTATGCCCCAGGGAAAGAGAAATGAAGGTGAAGTAAAAATTGAAAAAGGTAATTTCAATTCTTTTATGCCATATCAGGTTGTACTACGCTATAGAGAACAAAGGAAAAATTTTAAATTTATTTTATCTTTATCCCATCCAAGTCAAGGTCATATGACCCCAAAGAGAAAATTTAAAATTTCAAAAGTTAAATCATATTTGTAAATTATTTTTTTTTTTTGAATTGTTTTAGTTGTATGATGCCAAGAGAAGGGATGGAGAAATAAAATAAAATGGAGAATTTTTTATTTTATTCTTTCATATACCAATAAGATAAGATATCAAACCATATGGCTCATGGAAGAGTGAATAATTTTTAAAAATTTCCTATTTTTTTATGAATTTTATTTCTTTTAGCTATACAAAGAGGTCATATGGCCCATACAAGGAGAAAAATAAAATACACAAGATTAGATTTTGTTTGTTTTTTACTTCCAAGAGTAGATATATGATACAATGAGGAGTATGGGGAAATGTAAAAGAAAGATCAATTTTTGCCATAACTAGGCCATAAATTTGTATGATCTCAAAGAGAGTAGATAATAAATAATACTTTATTATTTCTACCTACATGAGGTCGTACAACCACCTAGGAAGGAGGAATAAAGTGAGACAAAATAAAAAATCAGATTTTCACTTATTCTTTCCAGTAAATACCTAGTCATATGGTGCTGAGGTGAAAATAAGATGTCTCCAAATAAAATAAGGAAAACCAAATTAATATTTTATTTCTTTTGCTTGCATGAAGAGACCCTATGTCCATGTATGAGTAAGGAGGTTTTCAATTTTATTTTTTAAAGTTGTAGATTTGTTTATTTGTTTTTTTACATTTTCCAAGATGTCATACACCCTAGTGAAGGAATAATAAGGTGAAAATAAATAGAAAATGAAATTTTGATTTTTTTGGGTAGCCAAACACTAGGTTGTACAACACCATATAGCCAAGGAGGAGAGATGAATTGTTTAAATCAAGAGCATAACTTTAATTTTAATTTTAATTTTAATTTTAATTTTAATTTTAATTTTAATTTTAATTTTAATTTTAATTTTAATTTTAATTTTAATTTTAATTTGTGTTTTTTTTCAAACTAAAATACCATATAATTCAATATATGAATGGGTTTTTAATTATTTAAAAAAGTAAAAATTAGTTTTTTAATCATTTTTATCCAAAAAGAGAAAGGTTGTACATTTCCATGTAGAATTGAGGGTTTGAAATTTTGCAAAATCAATTGGTGATAGTTTTTTAATGTTTTGGCCCAAATAAAAAAAAGGGATTAAAATTTTAAAATTGAAAAACAAATTTTCAAAATTTATTTTTATATCATTTGCATTTGCCAAGAAAATATGTTTGATAGCATCACAAGGTGATTAATTAAGGGGAGTTACAAGTGAGAAAGGTGGTTGAGAGAGAAGTTAAAATTCTTATAAGATATTAAAATCACTGAATTGATTTGTAAAGATGAAATCATGAGTATGAAATTTTGATGTAATTTAAATAGATTATTTTGGATTTATCTTATTTCATTTTGTCAATTTTGTAAATAAATTGGCATTTTGTAAATATCTCATAATTATTGAATTTTCCATAAATTTTAATATCTTCATCCTCTTCTCTAGAAAAATTAATTTTGGTAAAAGACAAAGGAATCATGAAATACTAGTTCCAGGGTGTGATACCTCTCTTGACATTGGAATCCAATGTGAAAAATATTATTGATATTGATCTAGTTCATATTGAGTTAGATGAATTTTGGGAGAAAATAAATGTAGTGTATAAATTTGACTATGGTCTAAGCATTTTCAATAGTGGATTAACACAATCCATAACATTTTTAATTCTAATGCAATATCTTGAATTGGGCTTGGTTATGGTGAAGCACTATAATTTAGAGACGAGGGAAGTGAGAGATTCACAAGGTGATTTGGTGGCAAGTTTCATTCCATAACATAGATAATATGAAGCACATTTTATATCTATAATATTTTTTGTAATCAACTACTAAGTCTTCTCAATGTTTTTAGGATGATAATAATGTATTCTATGCTAAGCAAGTCAATAATGGATGGGTAACAAACCAAAAGGTTATTATACATGAATCTCAAAGAATCTTACACGATCTAATTTCAAGAATGACATAATAACACTATTTCATAAAATAGTGGGGATTCCAACATTGAAAAACTTTTAGACTTGGATGTACATGTTCATTTGGATCATTCATAGGAATAGGAAATATTTCAATTAGGGATAACTAATTCACGATGCAGTCCATAAACAACTAATGGAATTGAAGGTCACATCAAAGTTTTATATGACTTCCTATCTTGTCTAAACTATGGATAGTTGAATATATGTTCAAATATTTTATATGGATAATAACTTTGAGTAGATAAAATTATATGAATTTTATCCCCAACTTGTATTGCAATAAAGCACCTAACATATAAAAAGGGTGAATGATTATTTCATTCATTATTTCATTTATTTGTTTGAAAAAGAGATTTTAAACATGAGGATATTAGTGGTGACTATCATAGAAATAACCAAATGGGTTATTTAGTTCAAACAATTCTTAAATTTTAGCTATTTAAGAATTAGTGGCTATAAAATTGTTCCTTATATGATTTTACAACATGTTAGTTTTAAATGGGTGTTAATGGAACTAGTGAGACAACTTATTGAAATACAAAAGTTTTTTATAGGTTGATACATGATAGGAGTCAAATTTATGATTTCCATTGGTAGGTATAATTGTCCATAATTGATAAAATCCAAATCAATGGAGCAATATATGTCTCATTACAATCTTAAGACTTTTGAGAGTAGATTTGCCATTTGATATAAGAATATTAATTGAACATAACCTTGGGACTTCATTATAACATCTCTCACACTTTGAGGATTATTGGATGTATTACGATGATGATAAAATGGTAAGAATAAAATACAATTCATAGTTTATCATGAAGCAGATAGTCAAATTCAGCATAATGAAAGTGCCAAAGTAGTTAGTGGATGATGAGGTCACACTAGATCCTAAAAAAGAAAACATTTCAACAAAACCACTACCTATAGTCCATTAGGATAAGAAATAACCTACTTCTCTTAGAATTAGAACAAGGGAAATACTTAAAATAACTCTAAAGTGGTTAATCATTAAAGGAATAGATGTTGTAAACATTGATTTCCCTACACCTCCTATGGATGATGAATTTGGTACCTTCACAAACAACAACATGATTAAGAAGAGAAATTTAATGAATTAGGTCCAAATGGATAACCCATATTTATATATCAATCAAAATAACTATAAGGTATTCAATAGGACATTCCACCGTGAAGGGTTCTCATGATTAAGATAATGAAGTTAGGTAAAAATATCTCCTTTTTTCCTAATCCTTTAATTACTCAAGAAATTCCTATTGATAGTTTCTCACAATCTCAAGAGTTTATAAATAATAAAACATAAAATTCATTGATTTAAATGAAATATTAATTATTATATTATCTTCTTTCCCACTACAAGAGATCACTTGTGTTTCTTCGTCTTCTTCCTCAAATCCTAAATTGTCTATTATCTCCACTCTAATAACTCTAATTAACACAATTGTCAAATAAGAACAAGGACAAGCACATTTTAATGGTACCACAACTAAAAAGACACCTACTTCCACCCTAGCCATATTGGCTCCATAATTCTTAGCTTTTGCCACACCTCTTTCATTGAGAAAACAATGTCAAAATGGTTATCCACAATAGTGAAGAAAATAAGAAAAGTTGTTAAACTTCAAAAGATTAACTTTGGGAATTTGAAAATGCCAATAATTTTTTATAATAGATAAAATAAATCAAGAACCATTTAATTATGGTTACAGATGAAAAAGGAGAGAAATATGCAAAAGTGGCAATTCCTATAGTTAAACAAGATAAATCACAAATCAAAGCTGAAGACTATCAAGTATCTAGAGCTTATTTAGGAAAGTCTTCTAGATAAGCAATGAAGGGAGATGTATAGTTGAAAATTGGTACCATTTTTGATAAAATGTATAAGGACAAAGTAATGAAATATGAGTTAAAGCAAAAAGTGGAATAGTTAAATTCAGTGATATAAAGGTTGATCAGACCAATTCAACAAACAATTAATTCATCAATTATTCAAGCTGAGATGTTGGAGAAAGTGAAAGAGGTAGGTTAAATGTGTAATGTAATGAAATTTTGGATCGAGAAGATCACTGACTAGGGAACCTTTGCAATTATTATTATAGAGACAATGGTATCTAAAGTTTGATAAGAATGTGGATAGATAACAACAAAGGAAAGTGGGTATGTAGAGGAAATACAAAACTAGGAGGAGTTCATCCCCAAGTTAACTAAATTCTCAAAATTTCCCTCTATTGACCTTATTGAGAAAGTATCCATCAATAAGGAAGAAGTTCTTTATTAGATTGAATTCCACGAGGCCAAAAACTTCATAATTAAATCACTTTAAGAATGAATTTATAAATTTAATAGTGTAAATTCACTTTGAAATGACATAATGATGGATATTGATACTAAGATCAAAAGGTTAAAATGTCCTTTTGTCAATGATAGATATCAGGGTGGAAATCTTATTTTAGTTGAAACTATGATCATAGAATTTAAAAAGAAAATTTAGGTAATTATCAATCTGTATCTACATTTGATAATGAGAAACTTCATCAATTGGTCAAATAATAATTTGATGCTAATAATCTTGAATTAAAGGTGAATAGAGTCCCAAACAAGTTTTAGGAGATGAGAGAATTAAAGTGATTGATAGATATTTCATATAGGTATACAAATAGAGCAGATGAAGATTTTATTTGGATGTTTATCTAAAGATTCAATTACTTTTTAAATGATAAATTTTTCTCAACAAAGCAGTAATAAGATTGAAGTTATTCCCAACATTCCAATGTTTTCTTCTTGCATTTCTTTTACACCTAAATTGTATTGTCACAAGGTATATCCCCTTGAAAATGTATGTTGTCACTTTTAAAAATTATGTCTTTTGTAATTTTCCCAAATTGATTTTTCAAGTTGCAGATATTGATAGTGTACTTTTGAAAGTAGTGTCAAAAAATCAAATTATTTCTTCAAGTGGTGTCAAGTGCCCAAAACACTTGTGCACCTTTTCAAGTTGTAATTTTTCATTGATTTTTTTACAACTCTGTAAAAAGGAAAATTGTTGTTTTGCACCATAACCACCTATTTTGGCATATAAATACAAGTTATGCCCTCATAATAATGATTCTAAATGGAAGGATTTTGTGCAAAGATTTGTAAAGGGAGATTGGATACTCTACTTCAAGAAGATCAATACAAAGAGGTGTTTCTAAACTTTATGTTACCAACTCCTTTTGGATTTTTTTATTAATTCAATGTATTTGATCCTCATTTTTATTTATATCATATTTAAAATATTAAGACCAATAAATTAGGTTAATTTTGTTTTTCTAAAATTATGATTTATATTTCTAATATATAAGTGGAATCTTAGTGGGAATAAAAGTGAGGTCTTTATATTATTATTGTTATTTTTATTGGTATTGTTATTGTTATTGTTATTTTTTTTATATTATTATTATTATTATATACAAAGGGTTTCTCATCTCTATTATCAAGTCTAGGTACTTATCTAGTTTATGTTTTATATTCTTATGAATGTGAATATATTTTCAACTCAATGAATGAGAGAGATTTCCCCCTTAATGTTAATTTTCCCTCTGATATGTTCATTAAGTATTATTGTTCAACTAGACAAATTTATTGTCTAAAAAAATTTCATTCATTTCCTTCTCTCTCTACATATTCCTTTCTAAAAATATCTTTTTATACTTTCAATTTAAATTATCACCCCATGATTTACAAATTTTTCTTGTAAACATTTCCTTTTCAGTAGCTTTTTCCACTTTCAATAAAGGTATCTCCACATTATAATATGAGAGGGACTTAATTCTTTATGTTGTTGATGAAAATATGATGATTGGTCCCCTTGAAATTTTTTCACACCAAGAAGTACAATTTTTTTTATGCATATGAATTTATATCTCTAATTATCAAATGATATTAGTGTTTGATAATATTTAGAAATAGTTAGTTAGGAATAAATCAAAAAACTTGGATATACCTACGTTATTCAAGAATATTAATTTACCATCATAGAATGAAATTTTTAGTATATTTATAAATGAATATTAGATGTCAGAGATGATTACACAAAAGAAAAAATTATGGAAAACTTTCAAAATTTTAAGATCTCTTGATACGTATGTGTTTCTCACACTAAGAAGTGCAATTTTTTTATGCATATGACTTTATATCTCTAATTATCAAATGATATTAGTGTTTGATAATATTTAGAAATAGTTAGTTAGGAATAAATCAAAAAACTTGGATATACCTACGTTATTCAAGAATATTAATTTACCATCATAGAATGAAATTTTTAGTATATTTATAAATGAATATTAGATGTCAGAGATGCTTACACAAAAGAAAAAATTAAGTAAAACTTTCAAACTTTTAAGATCTCTTGATACCTATGTGTTTCTCCCCTTCTTACATGTCTTCAATTTATTTATAAGTAACTCTCCTTGAGAGATATATAAATAAAGTTATGACTAGATTTTAGTTAGATAATGTTAATGTTAATTGATTTTTTAAAGTTAATTAAATTAATTATAAGTTATAAATTTTATAACTTAACTTTATAATTTGAAATTTCATAAAAGTCTAAGAGATTAAATAGTGAATATAGACAAACTACAAATTTAATGGGTGGGGTCCCTTTGACTTGATTTTATATTATTTTATGCAATCATCAAACTACACATATAATAAATAATCCATAAATATTAAAAATCAATTACCTAAACCTATTTTAACATTAATAATCAATAAATAGAATTTATCTAATCATAAATGATAAAAAAAAAGCATAAATAAATCGCATAAATAGATTTTATTATTTTATGAAAGAAATTTTTAATATTTTCATATAAGTCAACTATATCACCACTAAAAATCATGCATCCACAAAACTAAATAATGAAAAGTATTCACAACAAAAATGTACTAGTATACCAAGAAATTAAAATAAATTAAAACAATTATTGACCATGTTAATTATAATCACTGGTAGAAACAAAGTCAATAAGTGGATACCCCTTATCTATCAGATACTTTATATGTTCCATAGAGGTAGCCAATAACTCAATCAAATTAGTGCCTCCACATTCATCAAAAAATTATAAATTTATTTTAGTCCTCACTCAAGTTACCATGGGATGACTCATAGGGTTGATATTACAATTACTAGATGAGGTAAGTTTATTAATTCTAGGTGAAGAATATCTAGTAATAAATTCCACGGAAGGGTTCATATCATTATTGTTTAGATTTAATCCATGAATCAAGTCAATATGATACACAAGATGATCATTTGTAATTGATTCAATGTAAGTATGAATTTATTGAGAAGAATCACTTATAGTACCTCATCCATCAGGATGAGATATATAAGAGGATCTCTTCGGGCCTCTATGGCTTGCACCATGAAAACTCACTCAAGAAGATAGAATTTTATATAGCAATTTCCATAGAATGGGGTCAGATACATAAAAATGAATTGAAACATGAGTTTCATGGTGAAAAGGCTTATAAATTTTGTTATAATCCCAATGACCATGAAAATATCTACCATGAGAACTACCCTGTGAAGGATTATCCTCACCTTATCATTCACTATCTCTTCCTCGCACATTCCTCCTTAAAACATGTGAGTCTAGGGTCCACACTTAAATATCACATTTAAATAAATTAAATATAATAGAAAATAATAAGATCAATAAAATATTATAAAAAATAATAAAATCAATAAAATATTATAAAACTCAAAATTGAACATTTGTTTGACCATTCAAAATAAAACTAAAAACTACTAAAATTTTGAATACTATCGCTATTAACATTTTCAATGAATAGCTAAGAATAAATTTGAAAATATAGTGATTATTTCTTTAAATTTTCAAAATTGAATTTGAATTATATTTATAATCTCCTTATATCATACCAATTTTTTTATGATATTCAACAAGTTTTGATGATGAATAATTAAAACACAACCATAATCATTGAGTTCAATAAAACAATCAAACACTATATAATTTTTTATATGCATCCAAAATAACCATGTCAAATTATATCAAAATAATTTTTTTAATATTTAAATTCAAAAAAAATTATGTGAATAATATGAATAATTTTAAATATAATGAACAAAAATTAAAACTATGAATTTTATAATTAATAATTTGACTTAGAACACCATCAATATGTAAAAGATCAAAACATTGTATCCCAAAATTCTACCTGAACCTCTACTTTGCACCAACTTATTCAAATAATCAATTTGAATATATTGAATAGATAAATGATTAAATTTTAATTCATTAAAAATTTATATTATAGGGATCCAAAACCATCTCCCTTATATTAAAACAAGTATATGAATTCCTTTTCAAACAAAATGAAAAAGGAACTCAATGAAATGCATGCAAAGTATTAATATTCACTTCATATTATAAATTAAATGCATTATTATATTATGTGAACTCATAATATGATATAAAAATTTATATTTTCAAACTCGAAAAAACATTACAATATTTTAAACAACTCTGCCATATATATCAATACAAACCATAGGATAATTAGCAAAAACCCACACATTTTAGAAAACTAAATGTATTACTAAAAAATTCATTGTCAAATAATCCAATTAATTTAACTATAACTACTTATTAAATCAATATAATAATTTTATCCATTTAAAACAACAAACAAATATGCATGCATTCACTCAAATAATGAAATTGAACACATGAATTCACTAAAATGTAGCTTGGTGGCTAAAAATAGTTATGTTATAAAAAAAGACATATAAACTCAACTATAAAGTGACATAAAGAACCAAATAATCAATATTTTCATCTATATGAATGAAAAATAAAGTATTCATGAAATATTTTAACATATTCTTGCCATATCACCATTTTATGCATGTATGATATAAGTCTATCAAATGAAATATCAATAAAAAGAATGAACAAAAAGATACCCTAACATGAAAACTACATATACCACAAAAATTACAAAAATAAACACACAAATAAACATTTTAATTTTATTTCTAAAATAAATTACTATATATTTATTCCTCTTTAAAATGAATCCACTTAAATGAATATGTAGTAACCTTATTATCGAAACAAAGATTCCTTATGTAAAAGAGTTCCATAGAAACCATAATGAATCACGTTATTTCAACAAGAATATATTAATGTGTACCTTAACCATGGTCATAGTATGATAGACACCATATACCTTCAGAGTCCAATGTGCTTGTCCAAACAATAATTTATCAAAGTTTAACTTATGCCCATAAAGCATGACAAATAATGCAACAAATAAAAAAACAAAAGCCTTTATGATTAGGTGGGTGATGTAATCACTCATTAAAATAATGTAAGTGATGCATCCACTAATTTAGTGTATAATAAATATTATCAAAAACTAAATCTCCACCAAAGTGAATCTTAAGACTACTAAAAACTTAGAAGGCATTTTAGAGTTTTAATTTTATACCATGATTTCCAAGATCGAGACAAGGAAGAGTGTTTTAAATTTATATCAAATCTGACTACCAATAAATACATTCACCATACATCAAATATAGATGCATCACATATTTCCACTTAATGCATTACATCTAGGGATCATATATAATATCCACATTTATTCAAATGCCAATAACTAATGTACTAGTGTTCGAATACAACCAAACTTATATCCTATACAAATAAATTACCCCACCAACAACTAGGAAAATGAATCATGTGAGATATAAATGATAAAAAGTCCTTAAAATGTTTATAGTAATGGTTATTAATAAAAATAAAAGATTCAATATATTCATTCTTTTTATCTTAGAACTCACCAATAAAACCATGCTACCTCAACTATGCATAAGAATCATTCTGATAGTGCCAAGAGATACTATGACAAAGTTATGAAATAGGATATTATAGTCACATATATATACATTACAAATAGATAAATGGAATAATAAATCAACTAATTTTTACATATTCTCAAGTTATTATCATGTTTCAATGTAATAAATCCACATGACATAACCCTGTGATTAATAATTGAATGAAACTACTGCTAAATTTAAAAATCAAATGTGTTGTGAAATCAATATCACTTTATGAAAATTTAGTTTAATATTATAAAATATAAAGTTTTCACAAATAAAATTTAGACTATTTAAAAAATAGGATGGAATTCACCATATGATATTCAAGATTGTACACAAATTAAACTTCAGGAGAGATGTAATTATGTTGATTTTCTAAATGAAACAGATAATTGATCCATCTTATGATATAATTTTGTTATAACTATTTATGACATCAAAAATATAATTATATCCATTTAAAATGATCAAGATACTTTAAATACACATGCATTCAATTAGATAATGAAGTTAAACACATAAATCAAAGAAAATGAAGAACACAAGCCAATAAAAATCATGATATCAGAGAAAGACATATCAACCAAGCTAAAAAGTTCCATGAAGATCCAACTAATCAAGATTTCTATTTATATGAATGAAAATTAAATTATGCATTCAATATTTTCACATACTCTTGGCATATCACTATTTTATGCATGCAATATATAATTCTATCAAATGAAAATTCAATAAACAAAATAAAAAAGAAGACATCCTAACTAGCTGACTATATATACTGTAAAAATGGAACAAATACATATAACTCACCATTTTCATTTAATTTATGAAATAAATTAATATACATGTGTTCTTAAATAATAATCGACTTAAACAAATGCCAAATAACATTCCTACTGTAACAGATATTCCTTATGTAAAAGAGTTCAATAGAAACCATAATGAAGCACATTATTTGAAAAAAAGGTAAATCAATGCATAACTTGATCATTTTTCAATTCTAAGAATAATAAAATACCTTCATGTTCAAACATCCTTATCCAAATAATAAAAATTCAAAGCTTGACTTTCACCTAGAAAGATTGAAAAATGGTGTGATAGTTCAAAAACAAAATCCTTTTATGTTTTGGTGGTTTGTAAAACCACTCACTCAATGAATTTGAGTGATGTTTCCACTAATTTATTGGTTTTTAGTATTCCCAAAAACCAAATATCCACCAAAAAAATCTCAATATTGCTAAAAACATAGTGGGAACTTTAGAGTTTTACCAATTTTTCTGCCATGAATCCAAACTTGAGGTGAGGATAAATGTAATAAATCTATGTTAAATATAACCACCAACAAATATATTCACCATAAATTTAGTAAAAATATATCATATTTTAATTTAATGTATTAAATCCATGGATCAAATACAATATCCACATTCATTAAAAATGTCAATAACCAATATATCAATGTTCAAATAAATTTTAAATTATATCCTATATAGATAAATTACCACACCAATGGCTAGGCAAATTAATCGTGTGACATATAAAAAATACTAATTCTTTAACATATTTATATGAATGGTTATTAATAAAAATCAAAGAGGAAATATATGTATTATTTTGTTACCTTATAACTCATGTGAAAACCATGGTACCTCAACTATGTGTAAGAATCATTTTAATAGTGCCAAGAGATCCTATGTCAACATTATGAAAGAAAATATTGAAGTCACATAACTATGCATTCTATTTGGAAAAGTCAAACACTAAAACAACTCATTTTTACCTATTCTAAACTTTTTATCGTGTGTTAATATAATCAATCAGCATATACATAACCCTATAATTAGTAATTAAATATAATTGTTATTTAATTAAAAACTCAAATGTGTTGTGAAATCATAATATAAATTTATGAAATTTAATATAAATACTATAGCATAACAATTTATGTCACAATTGCAATGTTTATTATTTCCCAAACAAGATGGAGTTCACCATATAAAAAGCAAGAGTGCACATAGATTAAATTGAAATAGAGATGAAAATATACTAATTTTATCAATGAAAAATATATTTAATTGATTAAGATATGAAGTAATTAAAATTATTTTTACAAGCATAAAAATCATTCTAATCTAGAAATAGTTCATATTATCATACACACACAAAAATAATTGCTTAAACAAATGCAAATAATTTGGCCCCCACTAGTAGATTTAAACATTATGATAAAATTTATCATATGGAAACAATGATCATGTCAATACTTTTAAAATAAATTAGTGGTCATTAAATTAGGCATAACCATGTGCTACATTAGCACAACACTATTTAGATGATTGATCATGTGGTCCCTTCAATACATTCTTATGTGAGTTGTTTTTGATTGGTTGGTGAAGCAAATCGAGAGTTTCATAGACTATTATATGGATCAAATTTTAATTTACTATTAGTATTGGGTTAAGTGGATATGTATTCATAGTAGGCACTAGTTCAAGAGAGAGTCACTCTCTTAGCTATAGTTAGATAGTTAACATGTGTAGGTACAAGTGGACAATTTATAGGGATAGGTAGAGGGTCTATGATTATAGACATCACCACTATAGTGGAATATTTAGAGAGGGAAGTCATAGGCCTTAATGGTAATTTTAGCACATCATCGTAATGAGCCTTAGCCTTAGAGTTGTATTTTGTACTATGATTGTAGTATTATGTATTGTATCAAACTTTGAGCCATATATATAGAGTGATGATATTGATGACTCATGGATATATTTATATTTCTTTCTAACATATGTTTATTATTATATATGATATGAGAAAATGTATTAATGGATATTATTGATGTTTTCATTTTATTTGTAGCTCATGTGTTTATTATTATGTATGTTATGAGAAAAGTTAGGATGTATATATTATTATTTTATATAAAATGTGAATAAATGCATGGTCAAAGAAAATGATAGTTAATGAAATTAGAGGTAAAGAACATGAAAATTTTGAAATCAAAATTATCAATAGATAACGCTTTGTAAAAATGTTGAAAGTGAGCCAAATGACAACTTAAATTATAATAAGATAAATATCAATAAAGTTAATATATGAAAATTAAATAAATATCAATGTAAGATTAAAATATATGAAGGTGAAATAAATATCAATGTAAGTGCACAAAAAAAATATGTAAATGGGATAAATATCAATGCAAGAACTCAAAAAAGATATTAAAATGAAATAAATATCAATGTAAGAACACAAAGAATATTTTTCAAAATGAAATAAAAGTGAGAGATGTGAAAAATAGATATGACAAAAGAAACTTAGGGTTTATGTTAATATGTAATGTAAAAGAGTATGGTTGTTTATAGAAAGATGTGACCCATATTTGTCATGGGAGGTTAAGAGAATTTTTTGAGGAAGGCTTAGTCCTATTTGAGGTTTTATATTGAAAATTATAAAAGGAAAACCAAAGGGGTATAAAAATGGAGGATGTATATAGTGAATAAGAGTATTTCATATTTTATTTAAGATTATGGAGAGTGAAGAAAAGATGGAAGGTAGTGAATATGTCGAATGAAATGAGTTTTTTTAATTAGATTCTAGGAATTAAAACCAAGAATATGTATTAGAGGACAAATATGGTTCATAGGGTGGTGAGGTTAGAGTTAGGGAGGATGTGGAAGTCATGAGATATGATGTATCCAAGGATCCCACTAACACAATAGATCCACTCTATTGAAAATTTGTCCCTATTTGGATGACTCCATAATCCCCCTTTTCATGGGTAGATCATGTCATGGGTAAAAGGCTATTGTGCCAAGATTCTTAATAATTTTAGTTGGAGCTCGTACTGGAAAATAATGAGGTATATGTCAACATCCCTAATACTATTAAATAAAATGTTGATGAAAATATTTATAACACCATATTGTCTAGAGTTAATTGCTTTAGACCAAACATATACTATTTTTAAAAATGGGAAAATTAATGTTGGAAACCGAAGGGTCAATTGGAAATGGTTGCTCTAGCTAAAAATTTATTCCTTATTAATTTAACTAACTAATAAGGATACTTAGGGTCATAGCTAAAGGACCATGGTTTATGGGTAAATATATTATCAAAATTAGAAGATGGAAAGTAGGTACAAATTTAAATAATTTTTACCTTGGAATACATTCCCATATGGGTAAAACTCCTTGAGATTCCCTTGGAACCTAAGGTGATCATGGGAATAGAAAGAGGCTTGAGCCAACCCATATCCATTAATCTAGTCATGACATAAATAAAAATAATGGTTGGAACAAGGTTTAACATTTTCATCTTTATTGACAAACTTCTACTACACTCCATCAATATCAAATCAAAATAATGGGGGTGGGCTCAAGCTATTGAGTATGAAAGTGCTACAACTATTTTCAATAAGTTTAATATACTTAAATTAAGTGACAAAAATATAAAATTATTACACAAATTTTCATCTATAAATAGGAACACAAAAAAAATTATAATTGATCTTAGAAGATGATAGGAAATAAAAAGCTAAAGATGATATAAATGAATAGATAATTCATTATTTCAAGAATATATTGAAGAGAAGTGGTGTGAAAAATGAATTACTAGAAGAAAGGTTATTGATAATATCCCAAGGATCATAACATATTCAAATAACTATGATATTATCAATCCCCCTTCATTTAAGGAGGTCAAAGCAGTAGTTTTATCTATAGAAGGCAACAAGGCTCCTAGGCAGATGACTTCCCCCCATTCTTATTACAACATTAATGGGATATTATATAGTTGAAGTGGATGCTATGATGTGTGAATTATTTAGATCAAGAACCATCCTAAAATAATTGAGTAACATATTCTTTGTCCTAATACACAAGAAACCTAAAGAAAATTGTTGAAGGACTTTAGGCCAATTAACCTATGCTCCATCACTTACAGTGTTTGTTCAAAAAATCTAGTTAGATGGATACAACATAGTTTTTTTATCTTTGGGAGGTAAATAATTAATGGGATTATTATTGTTCATGAATATTTACACTTAATCTCTAATTACACTAGACAATATATGTTCCTAAATCTATATATGAACAAAGACTATGACATAGTTTCATGGAGTTTCTTAAATAAGGCGCTCAAAATATTTTGGTTTGAATCTACTTTTAGAGGACTAATGAATAACTATATAGATACTCTAATGTTTTTCATACTAGTGAATGGAGTCCTCAAAGGCTTTTTTTAGGCTATTAGTGGGTTTATACAGGGGTATATTCTATCCCCATACCTTTTTATCATGTTAGCTAAGACCCTTAGTAGAAGCCTTTGTATAAAATCAATTTTGGCCACTTCATGCCTAAACTAAGATTTAGTTCAATTTATAGAACATGATGTAATCTAAGCCTATAAATAACCTAAATACATAAATTTAGTCATGTAATATATTTAATTACTCATAAATATGGTGAGGCTTGCTTATTTAGGGTATTACCTTGTATGCACCGATGACCTAGTTCGGTTTGAACCCTAGTCAAATTGTGACCTAGTAATTTGATGCCCTTGGCTTATTGAGCTATTAATTCAATACATTTAAAATAATTTCCCAAAGACAAAATTCACTAAGAAATATTAGTTATAGAAAAAATATCAATTAGCTTGAATAAGTAAAAATTTCAAGTTTAATTAGTGAATTTCATTTATAAAAAAAGGAATTTTTATCCAGATATGAAGTCAAGGTCAAAAGAGCTAATAAAGTGATTTATTAATTCCTAATATTCAAAAAATGTGAGTCATAACCTCACAAATATCTAAATTGAGTTGTCATGGATCATAAATATATTAAAATGAGGTCTCAATACTTCATTAGTGCTTTGACCCAACCCAGGGTTAGCCTTACTCAACCTACATTATTTTAGACTCAAGAAAATATAGAATTAAACATAACCTCCTTAGGGTTAGAGTTAGTTCGGAGAGATATAAATACAAGTGCCCACACCATACCCAAACAAGATTTTGTGTGTAAGGTTATTCTACATGAATTACTTCAAGAAGACATTGAAAGTAATGTTATAATTCCCATTTGATTCCAAGCCAAGCCAAGCAAAGCAAAGCCACAAGTGACATTTGGAGAAATGTTACCAACATGGATAAGCATTGACAAGAGTCTCTAATGTCATAAACCGAGCATGAACAACCTTATAAAAAACGTGGACATCAATTTTGACAAGGGAGGTAAAATTATTGTGTGTTTTATATTTATTTTGTGATATTTTTCATTATGTTATTGATCCAAGAAACAATTCAAGGGATAATCTGGGCGATGATTCTACCCAAATTAGTGACAAAACTTCTGAGAGCCATAAATTTTGTACCATAGCTCCAATTGACCCCCCATTTGAACCGTTGGAAAGATAAAAATGAGGATAATGTGGTTAGAAGGCATGAATTTTTTATTGGTTTTTTTACCCCAAAAACCTAATGAAAGTGCCCTAAACTTTAGTAGTGCAGTCTAAAAATAGTATGTTTCTACAAATAGTAATTCCTTGAATTTTGTATTGTTGTAAATCATGGAAGTTGAACCACTTAATCTCCCTTGATATTTGTGACCTTCCACATCCTCCTCTACCTTCAAAATGTGTATAAATGAAGATGTAACCCAAAATGGAAATCAGACATCTCTTCCCAGAGATAATCATATGGTTATATTTTAAATCTTGAGTAATAAAACATCTCTTCTCAGAGAAATCATTATTACTATGTTTTTTTAACGTTCTTAAAATATCTATAAATCAAAAATTCTAAGTTTTGGATTAGTTATACCCCCAAGCTCTTAGTCAAGAGTGTTTAGTTTCATTGTATTTTTATGCATGGATTTTTATTATCTTCACTAAAATGAAACTAAACAACATTTGTGTGCTCTTAAAACTCCTAATATACATAATGGAATTCCCAGTGGGACCATGCATCTGATATTAATAAGAATAATGATGTGAAACCTTCAATTTTCTTAAAAAGAGCATTTAATTATTCAAGTTTAGAGTTTTGTGCTTGTAAATCACATCATGATATTTTGTTTGTAATCAGTGACTTCACCCTATGTAATGGAAAATTTACCATTTATATCTTCTATTTATTATTTGTATTTGTGTAAAAACAAAAAATTCAAAATGGTGGATTCGGCTTACTAAATAGTGACATTGCCAACTAAAATAATAACATTAACCTTGATAAATGGTGAATTTGATAGGTATACTTGGATTTGATTTCAATGAATTCACCTATTTTAACTTGTAATAAGTGACTTCACAAGGTCTAATCGATGACTTCAGCCTATTTAATTCTAGCTTTTCCAAAAACTAGTCTTTGTCTATTTGTGTTCATAGGGAAAACAATGACTTCACTAAAAATGGTAGTTTTGCTATGTTGTAGAAACAACATCTTCACTCTATGTTTTCAAAAACTTGAGAGCTAAAAATGGAATGTTTTTTATTGATTTTATTTTTATAATAAATACAAGATAACCCCACAATTTTTTTTTCAAGAATCAAGCTAGAGAAAGAGAGGATTAGACTTTTAAATCTCACATATACTTTAGTTTTAGTGCCTAAAATTAACCTAACCAAACTTATCTTTTAAAATTTAAATTTTACAAGTGTAAACAAGGCCAAGGGTTCAAATTTTCATTCTCATTTGAGTAGGTGATTTTGAAAAAACATTCAATTTAGTTAGATCTTTTAATAGGTTTTTCACTTTTTATGTTTTCTTTGTTTATTAGTTAGTTTAGAAGTTCTTAGATTGAATTATTTGATTGTGGAAAACCAAAAACTTAGTGTGTATTCTCTCCCCCCTTCCCATATATGGAACTTGAGTGACCAAAATAATTTGGTTTGTTGCCTTTTTATTTGTTATTATTATAAATAATGTCTTATATGTTCTCCCTAAGCTTTGAGTGACTTGGGTGACCCATAAATGACATATAAAGTATTTCTAATTTTCTTTTTTTATTTTCTTATATTTAGGTTGTGGGTGGGAGTTCATTGCCTCCTCATAAGTTAATTAAGGGTGTGTTGACCTAGGGTTTCATATCCCAACATCATACCAGGTCCACTCCATAGTGGGGTATATAAATTGGGCACATGATACTTGAATTACCTAGGGATGAGTGGTTAGCCTTCTAATCCAAAAAAAATCCCTAGAAATTCATGATAAACATTAGAATTCACTAATAAATACAAGGTTAAAGTTGTTGTGTAAAGGAATAGACCTTTCGATAGTAAGTTACCAATTTTGAACCTAATTTATGTGATGTACCTTTGTTTTATCCACACTTGGGATCATTTATTATGTTTTAAGACTTATAGATTTTATTCAACCCCATTTGCCATAAAATATCGTGTCAAATGCCAATTGTTCTTCACTCTAAGTTTTTGACACATCTCAATGCTTGAGAGATAGAGGGGGGATTAAAATTCTACCTACTCCTATTATTTATTTTTTTAGATTAACACTTAACCCCTTTCAATCATTGGTATATTAGTGGAAACTTTGGTAAAATTTATGCACACCTTATTAGTTTTAGGGATAAGATGATCCATTAGTGTTATTTCTATTTTACTTGATTTACATATGTGTTTAAGAATAAAATTATTTGTTCAATATTTTCATGTCAAAAAAATTCCAAAACCATCACATGCTTTCACACCATTTATACCTAAGAGGTGTTACTCTACCCATTTTGTCTCACACTTTTGCCTTAGAGTTTTATTCCAAAAACCATTTGTGTGTCACTTATTTAATAGGGCATTATTACAATGCCCATTTTGTTTCAAATATTTACCTTGGAATTTTAGTCCAAAACCGTTATCACATAATTCTTTTAAAGTAGCATTGTTACACTACCTAAATTATTCCAAAATGCTTGTTGTATTTTAAACCAAGTCCCAAAACCATTATTATAAGTTTTGTTTCAAATGCATGGTTATGCTTCCTATTTTAGTCTAGCCTATTTGACTTAGAAACATCTGAGTCTTTTGCATTAAATTTGAGATTCAATATTTCCAAGTAAAAATTCTAAAATAATTAGGTTTACACTGAAGCATCATCTAATTTGGGCTTATTTAGTCTACCTTTGTCTTTGGATTGTGTTACTTGAGTTGATTTCTTATTTGGTCTAAAGACCCCTTGCCTAGACCTTTGAAGTTGTTTATTTTCTTGTGCCTTGTTTTATCATCCTTTGTTCCAAGCTATTTTCAATGTGCCTTATATAAGAGTTTGTTATGATGAGTTTTAAAGTGTCATATTTTTAATTGTCAAAGAGTCTCTTGTGAGCCAAATAACAAGTTTTTGTGAGCTAATTACCAAGTGTCTTTTAAGCCAATTACCTTAGCACTAGATTGCTTTTTGAGTTGTTCACTAAGTTTTTCCTAGCCAATCTCCTTGGATTTATATTATTTTCAAGTTATTATTTTATATTTACCATTTATTTCCAATTCTAGTAGTGTTTTCAACATTAATGATTATAACCGCCTTTGGGAAAATCATTATTCACTTTTGACATAGTTCACATTTAATCTACCTTGTCTAGATACCTTTGCTATTGATTATAACCACCTTTAGGAAAATTATTACCTTAACCATAGAATGTTTTTGAGATTTTATGTTACCATTTCCAATGATTATAATCACCTTTTGGAAAAATAGTACTTTTGTTAGGTGAGTTTCATGTTTTTATTTTGCATTTGCCAAGTTTAGTTGTTTTACCCTTTGGACCTCTTTTATAGAGCCAAAGGCTATTTGTTTTATAACTCAATTTTTTTCCACCTTTTAGACCTTTTTTTTCATGAGACCTAGTGATAGCTCAGAACATACCTCATTATATGCCTAGTGGGACTATTTACAATCTGAATTATGATAAATTTATTACTAGTGACCCTTTTCTTCAAGAGTTGTATTGTGATGATATATAATATGAGACAAATTCATATCCATCTTATAATATTCCATACATTAAACAAATTTTAGACCCATTAGTGTAGTATTTGGTGAGTGTGCCTCCTTATATAGGCCAAGAACAAGAGCAAACAATCGTGTACCTTGCTCAAGTGATGCCAGCAGTAGAAGAAAGCCAATAAAAAGATCCCTACTATGTAACAACACAAATGTAGAAAATTTATGATCCATACTTATTTAATCACCATTTTTTGGAGAATAAAGAATAAATTATCATTAGGTACATCGAAGTAGGATTCAAATTCCCACTAGACTTTCCACACAAAATTCTAATTAGTTTTATTAGAACACCTAGTAATGTACCTCAAAACTAATAGTTTGAACAAGCATCAACTATTTACCATCAAGATTTAGTAAAAATGTTGCAATAGAGGTAATGCACACTTATAAAATAGAAAAGTCTTATATAAAATCAATTAGAATAGGTACTACAAGCATACCATAATTATATTAACTTAGCTCATAATTTTAATGAAATGGATAATTAAAACACACCAATTATATATCTAACTCCATTAACAAGACCAAAAATAGATGGATCAAATTATGTGAATCAAAACGCATACCCCTTAGCCAAAACACATTGGTTGGAGACATATTTAATATCTTAATTTTGACAAAATAAAATACCACTCTAATATAATACCTCACTCAAAATGTCATGGATAACATGCAAGTATCATCTAATAAAAACCAAAGTGGGTCTAATTTACCATCAATCAATACACAACAAATTCCTCTAACCAATGAAAAGAGTGTCGTGTAACAATAGGGAATAGGTACACCTATTTACCAAACATAAAAATAAATCTTCACTCCCCAATTATAATCTTCCTTAAATGAACAATATGTGGAAATAAACCAATAATAGATGAATTTATTACCTCAACAAGGGGAAAAAACTACCCCACCTCAATAGGTGGTATCAAATTTTATACCACAATAAATACAAACCAATATACCTTAATAATCATAAATGTTGCCTAATTCATGATGTGTTTATATTGGTTAAAAATTGAAACTTGGTCAACAACAATAAATGTTTAACCCTCAATAAGTGCTTATCCAACAACATGTGTTTAATTAATACCAAGGTTCTTATGTACAATATGCACCACTTTCTAGGTAATACTTATTTTTCATCTAAAAGGTATTGAATGTACAACAAGGATATGAATTTAAACACCTTGAATAGTAGGTTTTGGTTAGCAATGTGTTCCATTTATATAACAAGGTTTGAAGATTAAACTCCAAGTTCCCACCCAAACATAGTAATACCAACATATCACACCTAGTCAAATGTCATTATCACAAATATAATTATCCAATAAAGGCTATATAGCTGAAATTATCCAAAAAAAATTCTAATAGTAGTGTATTATGTACCAATAGTAAAATCCCAGAGCATGGATACATATACCTAGTCATCCATCTGATCTAACAATCATTCCATAATATGCCATTCAAACCTACCCCAGTCAAGGTAATCCACCTTTGACCATGCAACCCCAACATCAATAGGCCACACCTTCCAAATTCATTTCCCAAGATTTATGTTAAGTTAAGGATGAAATTCAAACCATTCATATGGGAAATCAAGCAAAGAAGTTTAATCTAGATGGAATATGTTTGTATCCATTCAACATGGATTATCTTCAAATACCATTTCCATTAGGTTACAAGTTTAAAAAGTTTGATAAATACAAGGGAAAAGGTGACCATAAATATCACCTAAAGTAATTATTTTTTGATTTTAATATATTGTAATATATTCACATATATTTGCTTCTTCTTTTTCCTATAAGTCTAGCCAAATAGGCCTTGGAATGTATTTTGAAATTGTCTAAGAATTATGTCCCTAAATTTGATGATATTTTTGAAAAGTTTTCACAACATTTTTCATATAATATTGAGCATGATATTATAGTTGTATATTTAGGAAAAGAAAAATATAAAAATGGTTAAATCTTCATTGCTTATTTTCAATGGTGGAGTGCACTTGCAAGTTGGTTCACTCATAATTTTTTAGACAAGTAATTGGATGTGATAATTAAAAGGAGATTACATGGTGAGATATCTTACCACCTCGAGCTAAAATATGTTCATGCATTTGAATAAGTTTTTGAGAAATGGATATAGATTAAGAAGGCCCTCATTAACAAAGGGATCAAGTTATCTTATTCCAACTAGAGCCAAAGCTAGCATCAAGGCTAATAGAAACAAAACTAAATCCATAGCCAAAGTCAAAACCCTATTAAAATAACCACCTCAAGGAAACAATAATGAATGACCAAAGGCCTAAAACTAAAATAAGAATATTTCTAAAAATGGAGTCACCAAATCACATCATGTACAAATGGTGTAAATAATGATTATTCATTTACGTATACCCATTCAACAACTACCACCTCCATATATTAAAGTAATGTCTCCAAAAAACCAATAGCCACAAAATCAAGCCCAATTTTAAACCCCTCTTCCAAGGAGAAGACCACCCATTTCTAGACATTTTAGTGACCTCAGGGAGCCTATTGAGTTTATATTCCAAAAATTGGCTCAAGAAAATGTGATTAGCTAGACAATGATAAAACCATTTCATGAAGGAACTCTTTGTCTTGATTGGTAAAAAGAAAATGAATTTTGTGAGTATTATACACATAAAATTTTCAACCTTTATCAATTCCTAATGCTTTCTATCTTATAGGAACCCATTGAGTCTCAGTCTATCTGAATGCATGTCTTAAGGGGTACATCAAGAAAGGGGGGGTAAACCATTGATGCTTTACAAGATTTTTGTCCCTTATTTCCACTTGTTACCAATCCAACCAGCTCCTAAAAACATTCCCCTAATATTTTAATCCTATTTTCCACCCTCCTGTAGTATTTTACCACATTCATTAACCCTTTCCCTAACCTAAACCACTTTTTATTAGTTTACATGACTAAGATGACCACATCGACCTTGTATTATTATTTACAAGGCTTACTAAGAACTAGGTTGGCCATGGCTGACATAGTTCATAACATAGTTTTTTGCCAATTTAAGTACTAGGTCGACCGAGTGGGCCTTCTTGGCCTAAATTTTTGGAAAGGGTTAGGGTTAGATATACCTATATAAACACATCCATTTTTAAAATATTAGAGAGATAACAAGAGTTAATTATTCATTTTCACTTATTTACAATCCACTCTTCCACCATTCTACTTGAGGAGTCTTAGCTTAGAGTTTCTACTTGAAGAAGAATATTTTCTTATGGAGAAGTCTTGGATGCTTTGGCCTTTCTTAGTGATCCTTAAAAACCATAACAACCTCTTTCAAAGCACCTTTATCCAAGGGATATATTGAGTCTCAATGAGTTCATCTTTAAGGTAAATATCTCTAATTTTGCTTCTCTCTTTAGCAAACATAAGTATCATAAGTAATGGATTTTTAATATATTTCTCTCTCTAAGCATTAGGGTTTTACCTATACATAGATTAAATAGTATTCTCTTATGCATGTTTAATTTTAGTGTTTATTCCCCCCCCCCACTTTGTGTCACAAGATTTGGTGACCACTATATTAGATTTTGATTTACTTATTATTTTAGTGAATATGAAAACATAAGACCTAGTTAGGGTTATTATGTATTCTTTTGTGACTGGAGGCTTTATAACCCTCCCTAGTGATATTATTGTGGTACAATATCTCTTTTTTGGGTCTAGCAGATCTATATTGGTCATAACCTTAATTATCTAATGTATCCACAATCAGAAGTGTAAGTAGGATCTATCTTCTCTAAGATAGGATTGAATTGTAGATATGTTGTATTTACCATTTCATACATTTTGGTGAACCCAATGTGAATCTCACCCTTGAAATTTTCTTTTACACTTTAATTTCTATCATTTCATTATATTTTTATATTTGTAATACTATGTTGAACCAACTAGTATAATTTTAACCTTTGTGTGTAGGTTTAACACACATTGTATCAAAATGACTCTATTATTTATATATAGGTCTTCATTAGGTACTCATTACTACAATGGATAGGTTGACATAGTACTCTTATTTAGTCCCATATTACAAACTAAGTCAAATAGATCAACTTAGTCCTTTAGTCAACATCCAAATCAACAAACTTAGATAAGTTGATTTCATATTTTAGTTAGCATTGAGATCAAAAAACTAAGTGTAATAGGTTGAATTAGTCCTTTATTCAACATCCAAATCAAAAAAATATGTTAAACAAGTCAACTTAGTCATCTTATCTTGATTCAGCACACAGGGTGTTGTAGAACTAGGTAAAACTAAATGACTTAGTTTGTAGAGTTTGAAATCAATATTTAAGGCACTTTAATAAAAGGTTCCTCTCTTTCTCTCTTTGTAAATTTATTAATTCATTATAGTTCTATTTTATGCAAGTTTTTAGTCTTTAAAATTTTAATCCTATAGTAAACTAATTTAACTTGGTCGACCTAGTTCTGTATCTTGTCTTTTGTCTAAAAGACTAAGTTGATCTGGTCTACTTTGTTCTTAAAAAATCTTTCTTCCACAAAATAGTAGAGACCCAGTCGACTCTATTTTTTACTATTTTCATATAGTATCATCCTAACTAGCTATGTACCATTCTTAATTTGGGAATTAAATACTATTTGCTAGTAATTATTTCACATTTTCAATTTTAATTATTTGAATGCTTAGAGTAGTTCACAATCTAATCAAGTGGTTTTTCAAATTACCATTTAGTTACATTATTTTTCTCTCTTTTCACACACTACCAAATCATATTGTATTCAAAACACATTTAACATTTGTCTTCTTAACGCCTACCTACTATGATTTCATCACCAAGGGGGAAGCCAACTTGGTTTTATGACCAAGTATAAACATGTGGTTAATTGTATATTTTATAAAATCATTTGACACCCTTACCACTATGAGATTTTAAGGTGAGGGGGTAAGCCCCAATACCAAGCCAATACCATTTCCAATACAGGTCACTATCAATCTAAATGTTCTAAAACCATCCATAGATTGCTTTCTAGTTCCCTATTTTTAGACAACTTCCCAATCACACTTAAAATAACACTTTATAATAATTTAAAAACATAGAGTATGAACACTTAGTTATAATTTAAATTTTAGTTTAATGTTTTCTCTATAATCATTATGTTATATTTAAAAAAATTTATTAGCAAGCATTGGTGAAAGATTTTGTGTTATGTGCCCCAATTGGATCATTCTAATTGATCCAATTATCTATGTGTTTACTTATATTTCTTTCTTCAATTACATTGTAAAATTTTCCTTCTATCATTCTATTCAAAACAATTTCTTACAAACTATGTTTTCCCTTATTTATAGTATTAAGTCAATCTAGTTGACCATCTACTCACTTTTTACTAGTCAGGTTATAGTACTAAGTCAACCTAGTTGAATTTGTATCCTTATCAAACTATGTCTCTCCCTATCTACATTACTAGGCTGATTTAGTCAACCTTGTATCCTTATTTTCCATCTATCCAATATTACTCACTCAACCTAGTTGACTCTCCACTCTTCTCAACCCCTTTTTCATCCATACATAGTCAACCTTGTCAACCTTGTATCTAATTATTGACCTTCCTCTTCTATCTGGCCAACTTAGTTCTCTATCCCTAATTTCTCTATCTTCTTGCTTAAAATTCTATTCATTTCCTCAAAACATAATGAAATCCCCTATTCTAATCTTCTTAAACAACTTAAATCCATTTAGACATTATATGGGGTATTATTTTCTCCCTTTCTTTACATTCTAAGAGAACCCTTACTCTTGGAGCACCTCTTCCCCTCCTTCCTTTATGGATTGTAACAAGTTTCAAATAACACCTCAAGATTAATTAGGTGGATCTAATCCTTTTTGCACCTATCAAGACAATTCTCATCTACAAATTTTTTAACATAATGTGGGAGAAATTGACACAAGTCTATCCAATAATCCCACTATTAATCCACCTTCCAATAACCCTCCCCCTTATACCAATTTAGGAAGTTATCCTACAAACACCAACTTTATAATTGATATGACAACTTATTACACAAGTCATAAAACAAATGAACATAATGAAAAATTATAATACCTATAAAATGATGCAATTACAACATCATTTGATCAATATGGCTAATTAACCTCTGATTCTAAATCCTTAAGCTAATCTAAATTTTATTCCTCAACCTCTTACAGATGCCTTAATAAATGTTATTCCTCTACCTATCATGAATAAAAAAATGATTCAAAATATCTAAAATTAGTGTTTATCTCCTTTCATTGTGTCCATTGATATTGGTAATATATCTCCAAGTATCAAGTATTATGGAACTAAAGACCCTGCATCCTTTCTTAAAGCTTTTGGTAATCTTTATAAAGAGAGGATCCCAACTAATATTTTTAGCATAACTAAACATCTAGTTAAAACCTTCATTGGAGATGTATTAGAATGGTGTAACCAACTTCCCCATCATTCCATTTGGAAGCTTGAGGATTTAGTCGATCATATAGTTAAAGAGTCTCAACATAATGACCTTATCTAAAATTTCCTTAGCCATTTCATTAATGCTAAGTAATTTCCCACTGAATCTGCTCATTATTTTATCAAATGATAGAAACCTCTAGCCCATAAGGTTGAACATAACATGACTAATGACAATATTTTCAAACTCTTTATAATTGATTTAACTCTTTGCTTCAATATAAGGTTCTTCATGAAGCAATTTGAACCTAATACCAAATTCCTTAAATGATATTTTCAAACTTCTACTAATATCATCACTATAAATAATCTTCAAACCAAACTAGGATTTTCCAAAGCTAACAATCCCCCATCTTCTCACATACCACTAATTGTGAAATAAATGAAATAATTCTTAACACCCTCTAAACCCTTTACTTATCATAATAATCCTCCTAAATGGTATGACCTTAATCAATTTTTTTGGTTCCATGCTGACATTGGTCATTCCCATGAAACTTATTAAGGGATTAATAAATTTTCTATCTCCTACATGATTGGTTATTCCTTCATTTATGAAGCCGTGATCTAACTCCATCATCAAGAGTATAATACAACTTCTCAAAAATGACAAGCTCCCAAAGCTTATTCTTCTAATAACCAAAACTATTTTCCCACTTCAAATAATTAACAAAATTCCATGGCTATTTATGTAATTAATGATGAATATGACCAATATTACAATAATTATCAATATGTTAATGTAGCTAAGGCCAATTATCATCACAAACTAGCTCACTAAGATCCCATCATAAAGCCTACAAAATCATCTTTAGAAGAACAAATTCTCAAAGATACTACAACCACTCATTTATCTTTAGAAGACCATGAGGAACCACCTCCTTCTTCCAATCTAATATCCACTTCCCTTCCTCCAAAATATACCTTTCCTTCTAAACCTCTCTCTGGTTCTTCTTCAAATACCATTAGATTTTCTTTAAAGAACTCAACTCCATGCCTTGCAAGATTCCACTTATGGAGTTAGTTCATACTTCCTCATATCATTACAATTTACTCATGCAATAATTTCAATAAATTGATTATCCATCTTCTCTAGATGAAGAACCAACCTCTATTGAGCCTCAACCTACCAACGTGCATACCATTGAATCCAGTTTTCCTTATTCCAAATCATCCATTAAATTTCTTGAAGAGGACATGATTTATGATGAAATCCATTTTTGTGTTAATGCTCCACCCCTATCTATTAAAATAGCAATTAATACTTCCCTTATTTATAAATTTTTAGTTGATGAAGGGTCCAATAGTAATGTGACATCTTTTTGGCTCATCCAACAACTTGGCTATAATAAGGATCATCTCAAGCAAACCCAACTCACCTACCTTAGATTTGATAAAACTAATCAAAATCCACTTGGTTGTATTTGGATTCCCCTAATAATTAGACCTAATATCATTTGAACTAAACTTATGGTCCTTAATTTTTCCTATCTTATAGCATATTCTTCGGTCACCCTTAGACTCATAAAATGAGGGCCATTGCTTCTTCAGGTAGTTAACACATTAAATTCTTACATAATAATAAATGGTATAATCATGAGGTTGATCCCAACCCTTAGAGTATTCAAATTCCTAATTTGAAATCTCAATATTGCATTCCTACCATTCCTACCATCAATAATACTCCCTCACCTAAATTCATCAACATTAATCTATTCTTACAAGCCACTCTTGATGATTCAGATGATGATGAACCTAATGAATTGCAATATACTTGCAACACTACTAAGCTACCTCCTTATACTTTATAGTGGCTTCCCCCTTCAATAATACCTCATGATCATATTATTCCTCTCATTAATGAGATCACTAATTTTTCCCCTCCATGCAATGCTTAATAACATTTTTACCCAAAATATTCTTTCACATGCAATGACAATGGACTAGCATAATTATTCTAAGATCTATTAATCGTGTCTCCACACAAGTTTAGTAATCTTAGAATTTCACCTTCTAAAAGTCCATTTGAATCTCAAATATCCACCATTTATATAACCTATGATGATAACTATATCATGGCTTAAGATCAATCCCAAAACTTGGATGCTCAACATTATTAGAAAACTTTAGCTCAAATACATGATTTCAACCATGATGTTCACACCATTTCCATGGATTTTGAATTAGATCCTAAAGGTCATGTACCTCTTATTAATTCTCCACTTCTTGATACTCATTAGGTCATCCAATAAATCCTACCTTCCAAACATTTATAAATTCTTGCATCTCCTCTACCACCTATAGATCCCATCATTACATCTAATTCTTTCCATATCAAATAAACTAATGATACACCAATCTCATTGAATCAACCTACTCCTTATACTCATGAGATTAAATTAGATGCCATGGCTACAAATATTTGTCAAATACATTTTGAATATAATCACCATGGTAATCAAATTCTTGATCTTGAATTAGATGTCAATTATTATGGACTTCTTCCCACTTTACCTAGTAATGAAGCCATTCTTTAATTTTTTCATGATTGAGAACCTCAACTTCCTCAAAAACATCACAAAATCAAGAATTTCAAAAATAAATCCCCCTATTTCAATAACTTCATTTCTAGCATTAACCCTAAAGCTCATCCAATTTATTATTTACCTAATGCACCATATGATCTCTAAGATGGTAATGTTATGATTATCAAATTAACTACTTACATCAAATATGGTACTCCATCATTCCCTTGACCTATTATAATATCTCGTGAACTCACACCTATTGATCATGATAAATTTAGATTATTTTTTGATAATATCATGAGATCTTTCTTGGTCTTATGAATACATGTCAAATAAATGTTACCATGGTCATTCATATTTACATTGATTTCCATAATCTTAATCTTGCTTGTCCCAGGTATAATCTACCTATACCTTCAATAGATGTCATTATCGATTCCACATCTAGTTATGAAATGTTATCTCTTATGGATGGTTTTTTGGGCTCTAACTAAATTCACATTACCCCCAACAACCACAATAAGACAACTTTCACCATGGAATAGGGAACCTATTGCTATGTTAAAATTCCCTTCAGCCTCAAAAATGCTAAAGCTACTTATCAAGGGGAAATGACTCATATCTTTCATGAACTTATTCACAAAATTATAGAAACCTATGTGGATGACCTCATTGATAAATTTAAATGTCAAAAGACTCATCTTTTTTATTTTTCCATCATCTTTGATCACCTTCTTAAATAAAAAGTTAGACTAAATCCTTATAATTGTGTTTTTGGTGTCACATCTATCAAACTATTATGATTATTAGTCTCTCTTTATGGCATCGATGTTGACCCTACCAAGATTAATGTTATTGTCAACATACCCATCCCTTGATCCATTATGAGCATTCACACTTACCTCAGTAAACTTAGGGAAATTACAATATTCATCCCCAAAATAGCTTACCATATATATTTGATCAATTCTCTTCTTAAGAAAGGTAATGACTTAAAATTTATGGATCCCTATCAAAAAGCATTTGATAATATGAAAGAATCATTTATTCACGCACCTACTCTTTATCCCCCTTTAAATTATTTACCTTTTATCCTATATACCTCTCCTACACCCATATTAGTTAGAGTAATTTTTTTATAATATATAATAATGGAAGAGAATATGACATCTACTATATTAGTCAAGGCCTCATTTATTATGAGAAATGCTACACAAAAGTTGAACATGATTGCCTTGCCATGTATTTTGCCACTAAAAAAAATTGACATTATATTATTTATCAAACCACTTATGTTAACATCTATTCCAATCCCCTTCATCACTTCTTATCATAATCATTTTTTCTTGGAGACAAAATTATTAAGTGGATGGTGCTTCTCATGAAATTTTATCTATGATTTATTACTCAAAAAGTTGTGAAATCACAAATCATCATTGACCAACTTTTCGCAGCTCTTATGTCATCTATTGACCACCTACAAGATAGTCTTCTCAATGAAAATATTCTCTATATTGATGGTCTCAACCAAGATATATCCCTTAAATATTACTTCCATAACTTTACTAATGATTTTGAAGCAAGTAATATCAACAAATCCACTATCATCCCTAATACTACTAAACCAAAACTAGTTATCAAATAACTTCCTAAAATTAATGTCAATTTATATGAGGATAATTGGGCCCTTCATTTTGATGGTGTTAAATGCCTTGAAATATTTTGGGGTATGATGTATCTTTATGATCCCTCTTGTAAAAATCATCCCATTATCTTTTCTCTTAACATTCTATGTCATTAAAAACATGTTAGAATACAAAGCTTTAATCTTAGGCATGAGAGTCACCCTTGATTTAAACATCTAATACCTACATGCTTTAGGTGATTCCTAGCTCATATTATACCAATTTAATGGTGATTAAAAATTAAAAATAAATAATATCATTTTTAATCATCAAATAACAACCACTCTCACCAAATACTTTATTTATCTCACCATCAAACTTATCCCTCAAGATCAAAATTCTATTGTTGATTCCCTTGCTTTTTCAACATCTCTTTTTCATCTACACCATGTTCTTATCGATCCCAATTTTATTATCTAAATAAAAAAATATTTTTATTCTAATAAACCACAAGATTCCCTTATCTACCACATTAAGGCCATTACCATTTTAAAAAGACCATGGAACAAATACATCATTCAATTTATGGAACACCAAACTTATCCTCCCAACCTTGATTATCATGAAAAGACTCACATTCACAAATAAGATTTTAAGTATGTATTTCAATATAAAATAGTATATTATCATAATGATAAAGGTATCTTGATCCACTATATTATGAAAGATGAGGTTACTCATCTTCTTTAATAAGCACATGGGGGCATTTATGGTGGCCACTATAGCAGACATGCTACAACCCAAAAATTATTATGTATAGGATACTTTTAGCCCACTCTTAAAAAGGATGTCATTTAATTTTATAAAAAGTGTACTCATTTCTAGATTCATGATGATTAAATTAATTCACCTCTAGTCAATCTTCAAATTTTAGAATCTCCCTGGCCATTCTCCATGTGGGGATTAGATCTCGTAGGCAAATTATCATGATCTCAAGATGGGCATATCTTTATAATCACAACCACAAAATATTTTACCAAATGGATTGAGGTTATGCCCCTTGTTAATGTCACTAGTAACACCATCTCCAAATTCATCCTTAATCAAATATTTTTTTGCTTTGGTATCCCTCACACTATCATTTCAGAGAATGGTGGTAACTTCAAAAATAAAGATGTCAAATAGATCTATGCTAGATTTAAAATCAATCACAAATTATCCACATCTTATCATACACAATGTAATGGCCAAGATGAGGCAAAAAAAAATATTAATAAAATTCTCAAAAATATAATTCATTAAAATCACATGGATTGGCACTTTCATCTCTATCTTTCTCTTTGGGCCTATCGTATTAGCATATGCACTACCACTTAGGCAACACCATTCTCTCTAGTCTATGGTTCTGAATTAGTCCTCCCATTAGAAGTTGAGCTTCCCTCTTTATATATCTCTTCATGGTATCTATAATCATATAAAAATGTAAAATTGGATGACTTAGGCATGGAAAATAGCACCCAACCTATAGGTCCTCTTTATTGCTTACTCAACCCTTCTTGACTAGAATTTTACTAATTCTTAGTCACCTATAGCTTCTTAGGCATAGCTTTTTGAGACATAGGTAGAACTCTCAGACCTAGATACATCCTCATAGGTCTCATCTACCTAGGATAATATCATATATCTTGGATAGGAGCACTAGAATTTAGGGGTTTCTTATTTTTAGTGCTATTGTCCAAGTTCACTTTAGCTTCGAATAGTCAAATTTTCCTAATTCCTTATCTTTTCCCCTATTGGCCTAATATAAGCTCATCTAACCCACAATCATTAGTTTCCCTATAAAATGAAATTTAATGTCCATTTAAAAGGGTTGGCACTCATTCATAGGAAAGAATCAAGAATACAAGCAAGCACACTCAAACACTCTTCCCTATTATCTACATATAACCTTCCAAGACCAATTCAATCCTATTAAAGCATTCATACCAATCTCTAGTCATTCAAAGTACATTCTATTTTTGCATATAGTTGCATACATCACATATTTTCACCAAGCACTTTAAATGGGAGAACTACATTAGATTGATCCCTCTTCAGAGTATTCATATGTAGGAAACATGCCAACACACAATGTGTGAAGTGCATCCAACATATCCTTTCCACACTAACCCTTCCTCTCTTTCCCAAGTTTTCTACTCAAGTTTAGGTATTGGGAGATCCTAAGGGTTTTTAAGATTGAATTAGACACACAACAAGCTCCACATAGACCCAGGCTTTGATATTTCACTATAAGGGTGTCATAAGCTTGCTGAATAGAACCCAAAAAATATAGACCACCAATATAACAATGTCAAAAGTGGACAACAGTGCTAAAAAGTATACTATAAGACCAAGTTGTAGGGTGTCTTGAGTTTTACACTCATATCTAATCCAAAAATAGAGTTCTAGGTCCTATTTACGATAGTCTTCCATCCTTGCACAACCATTTCCAGACCTTGCATCATCCATTTTAGCCCAAAATAAGCTATGTTTGATTTCGTTACACTTAGTATTTTTAGAAAAGGTAAAATATATATATATATATATATATATATATATATATATATATATATATATATATATATATATATCTATTTACACAAATTAGTAGGCCAATTGAGACACATTTATTTACTAATTTACATTTACTAAGACCTTTATTTACTTATGAATTATACACTTAATTCCTAGAAGGAATAAAACATTTTGGGGAACATGACTTACTTCAAATAAATTCCAAAAAACCCTAAAAACCCTAAGGATAATTTTTTTTATTTTTTTCAATTTTTTCCCTAGTTTTTCTTGAATTTAAAAATTAAAAAAACTAATATTTAATTTAAATATTTGAAATAAATTTACCTAAACCCTAGTTTGCACATACCAGGTCCTATTTGCACACAAACACTTTCAAACGACTAGGAAAAATACATTGCTAATTTTAGAAATATTTTTAGATTTTTCCTCAATTTTTCAAAATTAAAACAACAAATTTTCCATAAATTTTTCAAATTACCGCACCAATTTTGGAAAAATTTATTCAAAACCCTAGTTGCATAAAATACATTCTTATTTATTTTTATTACTTTTTGCATCATTTTCTAAAAATATAGTTAATTCAAATTTCATAGTATTTTACAAATAATATTTCTAAAAAATCCTTATATGTAATATCTCATTTCTACTTCTTGAGGTATCACCTTACATTTATATCTAGATTATAAAAATGATACTCAGTTATTTACAAATTCTTATTACATTTCTTAGAAATAACAAACAAACCATATTGGGTCCAATCATGTACATAAATGATGAAGTTTATCATATGTTAGTACAAAGTTTCATTCTATGTATTTCATGGCTAATGTTCATACTAAGGGATTATATTACAACATTCATTGTTGAAATTATACATGATTTCCACATGCATTTTCCATATTTTATATCTCTACTATGTAATACTCTCTAATTTTATTATGTTCAACATGTAAGCAATATTATGTTACAACTCAAATTTATATATGTAGTTAGACATAAACTCATGCTCTCTATCTTTTACTCTCTATTTGTTATATGGAAACATTTCCAGACTCATTATGCTCAACAAATGTAAAATATTATGTTGTATATCAAAAATTTCTATATATAAATTTACAATGTAACATTTTCTATCTTTTACTTTCTATATTTCATGTATCATACTCTTTATACGTATACCTTTGCACACATAAACACCTAAATTACATGCATTTAACTTCACATTCATGTTTTTTATCTCAATGCATATAAATTATTGTTTATTTTTGAGTATCTTCCTATCATTACTAGATGATAACAAACACTAATAGTTATATCCATCCCTCCCTCATTCAAACATGGCATATCAAACTCTTATCCTACACCTACTACCAAATTTATGCCTATAATAGATCATGTGGTCCTTTCTATCATCAAAGTTTATAGAGATAGGTAGGTTGATATTACTTAGGGCTATAGCTTTACTACTCAAGCTAGCTCCCCTTTAGATAGTTTTTATTCTCAAACTCCTTCAATGATAATATTTTTATAAGGATGTATTATATGTAGCCCTTTGTAATACTAGAATTCCTATTTCCACTGAACCAACCTATGTTACATCCATCCTCAACACAATGTAATGGATTGAAGAGCATATCTCTTTTGAAAAATAAGATTTAACCCCACTATACATCATTGAACAACATCTACCTTTATATATTCAATGAAAAATTAATGATGCTAGGGTCAAAAGAGTACTAGACCATTTTGATAAGAACATCTCATTATCCATTATCCACTAGACCATATGAAAAATTAGACAATTCCAAATTATATCATAACACCTACACTAGAGAACCAATTCACTTCACCATTTGCACTCAAATATCTAAATAAGATGGGATATTAATGAAAAAGACTTGGAAAACATGAACAAGGAATAGTCAATCCAATCAAGGCATCCACAAAACATAAATTTTAGGGGATGGGATACTAGTTCCACCTTAACCACCACATATCCTCTCCCACTCTTTCACAACATATACAATTATATCCACCAGTTGCACGCACTGATAATATAATTGGTAATACTTCTAAACTATCATTAATCTACCTTGATCTTATTGACAACATACCTTCAACCAACATATTTTCATTAGATGAATTCCCTAATGATGAATCCCTCTTCCAATTTTTTGGTGCATATGAGGATCTCCCATCTTGTTACCATAAATCCAATTTCCAAAACACACAAATACCCACACATACTTTTGAGAAAGTATCAACTCCTCCCCTGATATACTAGTTGACTCAGATGATACTATCCATACAACTCCATACACACTCGATCATTCCATATTACTTAATGAAGAAATAGTGAATTTTAAGTTTGGGACCAACAAGGATCCCCACATTCTCTTATTAGCCACTTCTCTAAAAAAGGAAGAAGATGCTAATATTTTTCAAGCCTCAAAAAATTTACCCAAACTCTTTGCTTGGTCATATTTTGATATGTTAAGAATTGATATATCTATAGCAGTCCATCAAATTCCTTTACACCTTGATGGTAAACTAGTTAAACAAAAAATTCATAAAATGCATCTTAAGGTGGATTTTTTAGTCAAAGATGAAATCTAATGCCTCTTACATGCTATTTTCATTCACCCAGTATCACACCCTAAATGGATTTCTAATATATTTCCTATTGTCAAAACTAATAGGAAAATTTTATGTTATTCTAATTCTAGAGATTTAAATAAAGAATGCCCAAAAGATGATTTCCCTTTACCCAATATTGACATGATCATAGACTCCATATTCAGATATCAAATTCTATCATTTAAGGATAGTTTTTCTAGTTATAATCAAATCAAAATTGATGAAGAAGATTAAGAAAAAACATCTTTCACAACACCATGGGTAACATTTTGTTACATTTTTATGCCTTTCAAATTAAATAACACTAAGGCCATATATCAGTGTACCATGACACACATATTTCATGACTTAATTCACCATACTATCAAGGATTATGTTGATGATATACTAGCTAAATCCAAATAATGACAACATCATGTTATCTATTTACAAAAGATTTTTACATGACTTACATAATATAATGTATGATTAAACCCCAATAAGTGTGTATTTAGAGTTATGTCAAAAAAAATCCTAGGTTTCATTATATTAGTGTGGCATAGAATTTGATCCTAAGAAATTCAAAGCTATTATTTATATGCCACCCCCTACCAATCTAAAACAACTCTGATTCCTCCAAGGTAAGATCCAAGCAATTCATCATTTCATAGCTCAACTTATTGATAAAACATAGTCCTTTATGTAATTACTAAAGAAAGATACAAATTTTATTTGGGACCAATCCTGTCAAAATAGCTTTGACACAATCAAGTAATATCTCCTTAATCCACCTATTTTAGTCCCACCTATCTCAAACAAACCTTTCCTCCTTTATATCTCCACAACTGATCATGCATTAGGAGCACTCTTAGCAAAACATGATGATCAAAATACCAAATGCATAGTTTATTACATTAGTCACACATTGGTTGATTATGAAAAAAAATCCCCAATATAAAAATTATGTCTAGCATTAGTTTTTGCCACACAAAAACTCTGACATTACATGGTCAATAATGAAACTCACGTAATCACAAAATTAGACCCTCTAAAGTTCTTACTAGCAAAACCACATCTTTCTAGCTGCATTTCAAAATGGGTTATGTTATTGACATAATTTGACATAAAAATAGTCCTCCAAAAATTCACCAAGAACATATTCGAATATGAAACACTCATCTTAGGACTATTTACTGCACAATCACTCAAAATCTAATCTATTCAAATATTCAAGGATTCCAAATTGGTGGTTAATCAAGTCAATGATGTTTATCAAATAAAAGAACACCTTATCCCATACTATAATATGGTACAATGTCTATCCTCATAATTTGATTATTTTTCTATCGATATCATTCCCCAAAAAGACAATAGACACATAGATGCAATGGCTACCATGAAATCTCTCATTCCTATTGATATCAATGATGATGAATCAATATTTACAATTAAATGATTAAAATAACCATCAATATCTAATGCATATTTAATCTCTCTCTCAATTTCAGCTACAAAATGAAGCTTCATAACCCCCAAATGGTTTACTAACATTTACAACTTTCTCAATAAATATATTACACTAGACACTTTCTCTCAAAATGACAAACGTAAGTTAAAAAAGCAAGAACTTAGTTATGTAATCATTGGTGATGACCTTTTAAAATGATCCTTCGATGGACACTTACTAAGGTGTTTAACCTTTATAAAATCCAAAATTACTCTAACTCAAATACATGATAGTGAATGTGCTAGTCACTTTAATATAAAATCCATCCCACACAAACTTCTCTGATAGGGGTACTACTAGCCTACCATGGAAGATGAATGTTTACAACATGTAAAACTATGTGATAAATTACAATGACATATTAATCTACAGCATGCACTATCAAAATAATTACAACCTATTATATCTCCATGGCCATTCATGTTATGGGGATTTGATTTCATTAGAAAAATAAACCCTAAGTCTTCCAGTGGACATAAATTCATAATCACTACCATAGAATACTTTACTAAATGGGTAGAAGTATTTCCAATCCAATCTACCATAGGCAAAGACATTTTTATTTTTATCATGACTCATATTATTTCATGCTTTGGTCTACCTATCTCTATAATTTCATATAATAGAACATCATTCAAAAATAAAATTGTTAATTTTTTTTGTACCAAATACAAAATCAAACACACATTCTCCACTTCATATTATCCATAATGAAATAGTCAAGCAGAAGCCACTAACAAAATAATTAACATCTTGAGGAAAATAATAACTAAGTTTGGTGATGATTGGCACAATCAACTAGTTTTTACACTTTGGGCCTATTGCACAAGTATTCATACACCCATATGGGATACTCCATATTCACTCATCTATGACATAGAGGTAGTTATATTATTATAATTAGAAATTCCATCCCTTTGTGTCTCCCTAAAATGTATTCTCAATAATCACCAATACCAATAAAAGCATTTACACTAGCTCAAACAATTAGACCATACACATATTCAAGATATAAAACACCTTAAAATATACAAAAAACATATTAAATTAACCTAAAATAAGCACATTCAAATTAAATAATTTGAAGATAATGATCTTGTTCTAAGAGAAAACCTTCACAATTTCAATGTCAAGGAAAAAACTAAAAGAAAATTTAAACCAAATTGGCTAGGTCCCTACATCATTACTTAAAATCTTAGCTCTTAAGTGTATCATCTAGCCTCATTCAAAGGAAACAAACTCAAAAACATAATAAGAATTATTCATCTATGCAAATTCCATGTATATTAGGTTATTTCTACACATTTATTGTACATAATGTCTCTTGCACTTCATGTACATAGTTCAACTATTTAAAAAAAAAACATTAAAAATATTTCAAAAATTCCAAAAAAATTTTGATTCTTTGCATCATTCATGCTTTACATCAATAATATCATGCTAGGAATTACATTTGTTGTTTCATGCTATGGTATGTCAATTTTCTACATTACCATGCTTCACATGATCTTCTTTGAATGTGTCCAGTGATATCCAACTATTTTATTGTTTCATTCTACCCATAGAGGGGGAATTCCTACTTCTACATTTGAGATATAAATTATTATACACACTAATTGGGGGCATCTTCTACATGAATACACCATCCAAGTTGTGTTATTTCTATACCACACACTCTAAGTTATCATGCTTATATACATTAATTTATATCTTACAAAGAATATTATATTGAAATCTAGCTAGTATCTAGCACTTATATATTTATTAGCATATATCGAGTATTATACTACACATGTTTTGAATACTTTCACAGTTGATTTGATTAGTTATATATCCTTATCTCTTTCTAGTTATTGCATGCTTTCTCTTCTTTCTTAGCATAGATTGTGTGATTGCATTTTCAATTCCAACTTGTCTCTTGCTTGTGCCTTAGGACATTTTCCAATGTCCTTTGTTTGTACTCCTCTATGTGCCTATGGATTGTGTGCCAAATTTGATTATTTTCACTTGTATGTGTATATGAATTTAAACATGTCTTCCATGGTTTTTTCCAGTTTGAGTGACATGTGCCCATGTCCCTTATTTGCATGGACCCTTGGCCCATCTAGTATACTTCTTGCTTGTTGCTTGTTTGCTTATTTCTTGTCAAATGTGTGTAATTTCATGATCCATATCATGCATTTTATTTGATTTCTTGGATTCCATGATGGACATCATACTCTATCCCTCCAATTAACAACTAAAAATTAACATTTCTAGTTCCAATTCAATACATTGTACATGATTTCACATTGTACATGATTTCACATTGTTATATCTATCTAGGCATACCCATATTGATCTAAAAATATCTCAATACAAACATTTTGATATATATTGAAACATATTGTCAAATATCAAATGGTATATCATATATATATTCATATTAACACACTTGTAGGAATCTTCTCTTCTGAGGGTAGTCATTGCAAGTTTATCATTCCTACCCTTTGAAGAGGGGGCATCAAATAGGGGCTTTGTCATAGAGATAAAAATTCCTAGCAATAAAAAAATAAAATTCATAATATTCAACATATAATATAGAGGTCAAACTAGTCAAATTAGAGTATAAAAACAAGAACAATCTTAGATCAACTGTCAATTTTCACACCAAACAATAGTGATAAAAATGGATGGTAGTATCAAAAATAGGGGTGTCCATAGTTTGGTGCTCCTATCTAGGTATAAAAACACTAAGGGTTTCTATAAATAGGCAAAAATTTTAGTTTAGGGATAGTTTTTGCACTTCTAGATCCTTCAGATTTAGCATTTTTGCCATAGTTTTCTCAAATATAGGGGGTTATCATGTATGGCATGATGGTTCACACTTTCAGTTCAAATTGGGTAGATGGCATAAATTTTAGATTAGAATCCATGTTCTATACATTAGTTATTAGGGGTAATGTCTACAACACATTGTTCTTCTTTTATTTTTGGGTTTAGTTTATTCCAAGCATTGTCAGTAGTTGCATGCCTTACTTCATCTATAGGTGGTTGACATCACATTCAAGTTAAACTTTCATATAGTTTAGATTTTTGAGTACCTAATTTCCTAACTTGGATTTCATATAAGCTTATTACATTAGTTTTAGAGTGGATTTCATACAAGCCTAATCTCCATCTTTCAAAATGGCCAATAATGGCCTAGTTTCTAGCACACATTTGGCTATCCACACCATTGTTTCAGATTTATAGCACATTCATGGTCTCCATGAGCCATCTCATATAACATATATTCTATACTTATATCAATTCATATATTAAATTCATGCGGAAATGATGGAGCCAAAGGGCTAGCCTTTATATTCTTGAGCTACCTATTCAGAGGGATTGGACATATAGTCTATACGTCAATTAGTACATGCATGATTCGTTAAATTCACTTGGTGATTATGGATCCAAAGGGATAACAATTTAATTCTTGAGCTGAATTTATGGGGAATTGAGAACTCATCTTCATTAGTGATATTACTCTTGATTCATCACATACTCAGCATAATCTAACATCATAACAGGGTTTATATTGGTTCATGTACCTAGTGAGGTGTATTCATTCATCTCTCTTCCTTTACTCACCTTTTGTACATTCTAATTTTAGATATAGATTATCTAGTAAGAAATAATCTAGTTCATGTTTTTATTTATAGATTCACACATCAAAACATGCTTTGTCTATACATATCTAGCATCACATAGCTTCATGAGCCTTTCTCTTACTGGTAAGTTGAGGTATGCTTTCTATTTTTCCTTTATCCTAGTATTTTGCTTTGCTATATCACTAAAATAAAGGGGATGAAAATTTAATAATATAAAAATGAAAAATTGGATGAATTAGGCATGGCTAATATCACCCAAAATATAGGTCCTCTTTCTTGCTCACTCAAACCTTTTCAGCTAGAATTTAACTGATTCTCAGTCACTCGTAGCTTCCTAGACAAAGATTTTTGAGACTTAGGCAATAGTCTCAGACCCAGATCCACCCCCCCCCCCAAGTCTCATACTCTTAGGACAATAACACCCAACTTGGATAAGATCACCAATGATTAGGAGTGTCTTATTTTTGACATTATTGTCAAAGTTCACTTTAGCCTCAAATTGTCAGACTTTCTTAACTCTTTATCTTTTCCCTTGTCAACCTAAGATAAGCTCATCTAACCCATGATCATTAGTTTCCATATAAAATTCCATTTAATGTCTATTTAGAATTTTTGGCACTAATTCATAGGAAATAAGAAATAATACAAGTAAGCACACTCAAGCACTCTTCCCTATTCTCTACATATAACCTTCTAAGACTAATTTAAGCCTACTGATGTATTCATACCAGTCTCTAGTCATCCAAAGTACATTCTAGTTTTTCATCTAATTCCATACATCACATAATTGTACCAAGAAATTTAAATGGGAGAACTACATTATCTTGATTCCTCTTTAAAGTATTAGTATATAGGCAACATGCCCACACATGGGGTATGAAGTGTGTCCAACATATATTTTACACACTAACCCTTCCTATCTTTCCAAAGTTTGATACTCAAGTTGAAGTAATAATATCTCCTAAGGGTTTTGAATATTGAATCAGACACACAATGAGATCCACACAGACCCAAGATTTGATATTTCACTACCAGGGTGTCATAGGCCTACCGAATAGAACCCCAAAAATCTAGATCACCAGGACAACAACACAAAAAGTTGATAACATTGTCAAAAGTGGACAATAGTTTTGGAAAGTGGACTAAAACACCAAGTTATAGGGTGTCTTAAGTTTATTTCTCCTATCTAATCTATAAATAGAGTTTTGGGTCCTATTTACAATAGGCTTGGATCCATACACATCCATTTATAGACCCCACATCATCTGTTTCAGCCCATAATAAGCTAAGCTTGATTTATTTATGCATATTAATATTTTTAGAAAAGTTAAAATACATATCTATTTACATAAATCAGTAGGACAATTGAGACACATTTATTTACTAATTTATATTTACTCAGACCTTTATTTGCTTAGGAATTAAACATTTAATTCCCAAAAATAATAAAATATCATCATACCTAATGAATAATTATGTTAACCTTTCCTTCTTTCTCTCAATCTCCTTAATGAGCACTATCTTTCTGCTTTGCAATACAATCACCAATACAAGGCTCATATTACCAAATAACATAACAAATGAGTTAAAGTTTGCACATTTAATGTTGGTGATCTTGTCCTTAAATTAGACTACATTCATGATAAATAAGGAAAATACACCCCAAAATGGTGGGGAACCTATTTAGTCGAAGATATTCTTTGTCTAAGTACCTATGTCCTTCAAACTAATGAAGGCCATATTTTGAAAGAACCCGCCAATGCACAATTCCTCAAGAAATATTTTGCCTAAATTGTTCCCTTTTTTATAATTTATATATGTTATCTATATAGAAATTTTTCTAAGGATACTTACATAGGTATCACCCTATATAGTAGTTCTCTATTTTTACAAACCTTAGTCCTTCTTTTTGGTCTTTTGGTTTCCCTTTTCCTAATGAGTTTCATTGTAAAACCATGGATAGGACCTAGTCTTCTTCATGATTTCCTTATATTTATTTTCATACTTTATACACACTTTTTGGAAACCCTTGGGTTTATATTCATGAGTTTCAATGTAATACCATGGATATGACTTTGTCTTCCTCACAAATACCTCTTTTTTTTATCCCATTTATTTTTCACATGCTTTTTACACCCACTTGGGTTTCTCTTTTATGAGTTATAGTATAATACCATGGATAGGACCTGACCTTCCTCATAAAATAATCATAATTTCACTCCTTTTCTATATTATTTTTTACAATGGAAGTGATTTTTGAATCCTTGTTCTCATCTTTAGATTTTACTTGTTTTGATAGATGAAATTTTCAAAACAACCTATTCTAGCATGCTTTCCTCCATTTCCCTCATTGTTATGTTAAGGAATCATACTTCCCTATAATTGTATCCCTTTTTCATCTTTTTTCACATTTTTTGTTATTTTAAGTGATTCAAATTGTTTTATATCTCATTCCTCTTGATTTTCTTTCCTTTCACTCCACATTGGATAAAACAAGGTTAAAGTCAAGATAGTACTTTTTATTTCATCTAAATTTATGAAACTCCTAGACACCTTTCTCTCTAAGTTCTCTCTCTTAGAAACCAAGCCCCAAGTATTTAAATGAAAGTAATCTTTATCACCCATGTTTAGTTCTCTAAATTTGTATGGATGAGGAATAGAAAAAACAATTAAGAAAGTTAAAAGACAAATCATTTGAAACAAAAGGAAATGATCTATAAAAGGAAATATCCAAATTTAAAATGTCAAAATCACACCAAAAGATGTGATTAAAATCACATCTCCTATCTCCAATTGAAATTCAAACTCCACAATTGGCCTCATGATAGAGTCAAGGACCATTGGGGTATGTTAGGCTAGTAGATTAGATTATGAGAATTCAATAAACTATATAGTGATACATACTTTCTCACACAAGTACTCATTCTTTACAGTAGATAGATGGATCTATAAGGGGTCCTGAGGAATGGGGAACACATTTTGGAAAGATATATCCATTTTAATTTTCATACATACAACCTTCATGGGATGATCTATATACTTCCTTTGTTGACATAATAATTGTGGTTAGGATAAGTTATTTAGAGTCCTTAAGGTTGAAAGTCATCTTATATTGACAAACCCAATTGGAGTGACTTGAATTTGATTAAGAAAAATTCCCCTACCTTATTTTTTCCTTCATTCTTCCCTCTAGCCATTTCATTTCCCCCCTTGACATGAAAAGTGTGATTCTAAATTTGTTTTCCTTATTCTATACTTCCCTCATTTTCACATCTTAAAAACATGCTAACTCTACTTTGTTTCACTTTTATCTATCCCTAAAACAAACCAATATGCTTGAGAAACTATGGATTACTTTATTTACACCATGGATCTACATTTCTAGATATGCCTTGATTTATTTTACCATTTGTTGTACCACCCTTTTTTGAAGACACATGAGTCTGTTTCTACTTTCATGTACTTTTTCCATTGTTGAGTGAGTTTCGCTTGTTACTTCTCACTCACTAATCTTGTTTTCCTTTTTGTGTACCTTTTTACATTGATGATTGACTAAAGATTATTTTACCATTTTTTCTTGACCATACTTGTTTAAGTAAGGATTGCTATTGATTTCACATTGATGTTTGAATACCATCCTTTTTGACATGTGTCCTTGGATTAACTTGGTGAGTTTGCCTTTCTTACTTAAGGTTTACTTGTTTGATTTTTTTGGTCTTTAGTAACCTTGGTTTTTTGGTTACCTGATTTAATCTAAATTTTGACTTAGTTATTTAGTCTAACATAGCACTTATCACTCCAACTTGCCAAATTTCTAAGTACATCTCATCCACATAGCACCAGTTATCTTGAATTTCCTATGTTTGTTTATTTTTCCTCTTTAGTTTTGTATCCTTGGGATTATTCAAAGCAATCTCTATGCCCTCCATGATTAGAATTACAAACACAATATATAACCTTCTAAAAATAAAGGTAAGCCAAGGTATGCATACATTTACCATTAATTTATTTCCATTTTAGTCATTTACTTTTAGTTATTTTATGCTTCAAAATACTAAAACATTTCTATTAGCTTCAACATTGTGTTACTATGTTCTTTTATCAAAGCACCATCCCTTATTACACTTGAGTGACACATGATGACATTTGAGGGGGATATATATATATACACACATAGTATTTTAAACCTTTATCAATTATTGATGCTTTTATATCTTTTAGGAACCTATCAAGTCTCAATATATCTAAGTGTATGCCTTAATGGGTGCACCAAGAAAGGGGTAGCTAGATCATTGGTTCTTCACAAGATTATTTTCCCTTATTTCCACTTATTACCAATCTAATTAGCTCTTACAAACATTTGCCTATGCTTTGCCTCTTTTTTTCACCTTCCTCTAGTATTTTACCACCTTTATTATCCCTCTCCCTAATATAAAGCCTTTTTTTGGTAGTTTACATGACTAATTTGACCACATCAACCTTATATTGTTATTTACAAGGCTTAATAGGAACTAGCCATCCATTGCCAACATAGTTCATAACCTAGTTAATTTTTTGTCAATTTCAATATTAGGTCGATCAAGTCAACCTTGTCAGCCTAAATTTTTGGAAAGTTTTAGGGTTATATACACCTATATAAACACATCCTTTTTTCTATTCTTAGAGACATCAAGAGTTAATTATTCATTTGTCCTTCTTTAAAATATGATCTTCCACCATTCTACTTGAGGAGTCTTAGCTTGGGGTTTCTACTCAAATAATAATATTATATTGTGGAGAAGTCTTGGATGATTTTGCCTTTATTATTAATCTTTACAAACCATAATAACCTTTTTCAAATCACCTTTGGCTAAGGGAGAGATTGAGTCTCGATGGGTTCATATTTAAGGTAAGTATCTCTATCTTTGATTTTCTCTTTAGTAGATAAAAGTAGCATAAGTAATAGATTTTGAATATTTCTCTCTCCAATCATTAGGGTTTTACCTACACATATCTTAAATATGATTCTCTTATACATGTTTTATTTTAGTGTTTATTATCCCCCCACTTTATGCCACAAGCTTTGGTGAGCACTAGATTAGATTAGGTTATTGTGTAGTTTTGATTAACTAGAGGCTTTAGAACCCTCCATAGTGATATTATTATGGTAAGAGATCCCTTGGTTAGGTATAGTGGATCCATATTGGTCATGACCCTGATTGTCTAATGTATCCCCAATCAGAATTGTAAGTATGATCTATCTTCTCTAATATAAAATTAATTAATAGATCTAATGTATTTATCATTACATACGAGTACCATCAAGTAAAAGGACATTATATACACTGATGTATCTAGTTAATACATTTGATTTAGATTGTAAAAGAGAATAGAGAGATACAATGAGATACCCATTCTCTTACGACCAATCATAACTTGGGAATCTATCAGAATACATTTCATCAACATAATAATAAGAACATCTAACAATATTACCAACAATAGTAGTAATAATGATAGAGAACTCCACCTAAAAATAAAAAAAATTATGCTAGTAACTTAAATAATATTAGAATGGTTGTAACCAAGGTAAATTTGACCAAACCAACCAAGGAAGCCATCATTCCTTTAAGTATACCTAAAATAATGTTGTAGGTCATGTTTTAGGTGGTCATGATTCCACCATTAACATTAACTACTAACCAACTACCAATATACCAAGAACCTCACCCAATAATTCCTATCAGTGAAATAATTCCTACCAACCTCATTATGTTGGTAATTCTTCTTTAGACCATGTTAGCATCTAGCCTCAACACTTCCTGATAATTACCATTATAGGCCCTATTACCTCCCCAACCAATTACCAAGGTCCTATACTAGATCAAGATTATTCAATTATAACATAATGATCTAAGATTACCATGAAGAGACTGTAACCAAATACAACAAATGATCCAATTTAGACCTCCATGTGTATTAGAATCAATCTAACTACCAAAACTAAAGGTAAGACCTATGATATTGTGGAGCACATAAAAAATATACCTATGAAAATATCCATCATGAATTTGATAGGAAATATATCATCCACAAAAACATACCGAATGAGTACTTGATCTAATCCCTCATACTTAACGATATCGCTCCATATAAATTTTAAGCCATGGTAGGACACTTGGCCCATGGATAACATCTTACCTTTGACCAAAATGACATGTCATCCTTGGGCCCTTTTCATAATAACCCATTATACATCAAGGTCAATATAACAAACAATAGGGTTAAATGCATCCTTGTATACAATGGTTCATGCCTCAACATTGTGTCTCTAAAGTTTATCATGCATCTTGGATACATAGTAGGTAACCTAAAACTAGATACCATTATTATCAAGGCATATGGTAATGAGGAAAATGAATCTCAAGGTACTATTATCTTACCAATGGTCATTGGTACTTTAACCCATGACACCCTATGGCATGATTTAAAATTGGAATTATATTACAATATGCTACTAGGTTGACCCTAAATCAACGAAATTAGGTCCATACCTTTCATGTTGTATCAATGTATTAAATTTATCCATTCAAAGATGAAAGTGACTATACCATCTAATATCTAGCCATATCAATATTGTAAACATCTTGAGGTTGATTACAAGATATATAACTATCATTTTGGTTTGAATATTATGCCCAAATATGACAAAGGAAGATCCAAAAAATCCAAAGCCATTGAATCAAGACCAAAAGCTAATTACATTGACCCAGATATCCTACCTTCTACCTCATCAACTTATCCACCATACATTACCAATCACTTTTATATATCTTAAAAATTTATCACAAAATATAATACCCATTATTCCTTCTACATTTCCTAGTTATCACAAAACCTTAAAGCTTATGGGAGACCAATGGCCAAAACCACTCGCATGGAGTGGTATATCAAGGGAAAATCTCAACTTTAACAAACCCATTATTTTCAAATTGGACTCTAGCCTAGAACATGACCCCTTAGCCAAAGATAATTCATAGATTTATACTGATGAGTTAGCTGACTATTACCAAAGTGCAAAGTATCATATTTTTAAGTAGATTATGAAGGTAGACTCCTAAAGATACATCAACAAAGAATGATTGAGCTATTCTCAATGACAAAATATAATGGAACCCATGGTATTATATTAAAACCACTCGAGGGTGACCCACATACCTTATTTAGGTTCCAACACCATCGACTAACAAAGATGATGTCGATAGTGATGCAGGGTCTGATGATATCATCTATGATGACCTTACCATTATGAACATGTTTAACCCCCATGATGTTTGTATCATTAAACATGTTAATTGTCCTTCACCTCTTACCCTTTATTTCCCATAGTTGATAGACTAGGACCAATAAGAGTCAACAATGCCATTAGATGAGTTTGAAAATGATGAGGCCATATGCAACTTTTTTAGGATTGAGAAACCATATTCCTCTTGGAGATCACAAGAAAGGATTTTATATCAAATTATATCCTACTACCTATTTCAAAGAGCAAGTGAACTTCCTTGGCCAAAAACAAAGAAAAAATAAAACATTGAGGTTTAAAATTTAAAACCTCTTTGATTCACTTTTTGACAAGGGTAAAAGTAAAGAAAAAGATAAGTCTCTTGGTGAAAACTTGTTTTAGGTGCCATTATATGGGGATTTTCACCCCTCTTCATATTAAGCATAATAGACCAATAGTCCAAGGCCTCATTATGGATATGAGATCAGTACTAAGGAGAAATAATATATTACATAGATTTTTCAAGAGTTCCATAAAGTATTTATCTTATGGTCTTTACTAGCATTAGGAGATTCTAATTCATCCTATTTAGGAGAATTAAATGAGCCAGTTAGGCCAGAAGACTTTCCCATTTCCAACCAATCTACCTCCTTGTCAAATATTTATTAAGATGGTTTTACACTTGTTATAGAGGATATTTTATAGGCTAATATTAGGACACAATAAGACTTAAAATGGATCAAATTAGGTACATCCCCACTGAGGAGGAACATGAATTTTTTATAGCCCTTCTGAGGGAGTTTGTTAAAATATTTTCATGGGCCTATTTAGACATGCTAGTTTAGACTCCACCTTGGTTGTATACCATCTTGTTGTACCTACTAATGCCAAGCTAGTTAAATAAAACATATAAAAATTTGCATCCTTGCATTGTTGTGTTAGTGAAGAAAGATTTGGAAAAACTCTTAGATGTGAGATGCATTCAAATGATCAACTATTTAAAGTGTATTTATAACATTGTGTCAATGAGAAAGAAACCTAAAGGTATCAGAATATGTACTAATTTATAGGATATTAATAAAGCATGCCTAAAAGATGACTTTCCTCTACCAAATATTGACATGATTATCAGCTCAATGGATAGATAGGAAATGATTTATTTATGGATGGATTTTCAAGATATAACTATATTATAATTGCACCAAAATACCAACACAAGACATAATTTACTACTATGTAGGGAGCATTTTGGTATTAGGCGATGTTGTTTGGACTCAAGAATACAAAATCCACTTACCAATGATCCATATTTTCTTTGAGATGATGCACAAAATCATTGAGGACTATATTGATGAAATTTTGGGTAAATAAAAGACCCATGCCAACCATACATCCATACTATTAATAATATTTGAGACACTCTAGGAGTGCATGTTAGACTAAACCCTAACAGGTGTGTATTTGGAGTAACTTTTGGTAAATTCTTAGGATTCATTATCTCTCACAAGTGCATTGAAGTTGATCTATCCAAATTTAAATCCATTACCAAAATACCATCTCCATCTACCTTTAAGTAGCTCTATATTTTATAGGGAAAGATACAATCAATATGACACTTCATATCATAGTTGGCCTACAAATGTCATACATTTACACACTTACTAAAGAATGGCATTATTTTCTCTTAGAAGGAGTGATAAAAATCATTTTAAAATCACAAGGAATATTAGACCAATCAACCTATTTTATTTCCACTTATGATGAACAAACCAATGTTACTTTACCTAACAATGATTTGGAAATGCCCTGGGGGTACTTTTGCCACAATATGATAAATAGGGTAAATAACACATCATATATTATCTGAGCTAAACATTGGTTATATATGAGCACAATTATATGATGATCAAAAAATAATGTTTAGTAATGGTTTTTGCAACCTAAATTACATGTTAAACAACAAGAACATTGTTATTGCCAAAGTAGATCCACTCAAGTATCTACTTTCCAAAACAACTTTATAAGGCCTCATTACAAAATGGATCATGCTTTTGATCAAGATTGAAATCAAATATGCCAATCAAAATTCCATTAAGGGACAAGTACTCATAGATAATCTTTCATAAGCTACTCTTTATGATACTCAACCTCTCACATTTGGATATCTAGATGATACATGATTTAACCTTTTAGGGTTTTACAATGAAAATCCTATATTTAGATTAAAGGGGTTGAGATGCCTAAATCATTTAAATAAATATGCAATAATTAAGTACTAATTTATTATGACATTTGACTTTGTTTTAATTTATAATAATAAAAATAAATAGGCATAAAAAGACTTATCTAAAAATTGACTATCATAGATGATTTGGGTTTTGAAAGTTTAGATCTAGGAAGTTATCTTTGTCATAAAAAAGATTCTAGTGTTCATATTCTCACTAGATAGTAACACCCAGTATGGATAGTGTCACCATTTGTGTGTAGTGTCATCAATGTTATGTTAATGTCCCCTTTTTAGGACTATTCCTATTTTTTTGAGCACCTACACCTATGTCTATATGTCTTCTTCCTACATGCATAAAACATGGATCTCTATGTTATTCTTAGAAAACCTAATTTAATTTGAAAACCCTAATCCTCCTTACAAGTATGGTTATGAGAAATAACTATGTGTGTTAGTAGGATATACTAGACATCTTCAACACCTAGTTGTGTAGAGAGTTTTCTACATACCAATACTCTAAAGAAGGATCAAGCTCGATGTAGTTCTCTCACCTAGTGTTTGATACAAATGTAAGTCAATGCTATAATGAGAGTGGGCTTAGATTCCTTGAATTATCTTGAGCTTTAAAATGTTTAAAAACTAGGCTTAGGGCTATTGTACATGGTAGTATGCATAAGCACCGTAGAATAGGGATCAAAAAACTTGATTTTTATCAACATTATATTTAGTTTGAATAGATTTTGAATATATTTTTCATCTAGTGAATAGAGGTGAATTATACTTATATTTATAAGGTTATGTTGATTATGTGGATAATAAAATGATCTTAGGCCAACCTTAAGAGGGGTACATATTTAAAAAAAATCCATTGGGAAAATTTATGGCTAAGGACAATAGTTCCTAGTTTGGGACACTAGTACCATGTGGCTACAGTGTCCCAAATTTGGTGCTAATGTTGTCTTTGTATAATACTAAGAAATTTGGATTGGGATATGAGACAATAGTTATAGGGTTGTGTTTTTAATAGCTATAGGTGATTGTGGTCTACTAGATAATTGGAAAAGTAAGTCTAATGATCAAGGATAGGTCTATGGCTAGCCTAGGGATAGGTTAACTTAGGAGACACTCTTACCATCAAATTACCACATTTAGGTGATTATATTTCCCCCCTTTATGCTAGTAATTTAGCAAAGTAAAATTACTAGTATAAAGGAAAAATAAGCATACCTAGACTTATCTTGAAAGTGAATCTCATGTAACTAAGTTTGAGTATGTGAATTTGGATCTACATATGTGGAACATGATCCAAAGTAGCATCATGTAATGAAACATGTAAAAATTAGTCCTTACTTAAGAGATGATCAAAAGAAAAATACAATGCAAAAATGAAATAACTGAGTAAAGTTGAGTAAAGAAAGAGGAAAGTAATGAATAAACTTCATTAGATATGCAAACTAATAGAAAAACTTAGTGACAACCTATGTGTGTGAGTGTGTATAGTGATCATATCATATAATAAATTGAACTGATTTGATGGCTTGCTTAATCCTCATATGGGTGGGTCAATAACTCAATCCAATTTTGATTCCATCATTTCCCAGCCCTACTCAGTGCATCCTGATCTTTGTGAATAACTTGGATAAGACTATAAGTGAATGCAATCCTCTCATGTAGGTGGATCAATAACTCAAGTAGGATATAAATCCATCACTATCCACTTGTGTGAAATTAGATGCATCTATAACTAAACTACATAAATTGATGAAAGAATTTGAGTAGATATAACTATGTATTTATATCTATGTCCACTCAAGTATATTGGGTAGCTCTAGGCCACTCAAAAATGCCAACCATTATAGATGGAGTAAAGCATGAATCTAGTGACAACCTGTAAAGTGATAGCAAGTTAAAGTATAGATAATGACTTGGAAATTTTCATTTCATTTGATTAAAATGTTTGAAGATTAATATATGGATACTATGTGTTGTACAAATGACCCCAATCTAGTATTCGAGTATACTAAATATAAATCAAGTATGTAATAAATGAATCTTTGTAACTGGTTTGAATGTGTGAGTGATCATGCCATACATGATGCCCACAAATTTGAGCAAATGGTATGAATCTCAGCTAAAATGAATGTATCAAAGCTAAATATATACATAGCTATAAAACTTATGACTATATCTATGCAAATTTTTATTATACTTGGTGTATTGTGCTGAATGATTTAGATTGTCCTAAAGCTAGGGCTACTAGATAGTAACACCCTATAGTGGACTATAGTGCCATGTGGTGCTAGTGTCCCAATCTAGGTGTTAAAATCTACCTGGTCTAATTTCTAATTAATCTAGACTAAATTTTGAATATCTATTTTGTTCTATGTTTGCTTAGAGTCTAATATCTAAAACTAAGCTCATGTGCTAAAATATATCTATGAATAGCAATATAGGAGCCTGATCTCTATGACAAAGCCTTGTGAATGCCCCTCTTTTTAAGGTAGTTGTGAAACCTATGTAGGAACTACCCTTTAAATAAGTATCTCTACAAAATGTGTTAGCTAGAGCATGTACATGATATTCCAATATAATGTACAAGTATAGAATCATAAGGTAAATGTATATGAGTATAAATAGGTAACATAAGATGTATGTTATGATCTATCTTTGTACAAGGGTGTCAAAATAGATGTAATTGATGTATAGAGTAGCAAAATTTGAGAAACTACCTAGGGGGATGGGTCATAATGTCAATCATAATACCCAAGTAGGAAGGGTAGTTACATGAATTCCCTCATGGCATAAAAAATTGGTGTATGTGTGTAATAAGAAAATACAAGTGTCATAATGTAGAAGCATACAAGGAAGCAAACATACAAGCACATGAGGCATGTAAAAAGGTAGGCCAAGGGGCCATAATACAAGAGACATGGGCATATTTCACTAAATATGAGCATGAAAACATACAAATACATGTTTAAATGTCCATGTAAACAAATAAAAAGTAATTTAGCGTGGAGCCACATATAATTTCATGTTCAAATTTCTGCATATAAAAGTAGGAAAGTACACACAAAGGACATGGGTACATGTCCAAGGCATACAAATAGAGAAGTATTATAGAAGCCATAGAATAATGGCATATTCAAATACCCTTGAAGATGGAAGAAGCATATTAACATAATCAAGTCTAATCTATGAACTAAAAATGAAATCATGTATAAACATGTAGTACAAATCTATGTAGATACTAGGATGCATATATATTAAATCTAACTAGTGATAGTTGGAAAAAAATTTGAGTAATGAGGAGCAATGATCAATATCAAGATAAAAAAATACATAAAGTACAATATATAATATGTAATATAGAGCTTGGTTATATCAATTATGTATGAGATTCCCTTGAGTGGGAAGATGTATCAAATATATAAACCTATATCCATGTAAATTCCCCCAATGGGTACATGATAGCTAGTCTGGATCAATGTAGTGTACTAAAGTCTTATCTATAATTTTTCAAACACTTTACAAGAACAAGTGAATAAAATTTGTATGATAAAATCAACTATACCAAGATATCTAGCAATATACAATATTTGGCAAGTAGTAGAAATGTAAGCACATAAATGCATATGATCTGTAAGTTTTATTTTGAAATATTTGAATATTTTTATATTTTGACATGTTATATTTTTTGTTTCTTCTAAGTATAATTTATGTACAATAAAATGAAAATAAATTATTTATAAGGATAATGTGAGTGAAAGGAAGTATGTACAAGGGTAGGAATTATACTAACCTATGAGTCTCATGGGAGACTCACCATCATCATGAGTTGTGTCAAATAGGGGAACTCTAATCGTGTGAGTGGTGTGAAAGGGAAGCTATAAGCCCATGATATTTTTTGTTATATAATTTGATTTTGAAGCTACCTAAATAGTGATGTTATAATGTTGTAGCACTGACTGTGATGTCTTGTGAATTGTAGGGGTCATAGGGACCCATCTGGTAGAAGTAGAATAAGTAGGTGATGTAGGTTCCTTAATCAAAGAATCCCTATACCCTAATATAACTAATATTAGCATAAAATAAGTAGAGGAAGGTCATATATAATCTATGAGGTATATTTTAAGCAATGGTTTCTATAATAATGGTCATTGAGGGAGGATATGCATGTGTGTAGATATCATAGTAAACTTGGCTTGCTCTAATGACTCTACTAAGCACTTTGATGTATGCATAGGAGTTGTTGTCTCTAATATAACTGATAACCATGTAATATATAACAATGTTGGAACTATAAATAGTGTCTATGTTGTAACTATTACTAGTGTCTATGTTTGAACTGTAGTTAGAAATTGTGCTAGAAGTACCTATTGGATGGGAAGAGGATACTCATATAGGACACCCTCAATCTTAACCACCTAGTTAACATGTATATACTTAAAGCAAAATTTTAATATAGATGTAATGGATTAAATATTCTATATCCATGTCCTACCCAATAATATATCAAATACACCTACACTAGGTACTACTAGAAACTGAGTGGTTATGTGTGTCAGTCCAAATTGTAATGGAATAATAATCTCCTTGGTGGAGCTATAAATGTGGACAATGAAACCACTAAAGAATATATTTTGAGGTAATATATATGATCTATGTAACTTTAGTATTGTATGAGTGTCATGGTACACATGATTATGTTTGACCAATTATCAGCCATGACACTATGAATAATATGGTGGTCTATGTATGATCATATAAAGGGTGCATGTAAATATATGAAATCATCCATAATATCATTCTCTAAAAAATGTGATAAGTGGTCTAGTTAGCACTATAGTGTGATACATGTTAATAACATTATGTAGTGGATGTGTCTCCTCTATAAATGTGTGGTAAGAAGATCATGGTGGATGAGACTGGTATGTATAGTGAACACCTAATGTGCCTCCTACCTCATTAGTTGTATGTTTTCGGAAAGGATCTAAAAATATATTTAGTAAATTTTCCTCTATTTTCTATTTTGGTGCCTTTGTGGGTGTGCCCACATCGATAATGTTAGCCTCAATGAGATCTTGTATCTTTTGCTTCAGGCTAATGTATTTATTTGTTGTGTGGCCTGGTACCCTGTGATACTCACAAAATGCATTTAAATCATAACTATTTGGAAGAGTCTATGTCATATCAACCTATTTAATAGACATTATATTCTAATAGTTGTTGTATAACTTGTACTCGTGACTCTAGAATATTAGTGAAGACTCTACATTAAGGAGTGAATAAAACCAATTTGGAAGAAAGCTCAGATGTTAAATTGATTGTGTCCTTTTGAGGATTTTTGTTTTCTCTAATATTTACCTTATATGGAGGTTTGTTTTTGCTCTTAATAGTTAAATGTGATAATTTTGTGTACTTGAGTTTTCTTATTGTTAAGAGATTAACCTCTCTTTCCTTGAGTGTGTGGCACATATTGGTAAATGTGGAAAAATTATTGAATAAAATTTACTCATTTAGTGTTGGTAATGGACTTTGTTTAAATATATCTTGAATCTCTCTATCTACCATGGGGCTAGTCAATTTGAATAATATTGTCTTGTATCATAAGACATCATAAGCGATATGCTCATTTAAATTTTAATTTAATTGTGATACTCATGCATATGATATCTCATCACTAATTTTGATAGAGAAGTATGCTAACATATTTATTAAAGGATTGAATGCCATGATAAATTGTTTTGGAAAATCATATAACCACTATAGGGTATAATCCCTGAGAGTTGGTAGAAATAGATTCTTAAGAATCCAATCATTGGACACATATTCTAAAAATGTTGTGTGAAAGGCTCTAAGGTGATGTTTTGGGACACCCTCTTTATCATATAATGTGATTTTGGGTACCATGAAACTAGATGGCAAAGGATTTGTTGCTATGTGATGTGTCAAATGTGTATACAAGAGAATGTTAGAATATAAGGCATGTGATGGCTTAGTTTCAAAATTATCAAGATGTAACACCTTAGATTTCAAAGTAAGAACCTCCTACATAAGGGATTGTAAATATGAAATAGAAGAACTAGCCACAAATGGTGTAGCTTTCACTAATGGTTGATTAACAATCTTGGGTTTTGCTATCTAATTTTTTTAAGTTGGCTCTACTGAAGGTGTAACAACATTATTAATTGGAGGGGTTGAAGATTATCATTATTTGTCTTATTATTGATTTTTAATATGTCCAATAAAATATGTGCATGATCATGGGTTATTCCCAAATTATATCTTTGAAGCCTTGTAATACCTCATCTTTATTCATAATTATGTCATTATCATTAAATGGAGGTATTGTGTCTTATTTATCAATGTGGAATTCATCTTATTCTTGGTTATATTATTCATCTTTAGATGCATTGTCATTTAATTCCACATAATCAGGGTGTGAAGGATTCATATCTAGATTTCTAATAGGTTCCTTGTCCTTATTATAGGTTCAAATAGATGGAATTTGAATATGTTCTATAGGATTACCACCTACACTAGGACTTCTTCTTAATGGAAGAGAGAACCTTTTTAGATGGCATATATCAAATAAATTTAAAGAGAGTTACTATAGTAGAATATATGATTTCTGAATAATTAATAGTAACTAATGAAAGTAGGATAAAATAGGATACAAACCCAAAGATCATATAGAGTTAGGGTTTTTGAATCTAGGGTTTCTTTGTAATAATTTTAATTATATGTAAAATAAATTTAAACCTTAATGTAAAATTGATTTTAATTATCTAAGTTGTCTAAAAAATGATAAAAAAAGATGTATTCAACCCTAAATTTATTGCACAAAATTTTTATGAATGTAAGCTAGGGTTTGAAGCATTATTGAAAGTAAGACTGGTTCACCTAATGATTAAACCTTTTAGGGTTTTATAATGAAAATTCTATGTTTAGATTAAAGGGGATGAAATTCCTAAATTAGTAAAATAAATATGTAATAAATTAGAACTGATTTATTATGACCTTTGAATTTATTTGACTTTTTAATAATAGCAATAAATAGGCATAAATAGAGACTTGTCTAAAAATTGATTATTATGGATGATCTGGGTTCTAAAAGTTGAGATATGGGTAATTATATGTGTCATCAACAAGATTCTAGTGTTCATCTACCACTGGATAGTAGTGCCTAGTATGGATAGTAGCACCATCTCTATGTAGTGTCATAAATTTGGCACTAATTTCCCCTTTGTAGAACTAATCATTTTTTTTAGGAGTACTTGTGCATGTGTTTGTATGTCATGTTACTAGGTGCACAAAATTGAGAGCTCTATACTATGCCTTAAAAACCTAATATAATGTACAAACCCTAATCCTCCTTATAGTTATGGAATGAGCAATACTTTTTTTATGTGTTATTAGGATAGACTAAACATCCTCAACACCTTCATGTGTAAAGAGTTGCCTACATACCAATGCTCTAAAGAGGGATCAAGCCTGATGTAGTTCTCCCACCTAGTGCTTGATACAAATGCAAAAAAGTGCTAGAATGAGAGTGGGATTTGATACCTTGAATGTTATTGAGATTTTAAATTCTTTAAAACTAATCTTAGGGCTATAGTATATGGTAGTAATCAGAATTAGGGTAGAATAGGGATCAATTACCTTGATTTTTCTTAACTTTGTTTTTGGTTTGAATAACTTTTGCATCTATTTTACATCTAATGAATTGAGGTAAATTAGACTTGTATTTATAGGGTTATGTTGCCTGTGTAAATAATAAAATGAGCTTAGGATAGACTTAGGAGGTGATTTTTTTTGAAAAAATATCATTTGGGAAGAGCTAGGGCTAAGGACATTACCACTCAATTAGGGGCACTAGTGCCATGTGGCTATAGTGTACCAAATTTTGTGGTAGTGACCTTTTTGTAGACTACTAAGAATTTGGATTAGTATCTAAGAGTTTAGTTTTGGGATTGTGTTTTTATTGGCTTTAGGTGACTATGGTATATTGAATGACTAGAAAATTAAGTCTAATGATGAATCATAGATCTATTGATAGATTTGGGATAGTTTAACTCAAGCGATACTATTAGCATCGAATTACCACTTTTAGGTGATTATAGTGCCATAATGACCACATAATAAGTAGAATTACCTCTTAAGGTAGTGTTGAGGTAAACATACCCTTATTTATGAAAAATGGGGACCTTTGTGTCAAATTGTAAAAATTTGTACATTCACTTGATCGGAGTGTCACTAGCATGTTCACACATATTTTTTATTTAATCCTAATTTGGTCCTTTACTAGCCTTTGGTATGTATAAATTCAAGTTAAATGAGTTCACTTAAGGTGTCATTTATCAATTTACAAATGCCATAGATAGGTTATAGAGGCCCTATGGGATGCCAAGAGTGCTTGGAATAAGTATGGAAGTGCATGGTATTCATTTGATTCCTCATTTTGTCTATCTAGACATTCTAGTCTAATGATGGAAAATTTGAATAGGAAGTTTGTTGGAGTCATATTTCACATGTGGGGATGTTTTAGGAGAAATGGTGAAATGGGTTTGTTAATCCTCATATGAAGAGAATTCTCACTAAGTTTCATCTCATATGAGATAACTCATAAAAATTTATGAAGATGCAAATTTTCCCTCCAAATTATTTTTTACTATGTTTTCTAGGTGCAAACAAAGCCTAGTAATCATATTGAACAAGCCATATATCTCACATGTTTCAACTTCATGATAAATGGTCAAATGATTTTTTTAGCCCTAATATGAATGATATTTTCACAAAGTTTCATCTCACGTGATGTATCATGTAAAAATTTATGGAGATGCAAAGTTAGCCTATTAGCCAAATTTCACAATTTTCCCATAGCCAATTTTTCAAGGTACAAATAGAACTGAGTAAGCATATTCAATAAGTCATATCTCTCACATGCTTAAACATCAAGACAAATGGTAAATTAGGCTTATTAAACCTCGTATAAATGGTATTTACACCAATTTTAAGCTCATGCAAGATAGTTCATTAAAATTTATGGAGATGCAAAGTTCCTCTCCAAAGCATTTTTTACTATGTTTTCTAGGTGCAACTAGAGCGAAGTGAGCATATTGAATAGGCCATATCTCTAAAATAATTCAACATAATTACAAATGGTCAAATATGTTTATTAACCCTCATATAATAAATATATTTTCCAAATTTAAGCACATGTGAGATATCAATTCAAAAGTTATGGGCATGCAAAGTTGGCCTCTCGGCCACATTTCACTATTTTTCCCATAGCCAATTTTTTTAGAGAGATTAAACAAAGCTAAGTAGGAATTTTTATGAGGCCATATCTCTCATGCACTAAAAATTTAGAAGAAATTTTAAAATGATTATTTTCACATTTACATAAGGAATATTTTCACTAAGTTTGAGCTCATGTGTGATAGCGCATCGAAAGTTATGGGCATGCAAAGTTGGCCTCTCATTCACATTTTATTGTTTTTTCATAGTCTTTTTGACCTTAACAGTTTCACAAACATCAAATGATGGTCATATGAATGTCAAATGATGGTCACATGGACATCAAATGATGGTCGTGTAGATGTCAAATTTAATCCCATGACAAAAATCACGAGCTTAAATTTGATGGTCTATAAGACAATAAATATAGTCATACAAATGCCACATGACGGTCGCATGGATGTCAAATTTAAGACCATAAAAATTATGATGGTCATGAAAACATCAAATGTAAGTCCATGATAAAAATCACATGAGCTTAAATTTGATGGTTTATGGGACATTAAATGTGGTCGTGTAGATGTCAAATGGGAGTGTAAATAGAGTTGAGTAAACATATTGGTGTAGTCATATCTCTCAAATATGGAAGCTTCAAGAAAAATGGTCAAATGGGTTTATTCATATTCATACCTAAATCATATGCATCAAGTTTCAACTCATGTGATGAAGAATGGAAGAAGATATAAGCATGTAAATTTTTCCTCTAATGTATTTTCCATTATTTTCTCCACACTTTCAATTTTGTAGGGTCCAAATTGAACCTAGTGAGCATGTTTAAGAGGCCATATCTCACAAGGCTATAGTTTTAGGAAAAATAGTCAAATAAATTTTTTCACCTTTGTGTCAAGACCATTTTCAACAAGTTTTATCTCACGCAATGAAACATGTCAAAATATATAAGCATGTAAAGTTACCCTCCAAAGCATTTTCAATTATTTTTCCATAGTCGACCACTTTTTCAGAAGTACAAGTATAGTCAATGGATTTTAAATGGAGGGTCCTAGTAGTTTAGTGGAAATACTATGCAACTTCTAAGATTTTCATTAATACAAATTACTAAATGAAAACCAATATTTTAATTGGCTTGGCTTTTAATATATGTTCGATCTAAAGTCAAAAAATGATATGTAGTCACTCAATGTAGATACAACTATGAGTATTTTTTAGCAACAACAAGGGGATTCATCAACCCAAGGCTCACCAACTAGCTACAAGTATTCTATTTTATAGTAAGTTTTTTAATATTTTGAAAGTGAAATATTTTTTGTAAAGGCATATGCTAGTTTGTTAGCATGTTTGCATGTAAGTCAGTCCACTTTGGAAAATCAAATGTATTACAAAACTTTGTAAAAGTGATAGATATCCTTATCTCTTGTGAATTTTTATCTTATGATTGACTGGTATACTACCTTTTCCTTTTATGAAAGGTAGTATTTTCATTTTATAAAAATAAGAGGGAGTTCTTAGAGCTAAAATTATTTTATAAACTTGGAGCAAGCAATACAAGCAAGAAATTCTACAAAGATTATCTAATATTTATCTGTGTGTTTGCTATCATGAATTCTCTCTTATTTTCTTGTTCTAATTTCTAAATTTGAATGGTTATTATAGATTCTTGGTGTGCACCTTTTATTGTATAATTTTTAACTTGTGCCAATGTAAGGTTAATTGAAAATTTTTAGGTTCATTTCATTTTCTTATTCTTCTTGTATTTGGGCCAATATTGTTTACTTGTAGGAGTAAATATTTAATATGAGCTTGGTTATTATCTACATCATTCCATAATTTCCTTAGAATTTTTCTTGATGTGTGATGTGATTTGGGCTAAGTATAATTTCCTTAGAATTTTTCTTGATGTGTGATGTGATTTGGGCTAAGTTGTCTTGCTTCACATTTTATCTTTACGTACATGCTTAGATGAAATCTTAACTTTGTCATGATGTTTAGAATGAAGATCAACAATATTTATTTCTATCATAACCTTTGTTTTGCTCTTTTTTTAGTAGATCACCTTAATTTATCATGTCATTGTAAATATCCATTCTAAATTAATTCTTATTTTAGTTATTGATCAAAATTCACTATTTTTTGCATAATTACTACATACTTTGCATAGATTTATTGTTTAATCATGATAGCTCCCAACCACCAACTAATATAAATATTGTGAAACAGTCACTTGGTCTGCCTCTATTTCACCAATAGATAACAAGATTATCACAACCTATAACTCATACACTAAATTCATTGAATTATAAAATGAGAAGTATTTCTAAACACTTTGGTATTTGTGGTACATAATTAGGTATCAATAGGAGCTTTGCTAGTTTTATAAGGAGGGACTTCAACAAATATTTGTGAAGTTATAAGATATTTACTAATTTTAGTGTATTTTTATCAAATATTACTCTATTCTTCATATATTTGTGGTTTTTTTAGTATAATTGTGTAAAAGTTGGTGATCTTCACAGTTTTAAACTAGTCTTTGGGTTTATTTAGACAAAGATTGACATTCTTTGAATACATATGCTTAGTTATGGTAAATATAGTTTTAGTTATATGAATCTAACCAGTTTGAGGTTAGTAATAGCTATTTTGATCAAATATTCATAAATACTTTACAAATTTGAGTTTATTTAGACTTGAACATGTAAAGATCATTCATACTAGCATATTTAGACACCTCTTTAAGCTAACTTAGTTAAATAGTGTTGTTTTTATATGAATATTTGTAAAATTTGATTAATATACATAGCTAATTATTATTATTTGTAAAGATTAATTTGATACATTATATTTCAAATAAGATTCAAAGTCACAAGCTAGAATTACCCAAGGCAAGGCTTAGGTGAGCAAAATTCTCAAAGTCTCAAATGCTTCCCTAATTATAGATACTAATGTGTTCGAGGTATGGATTGGTTAGGTGGTTCTTCAATCAATGTGTTAGGTATAGTGTATGATCTTCCTCAAAATATTGAAATATATTTGTCTTCATATAGTCCTAATAATGTTATCATAGTTGAAGAACATGTTAGAAGTTTCAAAGCTACTTTGAGGTTGCTAAATATGACTCATGAAGACGTAGTATGTAAGTTATTTCCATTTAATTTTAAAGATGCTATATGTGAATAATTTATTAACCTTCCATAGGATTGCATTACTAGCTAGAATGACTTCAATAATATCTTCATTGATCAGTTTAGTAAAATTATTAGTCCCTGTGTTGTATTAGTAGTTCACCACAATTAAAAAGGATGTTAATGAAAGCATCAGAGCCTTTAATGATTAGTTCAAAAAAAATTTAGTAAAACTATAGACCCAATGAGTCTTTAACTTTATAAATTTATGAGGATGTTATGGATTCCATAACCTTCATATTCTTGAAAAAGTCTCTTTTAGTCATTAAACACATTGACTTGCACCTATTCTAAAGTTATGATCATTAATGACCAAATGCAGTCTCAAGGTTAGGTGGTGTATCCCATACCTAATGTCAATTCAAATTGGCCCATCCAAAATGACATCCCTAGTATACCTTTTTTAACACTAGTTCAAAAGCATTTTCCTTTGAGTCATGCATGTCCTAGCCAACACCTTGAGTTCCTGAATAGAACTACAAGTGGATTTCATCTAAAAAATCATAGAACTCTAGTACCCATATATAGTAATAATAATCCAATTCATGAGCCTGAGACACCAAAAAAATCAAATGATTTTATATTATAAATGGTCCAAAAATTGATCACCAACTTTATTTAGTTACAAAGATAAGCATGAAATACAAGGAAAGGCTCTGACAAAAACTATGCTTCTAAAAGGTATGATAGGCCTCCAAGTAGGTCTCATGATGATAAAAATATTGGATCATCTGAAAACATATAAATAATATTCCATGATATTGTTTTGACTGATCATTGTAATAAACTTGAAACCTCTAAAATTGTGTCTAATCAAGAATTTATTGCAAGAACATAAGGATTTATAGGAGCATATCAATACTTCATGTAGGCCTTTGAAGATGAAGATGAGCCAATTGAATAAGTTTCATCTAATATTACTTACATTCTTGAAGATGTAAGAGTGATTTTAATTAAATATCAACAATATATCATCATTAATACATCTACAGATGAAGTAGAGTTGCTGGAAATAGATATGGATAAAATACAAGATGATATTTCTTTGCCCACATATGTTTATTTTTGAAATGGATAATACTCTTAAAAAATATGATCATTGGTATCAGTCATACCATAATATATTAAATAAAATTAAGGAGCTTGAGATGGTGGATGATGGGATATAATAATGCATGGATACTTCATCTGAGGATTTCACCAATCATCTAGAGTTCCCAAAAGGTAGTATTCTTTTAGAGGAACCAAACCAAGGCAAGTTGAAGCTTGATTGGATGGAATAGATACCCCTCTTTACCAAGGATGAATATGAAGCATATGAATTAGATCAAGAATTATCATGTGACTTCATCAAGAGGTAGTAGTATGGGACCAACATGTTTTTCATGATGAGATTCCAAATAGGAATCATTCACTTGATCGGGATAGGCAAAACTTTTGAGATGAACTAGAATATTTTTGTGCAAATATTGGTGGTCCAATCCCACCACACAAAAAAATTAATAAAGATATTAGTCTGAGAATGTAAGTTGAGATGCAATTATTAAGTGAGGATAATATAAGATAATAAATATATATGGATGAAATAGAACTAGCACTTCTACTACAAAGTAAAAATATTCGGGAGGAAGATGGTTGGATTTTACACTCATATCTTTGATCCATGCACTTGAGAATAGATATGGGAGCCTAAGTCACACCATTTCGGAGACCTAGTCATCTAAATGCCCCTATCTATAAGAATATTCCATTAAAAACACTCAAGTTTCAAGGTTCTATAATAAAATAAATAATTTTTCATTTTATCTTGGAGGTAATTATTTTATTTAGTATAGGGATTAGATTAGTTTCTTTCCCATTCTTTCTTTCTTATTTTTTCCTTCTTGTCCCTTGTTTGTATATAATGCCTATACATAATTGTTTGCCTTTTATACTTTATTCTTTGCTTATAAATAGTTTTTTTTGGATAATTCTTAGTTCAAGTTATATCTAGGCTTCTCAAGATCTTCAAAACTCAAAAATTAAGGTATGACTTCTCAACATTGGTTGATCATAGGTTGTTGAAATGTGAGATCGATGTTGTAGTTTAGAGAATCTAGTAAAGATTGGTGGATAAGTTAATTATTACTTGAGATTTTAAACCTTATTTTGATCTAAGCTTGGTTTTAATAAGGATTTCACATATAGGATGAAACTTAAACTATTACAACATAGTCTTGCTTGTACTTAAAAAATATTAATTGGCTAGAACAAAATTTACAAGTAAACATGATTGTCTGAAAATCAAACACTTGACCAAATCCATAAACCTAGCTAACCTAGTTCCCAATCTTTATTGGAAGGATAAAAAATAATCTAAAAAATACAAAAATAAGATCTTATTATGAAATCAAAAGCTTTCCAAGAAAAGGTGATTTTGATAATCTCCATTGGGGCTATGGACACCTAGATGATAGTGGAAAAAGGTCATGAGCGGAGCCAAAGGAATTTATATCAGAGCTATGGATGTCTAGTTGATAGTAGAGTAATGCCCAAGCCTTCCTTGAGCAAAGAATAGTTCTTACTAAATATTCAAACATGCTAAAATCAAGTGTTAATGATTAAATTTATGAACTTGGAAATTATTCTCTAAATCTATTGGTAATCAGTAAGTGGAATCAAAGCACACATGCATCATGACTGAGTATTGATGTTTGATCCTAATTTTGTATATGTAAGATTTGTTTTAATCAAAAACTAATCTTAATGATGTTGTTTGATTAAATAGAATAAGTACTTTAATTATTACTCTGAATCAAATTCTCTAAATTTTAACATATTACTATATTTCCCCTGTAAGTTGTCATTTATTAAGGTCAATATATCCCCATTTGTAAAAAAAAAGGACCCTTATGTCAAATTATAAAAATGTGTACATTCACTTGATTAAGGTGTCACTAACATGTTTGCACATATTTTTTATTTGAAGTTCATCCACACCATGGTCTGGTTGACTTATTAGTTAATGGTTCTAATCTAACCCTATCTAAGTTTGTTAGCATTTATTCTTCATGTTTAGATTAAAAGTTTGATAAGGCCTTTATTGATTGAGATGTGTCTGAATTTCATGATTTAATCCTAATTTGGTCCTTTACTAGCCTTTGGTCTATAGAAAGTCAAGTTAAATGAGTTCACTTAAGGTGTAATTTGTCAATTTACAAAGGCCATGAATAATTTTTAGAGACCTTATTGGATGCCAAAAGTTCTTGGAGTAAGTATGGAAGTGCATGGTATTCATCTAGTTCCTTATTGTATCCATCTAGACATTCTGGTCTGATGGCAAAAATTTTGAATAGATAATTCGCTGGAGTTATATTTCATACGTGTGAATGTTTCAAGAGAATTGGTCAAATGAGTTTGTTAAAACTCATACAAAGAACATTTGAGATAAGTTTTAGCTCACATGAGATAGTGCATCAAAAGTTATGTAGATATAAATTTTCCCTCTAAAGCATTTTTGAATGTGTTTTGTAAGTGCAAATAGAGCCTAGTGAGTATATTAAATAGGCCATATATTTCATGCACTTCAACTTCAAGATAAATGGTCAAATGAGCTTGTTAAACCTTGTATAAAATATATTTTCACTCAGTTTTAGCTCATGCAAGATATCAAATCAAAATTTATGGAGAGGAAAAGTTTGCCTCTAAGCTAAATTTCATAGTTTTTCTTAGTGAATTTTTTAGGGTGTAAACATAGCTGAGTGAGCATATTTAATAAGCCATATCTCTCACATATTTCAACTTAAAAACAAATGGTCAAATTATTTTTTTAACCCTCATACAAAGAAAATTTGATCCAAATTTAATCTTATTTAAGATAGCACATTAAAATTTATGGATATGCAAAGTTTTCCTCCAAAGCATTTTGAATGTTTTCTAGGTGTAAATAGAGTTGAGTGAGCATATTGAAGAGGACATATATCTCACGCACTTCAAATTAAAGATTAATGGTCAAATGAGTTTTTTAACCCTCATGCAAGTAAAATTTATGCTAATTTTAAGATCATATTGGATAACACATCAAACATTATGGGTATGCAAAGTTGTCATCTTGACCATATTTTGTTGTTTTTCCCATACTTAACCAATTTTTTTAGAGAGATAAAATAAAGTTGATGAGGAATTTTCATGAGAATATATCTCTCATGTGCTACTAATTCAGAGGAAATTGTCAAATAGGTTTATTCACATTTTCACAAGGAACATTTATGTTAAGTTTGAGCTCATGCAAGATAACATAACAAAAGTTATGGGCATGCAAAATTGGCCTCTTGATCATATTTTAGCATTTTTTCATACTTACTATTTTTACCCTAACAGTCACACAGATTTCAAATGAATGTTAAATTTAATTCCATGATAAAAATCACATGAGCTTAAATTTGATGGTCTATGGGACGTCAAATACAGTTGCGCAGACATCACATGACAGTCGTGTGGACGCCAAATTTAAGCCCAGGAAAAATACAACCCTCATGTTGATGTCAAATTTAATCCTCATGAAAAAAAAATAACATGAGATTAAATTTGATGGTCTGTAGGATGTCAAATATGGTCACAAGGATGTTAAATGGGAGTGCAAACAGAGTTGAGTAAGCATATTGGTGTAGTCATATCTCTCATGCATAGAATCTTTAGGAGAAATGGTCAAATGAGTCTGTTTATCTTCATACCTAAATCATATTTTCCAAGTTTAAAATCATGAAATGAAGAACAAAAAAGGATGCAAGCATGTAAATTTACCCTCCAATGCATTTTTCACTATTTTCTACACTACCAATTTTGAAAGGTCCAAATTGAGCCTAGTGAGCATGTTGAAGAGGCCATATCTCCTAAGCACTATAGTATTTGGAAAAATGGTAAAATATATTTACTAATATTTATTTCAAGACCATTAAACCAATTTTTGGCTCACGTGATGAAGTACATCAAAAGATAAAAGCATGGAAAGTTTCCCTCCAAAGCATTTTCTATTAATTTTCCATACTCGACTACTTTTCAAGAAGTGCAAAAAGAGCTAATGGATTTCAAATGGAGGGTCCCAAAATTTTAGTGGAAAGGCTATGTAGCCTATAATATTTTCATTAATACTAATTTATAAATGAAAAATAATATTTTAATTGGTTTTGAATATATGTTCAGACTGAAGTAAAAAAAATATGTAACTGCTCAATGCAGATACAACCATGAATATTTTTTAGTAGAAATAAAAGGCTTCATCAACACAAGGCCCACCAAATAGCTAGAATTCTTCTATTTTGTAGAAAATTTTGTAATATTTTGAAATTTAAATATTTTTTGTAAAATCATATGCTAGTTTGTTAGCATATTTTCATGTAGGTCAGTTCACTTTAGAAAAGCAAATGTATTCTAGAACTTTGTAAAAAAGATAACTGTCCTTATCTCTTATGCATTTATATCTTATGACTGATCAGTATACTACCTTATCCTTCTATAAAAGGCATTATTTTAATTTTTAAAAAGGAGAGGGAGTTCTTAGAGCCAAAATTAATTTGTAAACTTAGATCAAACAATACAAGCAAAGAATTCTACAAAGATTATCCAGTATTTATTTGTGTTTATTACCATGGCTTCTCTCTCATTTTCTTATTCTAATTTTTAGATTTGAAAGGATCTTATGGATTCTTGGTGTACACCTTTAATTTTAGATTTTTTAACTTGTTTCAATGTTAGGTTTACTAAAAGTTCTTAGGTTTATTTTATTTTCTTTAACTTCTTGCATTTGGGCCAATATTGTTTGTTTGTAGGAGTAAATATTTAAAGTGAGCCTAATTCTTATCTGCATCTTTTCATACCTTCCTTAAAAGTTTTCCTAATGTGTGATGTTATTTGAGCTAATATATCTTTCTTCACATGTTGACTTTTAGTGCATGCTTAGATAAAATTTGAACTATCATGATGTTTGGAATGGAGATTAGCAATATTTCTTTATGCTCTACCATTCCTTTTGCTCTTTTTTGGCCTAGATCACCTTAGTTTCACTTGTAATTTTAAATATTCATTCTAAATTAATTATTAATTTAGTTAGTGATCATAATTCACTATTATTTTCATAATTATTTCATACTTTGTATAGATTTATTATTTGACCGTGGTGGCTCCCAACCACCAACTAATATAAATATTGTGAAACAATCACTTACTCTACCTCTATTACACCAATAGATAATAGGATTATCACAACATATGAATAATGCACTAAATTTTATAAATTATAAAATGAGAAGTGTTTCTAAACACTCTAGGCACCTATGGTGCATATTTAGGTATCAACAGGAGCTTTGTTGGTGCTAGAAGGAGGGCCTTCAATAAATCTTTGTGAATTTGTAGGATCTTTGCTAGTTTTGGTGTATTTTGATCAAAGAATACTCTATTATTTACATATTTATGTTTATTTTAGAATAATTTTGTAAATTTTGGTGATATTCATTGTTTTATACTGGTATTTGGGCTTATTTAGAAAAAGATTGACATTCTCTAAATAATTTTGCTTAGTTATGGTAAAGATAGTTTAAATTCTATGAATCCAACTAGTTTGAGGTTAGTAATAGCTATTTTGATCAAATATTCATAAATAATTTTCAAATCTAAGTTTATTTTGACTTGAACGTGTAAATATCATTTATACTAGCATATTTTAACACCTCTTTGAGCTAATTTAGTTAATGAGTGTTGTCCTTTATTATTCTTTATATGAATTTTTACAAAATTTACTTAATGTGGAAATTTAATCATTATTATTTGTAAAAATTGGTTTGGTACATCATATTTTAAATATGATTCAGAGTCATAAACTAGAATTACCCAAGATAAGGCTTAGATGAGTAAAATCCCCAAAGTTTCAAACACTTCCCTAGTTCAAAGTACTCATGTTCGAGGTATGACTTGGCTAGGTGTTTCTTCAATCAATGTGTAAGATATAGTGCATGATCTTCCTCAAAAATTTTAAAGATATTTGTCTTTTTATAGTCTTAATAATGTTGTCACAATTGAAGAGTATGTTAGAAGTTTCAAATTTTCTTTGAGGTTGCTAAATGTGACTCATGAAGATGTAGCATGTAGGTTATTTATATTTATTTTTAAATATGTTGCCTATGAATGCTTTATTAACCTTCTAGAGGATTTCATTACTAGTTGGAATGACTTCAAAAATATCTTCATTGATCAATTTGGAAAAATTATTAGTCCTTGTGTCTTGTATCAATAGTTCATCATAATTAAAAAGGATGTTAATGAAGCCATCATAGCCTTTACCACTTGATTCCAAAAAATATTTAGTAAACCTATAATGCCTTATAGACCCAATGAGGCTTTAGCCTTAGAAATTGGTAAGGATTTATGGATCATATAACATCTATGTTCTTCAAAAGATCTCTTACAGTCACAAACGCATTGACCCACGCCTATTATAAAGTTGCGATCATTAATAAATAAATATAGCCTCAATGTCAAATGGCATATCCTATACGTAATGTCAATTTGAATTGGCCCATATAAAATGACATCCCTAGTATACCTACTTTAACACTAGTTTAGAACTATTTTCCCTTGAGTCATGCATGTCCTAACCAACACCTAGAGTTCCTGAATATCACTACAAGTGGATTTCATCCACAAAATTATAGAAATCTAGTGCCCACATCTAGTAATAATGCTTTAATTCATGAGCCTGAGACACCAAAAATTTTAAATGATTTGATATTAGAAATAGTTCAAAAATTGAGCACTAACTTTCTTTAGTTGTAAAAACAAATAGGGAATACAAGGAAACGGTCTTAAAGAAATTTTGATTCTCAAAGGTTTGTTAGGAATCCTAGTAGTTTTCATGATGATAGCAATAATGAATCATCTAAAAACATATAAATAAGCTTCCATGATTATTGTAATAAATATGAAACCTCTTAAATTATGCCTAGTCAAGAGTTTACTGGAGGAACATCTAGATTTGTAGGATCATCTCAAGGTTTCATGTAGGCCTTTGATTTTTCATTTTAAGATGAAAAGGAAGATGAAGATGAGCCAATTGAAGAAGTTAAATCTAAGATGACTTGTGTTTTTTAAGATGTAGGAGAGATTGTAATTAAAGATCAACAAGACACCATCTTTAGTACATCTACAAATGAAGAAGAAGAGTTTTTAGAAATAGATATGGATCAAATAGAAGATGATATTTCTTTAGAAGGTAGCTAGAAGGACAAACTACATAGTTTTATTTATTAAATGGAGAATATTATTGAAGAAGATGATCATTGGCAATAGTCATACCATGATTTCTTAAATAAAATCAAGGATCTTTAGATGGTGGATGATGGGATAGAAAAACACATGAACACTTCATATGAGGATTTCACCAATGATATAGAGTTCCTAGAAGGTGGTATTATTTTAGAGGAACTGAACCAAGATAATTTGAAGCTTGATTGGATGGAAGAGATACACTTCTTCACTAAAGATAAAGATGAAACATATGAATTAGATCAAGAATTGTCATGTGACTTCATCAAGAGGTTAGAAATATGGGACCAGCTTGTTTCTCATAATGAGATTCTAGATGGGTATCATTCAGTTGATCAGGATGAACAAACCTTTTAGGATGAATTGGAAGATTTTTTGTGCAAATATTGGTAGTTCAATCCCACCTCAGAAAGAACCTAATAAATACATCAATTTGAGGATACAAGTCAAGTTACCATTATTGAGTGAAGATGATATAATCCAATACCTATCTATGGATGAAGCAAAACTTGCACTCATGATACAAAGTATAAGGATTTGGGAGGAAGATGGTTGGATTTTAGACTCATATATTCAATCCATATACTTGAGAATGAATATGGGAGCCCAAGTCACACCATCTCAAAGACTTGGGTGTCTAAATACCCCTATCTATAGGAATATGTTATCAAAAACTACTCATGTTTCAAGGTTTTTTATATACTAAATAATTTTCTATTTTATTGAATTAGTATAGGGCTTATATTAGTTTCTTTCCAATTCTTTCTTTCTTTCTTTTTTCCTTCATTTACCTTATTTATATATAACACCTATAATATTTGTTTGCCTTTTGTGCTTTGTTATTTTCTTCTAAATAAGTCCTTTTGGATATTCTTAGCTCAAGTTTCATTTAATTTTCTCAAAATCTTCATATCTCAGAAATTAAGGTATGACTTCTCAACATTGGTAGATCATGTGTTGTTGAAATGTGAGATTGATGTTGTAGTTTAGAAAAATGAGTAAATATTGGTGGATAAGTTGATTATTCTTTGAGATTTTAAACATTTTCCTAATCTAAGATTGGTTTTAAGAAGTATTGCACATGTAGGATGAAGCTTAAACTATTAGAACATAGTCCTTCTTGCACTTAAAAAACATTAATTACTTGAGATAAGTTTTCAGTCAAGGATGATTGTCTAAAAATCAAAAACTTGACTAAGTCCCTAAACTAGGCTAGCCTGGTTCCCAACCTTTACTTGAAGTCCAAAAAATAATCTAAAAAATACAAAAATAAGAGCTTATTACAAAATCAAAAGATTTCTAAGCAAAAGTGATTCTAGTAATCTCCACCTAGGTTATGGACACCTAGCTGGTAGTGTTACAAGGTTGTGAGTGGAGATAAAGGCATATATATCAAGGCTATGAATGTGTAGCTGGTAGTATAACAATTCCAAAACCTTATCTAAGTAAAGCATGGTTCTTACTAAATATTCAAACATGCTAAAATCAAGTGTTACTTATTAAAGCCATGAACCTGAAAGTTCTTCTCTAAATCTTTTAGCAATTAGTAAGTGAAATCAAAGCATACATATAACATGACTAGGTTTGGATGTTTGATCATAATTTTACATATTGAATATTTTTTTTAATCATGAAGTGATATTAATGATACTGTTTGATCAAATGAAATAAGTAGCTTAATTATTAGTCTGAACCAAAGTCTCTAAATTCTAACATATTGCTATGTTTCCCCTATAAGTTGCCATTTATTGAGGTCAACATACCCTCATTTATAAAAAGATGGAGACCCTTATGTCAAATTGTGAAAATTTGTACATTCACTTGATCATAGTGTCACTAGCATGTTCACACATATTTTTTATTTGAAGCTCATCCACACCATGGTCTAGCTAACGTATTGGTTTATGGTTCTAGTCTGACCTTATCTAAGTTTATTAGCATTTGTTCTTCATGTTTAGGTTACAGGTTTGATGAGCCTTTTCTTGAGAAAGATGTGTCTAAATTTCATGATTTAATCCTAGGTTGGTCCTTTACTAACCTTTGGTCTATAGAAAGTTAAGTTAAATGAGTTCACTTAAGGTGTCATTTATCAATTTCCAAAGGCTATGGATAGGTTACAAAGATGCTCTATGATGCCAAGAGTGATTTTAGAGTACATTATATTCATCTATTTCCTCATTATGTCCATTTGGACATTTTTATTTGATGGCAAAAAATCTAAATGGATAGTTTGTTGGACTCATATTTTACACATGTGGATGTTTCAAGAAAAATAGTCAAATGGGTTTCTTAAACCTCATACAAGGAACATTTGCACTAAGTTTTAGCTCACACAAGATAGAATGTCAAAAGTTATGGATATGCAAAGTTTCTCTCCAAAGGATTTTTGACTGTGTTTTCTAGGTGCAAACATATCCTAGTGATCATATTGAATAGGCCATATCTCTCAAGCACTTCAACTTCAGGAAAAATGGTCAAATGAGTTTGTTAACTCTCATACATAGAATATTTTTGATAATTTTTATTTCACACAAATTATCACATAACAACTTATGGAGATGCAAAGTTGGCTTCTCAGCCAAATTTCATAGTTTTTTTCATAACAAATGTTACAAGGTGCAAACAAAGCTGAATGAGCATATTCAACAAGCCATATATCTCACGTGCTTCAACTTCAATATAAATGGTCAAATGGGTTTGTTAAATTTCATGAAAAAAACATTTTCACCAAGTTTTATCTCATGTAAGTATCATGTCAATATTTATGGAGATGCAAATTTACCCTCTAAAGAATTTTTTATTGTGTTTTCTAGGTGCAAATAGAGTCAAGTGAGCATATTAAATAGGCCATATGTCTCACATACTTAGTAATTAAAGACAAATGGTCAATTGGGTTTATTAAACCTCATAAAATAAACATTTTCAATAATTTTGAGTTCATGCAAGATAGTGCATCAAAATTTATGACCATTCAAAATTGGCATCACGGCCACATTTCATTGTTTTTCCCATAGCCAATTTTTTTAGAGTTCAAATAGAGTTGAGTAGGTATTTTGATAAGGCCATATCTCTCACATGATATAAATCTAGAAGAAATGGTTAAATGGGTTTATTCACATATGTACAAGTAACATGTGCACTAAGTTTGAGCTCATGAAAGATAATGCATCAAAAGTTATGGGTATGCAAAGTTGGCCTCTCGATCACATTTTTTATTTTTTCATACTTAGTCTTTTTGACCCTGATGATCATGCAGACATCAAATGATGATCACATGAAAATAAAATAATGATCATATGGAAATAAAATTCAATCCCATGATTAAAATCACATGAGTTTAAATTTGATGGTCTGTGGGATGTTAAATACGATTGCATGAACATCACATGATGGTCATGTAGATATTAAATTTAAGTCCAAAAAAAATATGATGGTCATGTAGATGTCGAATTTAAACCTATAAAAAAATAAAATGAGATAAAATTTAATGGTCTATGTGATGTCAAATACGATCGCATAGACATCAAATAGAAGTGCTAATAGAGCCAAGTAAGCATATTGGTGCAGTCATATCTCTCATACATAGAAGCTTTAAGAGAAATGGTCAAATGGGTTTGTTCATATTTATGCCTAGATCATATGTCCCAAGTTTTAGATCATTAAATTAAAAATATATGAAGATAAAATCATGGAAATTTTACCTCCAATGTACTTTCCATTATATTTTTGACACTGCCAATTTTGCAGGGTCCAAATTGAGCCTAGTGAGCATGTTGAAGAGGCCATATCTTGTAAGCACTATAGTTTTAGGATAAATGGTCAAATAAATTTGTCCACCTTTGTGCCAAGACCTTTTTTGGTAATTTTTATCTCACACAATGAATCACATTAAAAAATATAAGCATGAAAAGTTGCCCTCTAAAGCATTTTCTTTTACTTTTTCATACTCGACCACTTTTCAAGAAGTGCAAAGAAAGCCAATGGATTTTAAATAGAGGGTCCCAAAATTTTAGTGGTAAGACTATGGATCATGTAAGATTTTCATTAATTCAAATTGATAAATAAAAACAAATATTTTAATTGGTTTAATATATGTTCAGGCTGAAGTAAAAAAAAACATGTAGGTACTCAATGTAGATACAACTATGAGTATTTTTTAGTAGTAGCAAGGGGATTCATCAACACAAGGCCCATAAACTAGATAAAAATATTCTATTTTGTAGCAAATTTTTTAATATTTTGAAAGTGGAATATTTTTGTAAAGGCATATGCTATTTTGTTACCATGTTTGACTATAGGTCAGTCCACTTTGGAAAACCATATATATTCTAGAAATTTTTAAAAATGATAGTTATCCTTATCTCTTATGAAATTATATCTTATGACTGATCGGTATACTACCTTTTCCTTCTATAAAAGGCAATATTTTCATTTTTTAAAAAGGAGAGGGAGTTATTAGAGCCAAAATTACTTTGTAAACTTGGAGCAAGCAATACAAGCAAGGAATTTTGTAGAGATTTTTTAGTATTTGTCTATGTGTTTGCTATCATGGTTTCTCTCTCATTTATTTTTTATAATTTCTAGATTTTAATGGTTCTTATGTATTCTTGGTTTTCACCTTTGATTGACTAAAAGTTCTTAGGTTCATTTTATTTTCTTGCTCTTGTATTTGGGCTAATGTTGTTTGCTTGTAGGATTAAATATTTAAAGTGAGCCTAATTCTTATCTGCATCTTTCCATGCCTTAATTAGAAGTTTGCCTAATCTGTGATGTGATTTGGGATAAGATGTATCACTTCACATGTTGGATTTAAGTGCATGCTTGGATGAAATCTGAACTTTGTCATGATTTTTGGAATGAAGATCAATAATATTTATTTCTATTCTACCTTATTTTTCCTCTTTTTTTAACCTGGATCACTTTAGTGTAGATTATCATTATAAATATCCATTATAAATTAATTAATAATTTATTTTTATCATAATTCACTATTTTTTGCCTAATTACTACATACTTTACATAGATTTATTGTCTGGCCACATGGCTCCCAACCACAAACTAATATAAATATTATGAAAGTCACTCGTTATGCCTCTATTCCACCAACAAATAATAGGATTATCAGGAACTATAACTCATGAACTAAATTCTTTGATTTATATAATGAGAAGTGTTTCTAAACACTCTAGGAACTTGTGGTACATATTTAGGTATCAATAGGTAGAATAGTGAAAAATGTACGTTGATGTTTCATTCACAGCTCATGGTTTAAATGCAAGAATATTTTTTATCATGTTGCAAGGGGATCTTATTCCTTATTCCCTTTACATTATTTTACCCTATACCAAAAACATGGTTGAATATAAATCAGTCACTATAGGGATTTAAAAGCAGTATAGTGGAACATCCTACATTTATCAGTTTATGGTGATTCAAATTTAATCATCAATCAAGTCACAAAATAATACCAAACAAAGGATGAGAAGTTGGTACCATATAAATTCCTGGTTGATACTCTCAAAAAAAAATTGCCAACATCAAATTTGAATGGATACTTCAAGACAATAATAGAATAACTAATGTCATGGCCACTATTGGCTCCATCATTCAGATCAAAAATAAAGCTAGGGATTTTAAATTTCTTGTGGAACATCTCTTAGCACCAGCACATAAAATATCATTCATAAATATGATTTATGGCATTGTTGGTCTCATGTATCCTTGGTATTTTAACATATATGGCTATCTCTAAGACTAGATTATTCCACCTAACCTATCACATGATAAACAAAAATCCTTCATCCACAAATCCTCTCATTATACTTTACTTTGAACAACCCTGTATCACAAAATATATGATGGACCTTTCTTTCATTTTTTACCTTTGGAAGAATATAGATTAGCATTGAGAAAAGTTCATGGAGTGTGTGGGGCCCACACCAGTGGAGCAATTCTATCCAAAAATTTACTGCGTACTGGCTATTATTGGTCAACTATGGAAATAGACACAATTGCATATATGAATAGGTGTGTAAAGTATTAAAAACATGCTAATCTAATTCATGCTCTAATACACTCAATATAATAACACCATTGTTTTTCTTGATGGGGGAACTTGACCTCATAAGCAAGATTAATCCTACATCCACAGATGGACATAAACATATCTTGAATTCTATCTAGTATTCCAATAAGTGGGTGGAAGCCATTCCCCATTGTGTAAATGGTATGTAGATATCCAAAATCATATTTACCCATCTCATTTATCATTATGGTATCCCCTTTAACATTATATCTAATAATGGAAGATCATTTAAAAACAAAGATGTGAAATCACTTATATCAAACAACATTTCTCTACAACCTATTACCTAAAAGGCAATGACCAAGCTATGGCTTTAAAAACAACACTATCAATATTCTGAAGAAGATTGTTGATGATGTTGGTCATAATTCACACTTGTAGCTATTTAACACCCTCTATGCATATTATACTATATTCTATACTCCACATGGGCTACCCTCTATTCATTTATTTATGATACTAAGGCCATTTTTCCTATCAAGTTCAAGTTTCTTTCTCTCTATATTTCATTATAGGACATCATTGATGACGAAGACTACAAAGTAGCTCACTTAAAGGAGTTAACCTACTTGATGGAAAATGCATGGCTAAAATGATTTGAAATTATACCTATTGAAGTTATTATGGAAATATGTTTTACTTTCTCTCTAAATTTCATGATAGCACATAATTGATGATGAGGACTATAAATTAACTCATTTTCATTGGAATTAATTTATGGAAATCATATGGTCATCCATAATAACCTTCATGATTATCAGAATAGATTACAAGGCCAATATAAGTACTGCATGAAGCATCAAGAATTTAATTTTGGTGACTTTATGTTAAAATAAAGTGAGAAGATTGTTAATGCCAATACAAATAAGAAAGGACATTTACAACCTAACTAGTTAGGGCGTTATGAAGTTATTACTAACTATGATTTTGGAGTATACAAGCTCACTATGCTAGAAGTAGATGAACTTGACAAATTGATGAACATAATTCACCTTACACATTTTTACACTTGATGGAATCAAATTATTATCTACAAGGATCATTTAAGTTATGACACATTATACCTATTCTTTATACTATACCTTGTACTATTATACCATATGATTAACATATTTCTAACCAATTATTTTTGCCTAATCCCTACCTATCATGTTTATCCTTGCTTTTGACTCATTTTTACTTCAAGCACATTTAGTGGTTGATGATAGATTCATTTCTAGCAATTTTTTTAGAATAAAACATTTGAATGGAAATATATGAAATGAGTATGATAGTGGTCCTAACAATTACATATTTCATTTATTTTTACGTTCACTACTTTTTCTACTAGTTATAACTGCCTATGGGAAAATTAGTACCATCAAACCTTATCATTGTTTTCTAATTATAATTACTTTTGGGAAAATTAGGAAAAACCCCTTTACCATGCATTTTTGAATCACCTTGACATTACTATTACCATTTTCCTATACATGAACTTGTTGGTTCTTAATTGGATGCCTTTATGTAGGTGGAAGTATAATAACTTGAGCTCCTATAAGACTATGTAGATAACACTCAATTTATATTTAGTTTAGCTCAGTCATCCCTTAGCCATAATTTCATAATTTTTAGAGCCATTTTAATCCATACACTTATGATTTAGATTGTGTTACATCTCATAATTATACATTGAGTTAAGATACTAAAAACACCAAAACATTAGAGCAAGTTTACAATATTTCACCATTGTAGGTGGAATTACAATGGATTGAGGTCCATTTTAGACTATATTGGTAGTACTCAGTGTTTTTTGGGGCCAGCTTAGTTACCCTTGTTTGAACACTTTTATCATTTTGTGATAAATTTTAAGTTTAAACACTTTTTTTTATTTTGAAAGCAATTTTAATTTTAATGTTCTCACCATTTTGTGAGTTAGACCATTTTATATCTCATGAATCTCAATTGAGTTGAGATGGCTAGATAATTCTAAACACATTTTAAAACATTTTGAAAATCCCTAAATATTTGAAAAGATTTGGGAAAATCCTAAAAATCATGAAAATTGGCTTAGAATTTCTAAGAGAAATATAAATTCATCAAATTTTTGGTGATGAAATCTCTTATTTATTCATCTTCATTTTAAAACCACCTTGTTATTTTTCCTCACATTTTTGGGAGAACTACACTGGCCTAAAGTCTACACAGACGATGTAGGCAACATTTAGATATATGGGGTATATCAGGTTAGCTCGACCACCATAACTTATCCATAACCACTTATTTTCCTTAAGTATGTTGGGACTCCTAGATATTTAACAAATAATCACTTGTCCTTTATTTTCCCCATCCTTATTATGCTCTTATTATTTATTTTTTGTAAGTAATTTTGATTTAAATTCTCTCACTATTTTATGATTAATTTCCGCCAATGTTCTCACTATTTTGTGATCTTAATCTCATTCTAAGACATATACATAGTAAACACCATGAATTAATAATTAAATTCATTAGTTTATACTCATCTCTTTTCTTTTAGTGTGTCTTTAGCCTAAACCATGCTCTCACACTTGCATGTGTTTCATGTGTTGATGTTTTCATGACTTTGAACATCATCATCCTCTTTTCCTATGCATTCTCCATTTTGTGAGACCATTCATATATTCCTCTACAAGTTAATCATGTTTTATTATCATCAATTTTATTATATCTTATATCTTGGGAGAACTACATTTTTCCTAAATTTCATACTAGACCTAGTGTCCATGAAACTATGTAGGCAACATCCACTTAGCTAGTGCATACAGAATCAACTCGGTTACCCATTCCTTTTCTTCTATTCCCCATATTTTTTGTGTCATTATCTCTTATAGATTAGGAGAAACATTTTCCATCTTGTTTATCTTTTTTCCCTATATCCTAGGGGAAATCATTTATCATTGTACCCTATGTCATTTATTCCCTATAACTTAGGGGCCATATTATGCAATTTGCTCATGTTGTTTTACTTGTGTAATTATTACCTAGCTTAGGATTCACCCTGTTTCCAAGAGTAGCACCTCTATTACACATGCACAAATAATTTGTATTGTATTTGTACTAACATTATTTGTATATTGTTATTTACTTAACTAAATTTGGTTTTTTACCTTTATGTGTTTAGAATAATTTATTTATTGAGTTTTTATTTGCTTTGGTTTGTTTGTTTGTTTGTTTGTTGGTTTTTTTTATTTTGTTTATTTTTATCTATTTGTTTATATGGCCTTGTTATTTTGTTTTGTTTGTATAGCCTTATTTGTTTGTTCAATTATTTTATCCACTTTTGTTTATTCTATTTATTTTTTCATCTTTGATTGTTTTATTTTGTTTGTTTATTCTATGTTGTTTAATTATATTTTGTTTATTTTTCTTTGTTTATTTATTTATTTTTTATGTTTGTTTGTTTATTTTTATTTATTGGTGTTTTTTATTTGTTTATATTGTTTAAATAGTTTGGTTTTGTTTTATTTTTTTATTTTATTTCATTTTATTTTGATTTTTTTGTGTTTGTTTGTTTCATTATTATTTGTTTATTTGTTTTTATTTTCCTTTTACTTTTTTTTATCCTTTCTTGATTGTCATGGGGCTATAAAATTTTGTTTATATTTAAGTCTTGATTATCTATATCTTATACTTAGGTTGTGAATATGTGTATTTAGTCCTACACTTAGTTTATATATTTTATATTTACACTTGGAATTTGATTATTCATATCTTATTCATAGGTTGTTTATATTTGCATTTAAACTAAGTTTTTCATGATTATGGTATATATTTTTATTATGTTTTTTCATAACTATGATGTATAATATCATAAGTTATGATAAAAATTAGGCATATAGAGATTATTAGATCAATGAAATGGTTGTACATCTCCAAGATCCAATTTAGCCAAATATCTTAAAACATGCCTAAATATAATGAGTAATAAATAGATCAAAATGATTTATTATGTGTTTATACAAACATGAATCTTTAAATAATCATACATATAAGTCGTACAACATAAAAAAATAACCAAAATGACATCTCATAAGCATGGCATAGACATTAAATTAAAGATAATTTATGAGCGTAAATATCAACAATGCTAAACATCCATAATGATAAATAATGATAAACATGATATGAACAAGATAAAAACATGACATTGTATATATATCAAAACAATATCATGTACTTGTACATTAGCAGTGAAGGGCCCAAAAATGAATTTCAATACATGTCAAGTGTCATTTACATCTGTGATATATACATATCACAATGGTGTCTAAAAATACATTAATATGTTGATACAAAAATTTCAATGCCAAAAATGCCAAGATGCCTTTTATCAACTCTATTTGTGTGTCCATGGGACTTATCACTAGAGGTGGCCCTAGTGGCCCTAGTGGTGCAAGTGGTGGTGGTTGTGGTTGATGAAATGAATACCCTAAATCCCCTATAACATTATTCCTTGTATAAGACTAACCAAATCTATTGAATACTCTCTACACATCCCAAACCCCAAAATAAGTAACTTGTTGGTTCTTTGTATTGTCATATCATTATCTCTGTGGTAATACAAGGCCTCACCCTTATCCTAAAGGATATCAAATTTCATCTATGATAATTTTGCTTGCATACTAGCTCCCTAAGCCTCATCCCTCTCTCACCTAAGCCAATGAACATTATTCAATGCCTAATCCCTATAATTGATGGCATGGCCCCTCTCTATAATGAGTTGGGTCTACACAACTACCATCTTAGAAATCTCAAACTTTATTTGGGTAATCTCTTAATAAAGGTGATTCCTATCATCATCACATATGTCTATATTCCATGTAAATTATCCACATGCCACTCTAGTCCAATGATATCCCCCACCCTATCATTGATCTCCTCCTCTAACATACTTGCATCCCTACCTATTCTAGTTGGGATCAACTTATGTCCTTGTAACACTTTTCAAGTTAGATTAAAACACAATCATAAATAGGCTATCATCACCACCATCATCCCTATCACCATCTATTCCATCATCTCCCCCACCATCTCCACCATAAAATCCATCATTATTATCATCATCTCCCTCCTCACTTATGCTACTCTACCAAGTTCTCCTTATATCACTATATGTCTCAACCTCTATTTTGTAAATGTCTATAGGCCTATGTACTCCTCACTACCTTAGAACTATAATACTTAGTGGGCACACCTATACCAACCAATGAATATATTCCAAAGTAACCCCTACATATACTACACCCCTTGCATAAGGCCAAGCAAGTCATGGAATACTAAGTTAACTAGCAGTGGCTACACCCTTATAAATGATAAGAGGGTCTCAGTTGATCTCTTGTGTGACATGTGAAAACCATTTTTTCCCCTCACACATCTTATGTGAATCTAAACTACCAAATTACATGATTAGGGTGGTAATTCTGAATAATGTGATAATTTTTTCTAGTAAGAAAATACTTGACAGTCCTATAAGCCATGTACCATCTATATTTAAACCACTAGATCTAGTAATCAAGGTAAGGTATCCAAATGAAAATTTTTATGGTGAGATCATCTAACATTTGGTGGTATAAATATATCTCCCCCCTATGCGCTCATTGCCCTCCCTAGTCTACACCCAACCATTTTTCAATGGATCTTCAAGGTCCTACACCTATTGTTGACCCATTAATTTCTCAATAGAGATGTTCTCCCATCCCTAGACCATCATTAGAGTAGAGACCCTAAGTTTCATCTTCCTTGATAAGCTATCATGTGGATATATATATATAAATTTGAGTTAGGACAACTAGTCCCCATACAAAACATGTCAACTCATCTATCATGTTATACACTATGCCTCATAAGACCATGTGAAATTACTAAAAACTCTTATTAGGTAAAAATATGTCACTATAAATATCCATAAGAATCATGACCTCCCTATCAGTAAGTGTTGATGGTGAAAGATCTCTAGCCATTAGATCATCAGGTCAAATATACGTGTATGTCTCAATCAAGTTTATGTCAACCTTACTATAAATCATGGACATGACTTGATATCTAAAAAAATAATCTAATATGGCCTAATATTATGTTATAGGTGTATAAAATAGACTTCATCCTCACATTGGTAACTTGAGGATACACTAGGTATCCTTAAGTGTAAATGTCACCTCTCTAGTGGGTAGATGGAACATGAATGTATCACTATGCTATAACTCAACCAAAACACTCAAATATGACCTATCTACTAAGATTAATATAATACATGCCACCTCACATACATTTAAATATTTTAATAATATAACCATCCCCTCTATATAGATTTGAGGGGTACACAAATAGTGGGAACATCACTCTTGGCAAGTCAAGATAGCTAGTCACTCTTACAATCATAATAAGCTAACATCAACCTAAATCTATGTTTATAAATTATCCTAAACTTATCCTAATAACCATATTTTCCTCTCTCCTAGAGGCTGGACCACTTTCAGGTCTCTAAACTAGATGTTTTTGGCTTCGTACATGAAGATGTCTTTTTCCCAAATGATGAAGTCACTGTTTAGTCAATTTTACACATTTTAATGAAAAATTGCCTTTTTTTCCACAAAAATGGTAAATTCACCTAAAAATATGAGAAATAATTATTTTAGAAAAATTTTCTATTTTTAGGAATGACAACTTTATATGAAGTCATCGATTTCTTTGATGAAGCCACCATTTGGCCTAAAATATAAATGACTTTACCATTTTTTGACCTATTCATAACAATAAAAACATAAAAAATAAAATTAATGACAAATGTGGAGATACTCAATTTTGGTATGTCATGGTTTGTTCACATGTGATCCCTTACTCAATCCAAAACATGTTGTCTAGCTCCTCTATGAGCCATTTTTATCAGCTCACTAGTGCAAGAAACCATAGCTAAAAAATTCAAATAATTAGGGTAAAAATGATTTATTTTTCATCCTAGGGGTGAATATATAGCCAAAAAATTGAATTTTTACCCTCCCCCCCAATTCTTATGGTTCATTCTACACACTCCAAGAAGTGTATTTTTCACATATGTGGCCCATTTTATGTGTTGTTTGATCCTACATGCCTTATTTTTGGCCATGTTGTAACCAAGACATCTATTTGGGCCTATTATAATACCTATTTAAAAATATTATTTTTATACATATACCCCAAGCTTGTTTACATGTGCATCTTTGAATTCACACATAGGATAGAAACATGCTATTCTTTGTCAGCTCATCATAAATCTATTTACAATTTTTTTACATTAGCTCCCCTTACCAATTTTACTTGATGTGGAAAATTCTTTTTTGATCAATCAATGATGTAGTATACATTTTTGGTTAAAAATCATTTCATATCACATAATTTAAACATGCAAATGATTATAGCCTCCTTTGGGAAAATCATTATTTTTCGACCAACTTAATGATTATAACTACGTATGAGTAAAAAATTGTTTTTGCATCCCATGTGACTGATTATAAATACCTTTGGTAAAACCATTATTTTCCCACAACACCTATCGTATTGGGTAAAATTATAGTGTTACTGATTATAACCACCTTTGAGAAAATCAATGTTAGTCCTACTACCTTATAGGGTTAAATGCCCATCTTGTTACTAATTATAACTACCTTTGGGAAAATAAGTGTCCCATAATTTATTACTAATTATAACCATGTTTGGGAAAATTAGTTAATTATTCTCAATTATTGATTATAATGGCCTTTGGGAAAATCAGTAGTTTAATCCCTATTACCATCTAAATCATGTCATTTTATTCATTTTAGGGAACATTCAATGACTCTATTTTTCTACCCACTCCCTCAAGGGGGAATTAAGGGCTTATTTATCACCCTTGGGGGCATGAACAATTGTTTAACTAATTTTGCATTATTTTAAAATATTTTATTATGTTTGTCTCACATGCCTTCTCAAAAATGGGCAAATTATATATACTCAATTTTGGCTACTTTCATGCCTAAAATAGGATTCAATTTACTTAATAGCACACAATACAATCTAAGCCTATAAATAATTTGAATTCCCAAAATTTTCTATGTAATGTATTTAATTGATTAGAAACATGTCAAGGCTTGCTTATTTTGGGTATTACCTTATATGTACCAATAACCTAGTTTGGTTTTAACCCTAGTCAAATTATGACATAGTAATTTGACACTCTTATCTTGTCAAGTTATTAATTCAAAACATTTAAAATAATTAATAAAATCCAAAAATCACTAATAAATATTAATTACAAATAAAGTCTCAATTAAATTGCCTAAGTAAAAATTCCAAGTTTAATTAGTAAATTTCATTTATCAAAAAAAATGAATTTTTAACTAAATTTGAATTTAAGGTCAAAGGAACTAATAAAATGATTTATTATTTCCTAATATTCCAAAAAGGTGATTCATAACCTAATAAATATCTAAATTTATTTGTAATGGCTCATAAATATCCAAAAATGAGGTGTTGACACCTCATGAATACTTTGACCCAACCCAGGGTTAGCCTAACTAAACCTAGGTTATTTAGACTCAACCAAAGTTAGAATTAAACCTAAACCCCTAGGGTTAGAGTTATCTCTAATACATATAAATACAATTTCCCACACCATACCAAAAAAAAAATTTGTGTGTAAGGCTATTCTATAGGAATGCCTTCAAGAAGACATTTAAAGTATTGTTATAATGGCCATTTGATTCCAATTTTCACACCAATCCAAGCCAAGCAAATAAAAGACATAAATGACCATTGGAGAAGTAATACCAACATTTGTAATCATTTTAAAGAGTATATAATGTTATAAATTGAGAATGAATATCCTTATGCCAATAAGTGGACATCAATTTTGAAAAGGCAGGTAAATTTATTATGTGTTTTTATCTCTATTTTTTTAATGATGTTCATTATGTTATGTTCCCCCTAGTTTTTAGGAAAGAGTGTTTAGTTTAAATAGATTTCTATGCATGTATTTTTATTGTCTTTATTAACAATGAATTGATCAACATTTATGTGCTCCTAAGATATAATCTTCAAGCCATCAGATCATAAGGAATCATTAACAGTGTAAAAGTTGCCTAGAATATTGTCTCTATCACCCATGAATATTTTATAGATGACACATTCCTCTTAGGAAAATATACTATTACAAAATCTAAGGCTCTTGAGAATACTATCATTGTCTACAATATTTTTTCAAATAAATGTATAAACTTTGGTGTAAACTCTTTTATTATTGAATACCCTAACTGGTCTCCAAAATAAACTATCAACAATAGTGGGCTGAAAAATCAAAAACATTACTTCCATCTACCTATTATTACCAATTTTTAATGTTAGGATGAATTCAAACATCTTTAATCCTATGGTGGAATGAATTAAAAATAACATATTAGGATAGAAGGGCCATTTGTTGACTTAGGCACATAAACTTCACCTTATCAAAAATTCTATCCAAAGCATCTTTGTGTACTTTTTACCCTCTTTCACATTCCTAGTAAATTTGCAGACAAAGTAGAAAAAATCTATATAAATTCATTTGGATATGATCATAAGATATATTAATATTCCCTCTTATCCCTTGGGACAAAGTATGCTTCCCTAAGGCAAATGGGGGATAAAGCTCCTAGGTCAAAAGCATGAAAAAATCCATCATCACCAAACCTGGTTGTAAATTCATGAAGGACAACCATTGGACCTAGATATTCAAGGTGAATTACATAAAAGGCATAAATGAAGATATTTTTTCTAGGAAGAAGGACCTTCTGATGGCTCTTAATTATATTAAGTTATTTATAGTTATAGGATTTTTTTATACAAAGGTAGTAGATGTAAAATTTGGAATGGTGAGAAGGTTGAGTTCTTATATGACCCCTAGCTCTTCTAGTCTCTTTTATCCACCAAGTCCCCCTATAATGACCTATGCCCAAATATTGAAGCTTCTATGAGAATAAAGCTCAAATACCATTGTTCAAGTGTGGATGGAATCTAAAAATGGAAACTTATAAATCTAGATTCAACACATGTACAAGTCCTTCAAGAAGTTCAAATCCTAAAATCCAAACTCTAACATGTTCACATTCCTATCTTCCCTAAAGAAGACCTCCTTATTTTGCATGTATATTATAGTGGAGACTCCTTTGTTAAATCTAATTACCTTTTGGATTTGGAATTTTATGAGGATTGGGACTATTGGAAACCACTCTAGATTAAAAATATCACTCCCAAATTCAACATATTTTTTAGATTATTGCTCAAGAAAAAATTATGACTATTGATTACCTAGTTAAGTGCATATAGACAATTCCAAATAGGTGTTCCCTTTACAAATACTTTGAGGAATCATTTCAACATATATTTATCTCTTATAATTTTGTCTCAAAATTTTTGGTGTTGCTCATTTATAAATTTAGTGTAGCATGGGTTAAACCCAAATCTAACTTGGATCTCATAATTCAATGAAAACTACCTTGGAAACATCCATCCATTTCATTTATGTGGTACCTTTATCTCCCACACTAATTTTGGTAAGTATGGAAATTTAGGAATAACTATATCTTTGAAAATAAAATATGGAACCTCAAGTCTTCCTTCCATATATTATATGCAATAATAATAGATAACTCGAAGGCTTTCTCCCACCATATATAAAACTTCTAGTTTAAAATAAGACCTATGTATATTACTCAATTATAACATTAACCCAAAGATTTCTAATTCAAAGATGAATTATTATAGGAGTTATACCAAATGATCTAAACCCTTGAGAGGATGGATGAAGATAAATTTTGATGGGGAAACTAAGGGTAACCTTGATAATGTAGGGGGTAGAGGGGCCATTAGGGAATCTAAAGGGGTTATTGCAGATACTTATATGGGTCACTAGGTTTCTATAATAACCATGTGGTAGAGTCCAACCTATCTCTCTAATGAATTTAACTCATTACTTAGTCTATGATCAATAAACTTGTCATTGAAGGAAATTCCATCAAAATCCTAAATGACCTACTAGGAAATGTGACCCCTTACCACACCATTAATAAAGTGATCAACAATTTTAAAGGTATTCTTAACCTCTTCTACAAAGTCTACATTGGACACATTTATAAGGAGGGTAACTTAGTTATGGATCGACTTGATAACTTAGGATTCAAGTTTCACTTAATTTTCATTTATCATGAGACAATCTATTCCCCCCCCCATATATTTGAATTGGTTTGTGATTATTAAACTATCGTTAATAAAGATGTGAGGGATTAAGTTACATGAGGGAGATTTAGTCTTGAATAAACAAGATATATTTCCCATTTCATACAATTATTACACAATCTATGGAAATGAATTGGAAATACATGTTAATAGAATAAAATGTGTTAATAGCTATAGTATCCTTAACCTTGAATTTAAAACAAACTTTGTGTTGTTTTTGAAAATCTATAATCCATTATAGAACATACAAAATAAAAGGGAAGTGACCATGGGTGCAGATAGAGATAAGTTGGATGCCATTTCTTGTGCTAAATTTGAAAGTATCCTTAGAGTAGGAAAATATTGTATAAAGGTGGTCTCTTTGAATTCATTATGTGGATCTCATTGCATGACAACAAGTTTTCCAAAGAATTTTCCCTCGGATGGAATCAATACATGGTCCACATGTGAGGGTTGAATATAGACATCATGAAAGATTTGATTGGGGAAGAAATGGGAACTAAATATGAAGGCATTAAATCCTTTTAGGTTAAATCAAGGAAACAATAACTACTATAGACATTCTTCAAAATAAATGTTTTCATCAAAATAGAGAAGACAGGATATCCAAGGTTGAACTTACCAAGGTTGTGGCTTAACATGTGTCTCTAGATAATGAAGTATATTACAAGGTAAATTCACCAGTATCTTCTCTCATCACTTAGTTTTGTTAAATAATTTAAGGGGACATAGAATTATTCTCCCTTATTTTTTATTCAAATCTAATGAAATTTTGTCTCTAGATTTCTGAGCAAACCCAACAAATGACCTCATCCACCAGGGCTTAATTTTCCTCCTTTCCAAAAGGGTTTTGTGTTGAGAGGGAATGAGGTGAAAATGGTTTATAATGATAGGTAATGAAAATTAGAGGATGAATTTGGTAAGTTAGAGGAGGATATGTCAAAGAGCCCCAAAGTCTCCCAAAAACCTAGGACCATCTCCCCTTCAATAATTGTTCAGATTTTTCAAACTCATGTTGAGGGTAAGAAAGGAAACTTAAAGAATAAAAGTGTTCTAGTCATTGAGGTAAATAAATACAAATTTGACATTGAAAGTTAGCCTAAGAATGTGTCTAAAGGAAAGGAGGAGGAAAATAGTGACTAAGGGGACCTCCTCATGAATTGTAGGAGGAAACTAAAAGAATTTAAGGATAAAATACAAGACATGGGTTGTTTAATATTAACTTTAATGGGGGAAAAGAATGCAATGATGGATGATTTTGATAGTTTAATAATATTATTGGAAAAAATTGGAATTGATGAGGGTGGAAAACTAGTTTAAGGAATGGAAGACAATAACCCCATGAAGGAAAAGGAAGTGGGGGGTAAAAACACTAATTCTACCAAATACCCTCCTAAAAACATCACTAATAATCAGGGACTAAAGATAATGTGAATGGAAAATTTTACAATAAAAACATCATGGATAAAAGGCCATGAACCCATTGAAGAAAGTCTAGAATGATATTGTAGAGAGCCTAAGTAAGTACACCAGGGGAAGAATCATAAAAGAAAGGTTAAAGGATAAAAAATATAAAATTGAACAAGCAACACTAATGAAATATTCCAATTATAAGGAGTCTTTTGGTTAATCCTTAGTTTTTATTTATGATTTTTCTAATGTTTTGTCCTATAGTAGTGGAAGGTTGGTGGATGTTTGGTTGACGAATCTCTTTGTTTCATAGCCTAGGTGATTATTTTATCTTATCCATTTTATTATTTTTAATGGTAAACTTGGTGGTTGAAATAACCTTATAGTACTTTCATATTTACCTTATCAATTTTTAAAAATGTATTTTTTTATAAAGGCTTGATCTTATTGAAGGTCTTACACTGTAACTCAAAAAAGTAAAACCCATGAGGTGTGATCACCTATTAAACTATACTGATAAAAGGGATTATCATATATAATATGATAAATAGAGGGAATGTAAAACATTAAATATACATTTTAAAAACATTTAGTATAAATGAGACACAATTAAGAAAATGTGTCCTTATTAAGAAATGTTGAACAATAAGACCTTAGATACTCAAAATTATAGATGCAAATCATTGGATAACAAGTGAAGTAAATAGATCATCCCATGAAAGTTATATTTGTATGAAAAATTAAAATAGGACTACCTTCCTATGATATATTCCCCATTCATTATAGTTGTCAATTTGCTATGAACATTGGGTACTTACATGATAAATTAAGTGGCATTAAGTAGTATAATGATACCTCATGTCCTAGTCTACTATCCAAACACATCCCAATAGAACTCATCTCTATTATGAGGCCTATTATGGAGTTTGATATTCAAATATAATAAGATATGTGCCAAATAATAATCACATATTTTGGTGTGTTTTTGAATTTTTGAATTTTAATTAACTTTTGGTCATTGCCCTTTATTTATTTTATGATTTAGATTTTAGAGATTTAAGGATTTTTATATTCCTCCTTTGTATGGATTTGGAAAACTAATCATGATTGATATAAGTAACAAGAAAAATAAATCTTACACTTTTATTACAAGATAAAAGTACTTAAAGACTGTGTCATCTAGAAGATTCTTAAATTTTCCTACAAGTGTGCAATCTCAAGACTAACCTTATGTATGTTTTAAATGAGAGGATTATGTGGGGTAAATGAGAATAATAAGAGATATGCTTATGTAATAAATGTTAAAATGATGAATATGATTCATATTTTATTACAAAGTAATTAAGATAGTTTTAGGTGTGGTAAAATAACCATGTAACATAAATAAACATATTATTCAATATATGAGTGAGCACAAGCTTGAATGTAAGAAAAAATCATTGACAAATAAGGTAAATTAATTGTTTTGAAAAAATAAATGAAATATAATTAAATACATTAAATTAAATATGTATATAAATGATGTTTTTAAATCAATAATCATGAATGTATAGTTAGAAGTGAAAATATAAATAAAATAGCCATAATAACAAAATATAAGCAATCATGAGACAGAGCGGGGAAGAAAGATGTTTGGGGGGAATTTTGAATGTTGGTTGCATGCACAGGGAGAGTTAATGGGTGCACAGGGCGCGTCCCCTGTGGGCACACTGGGCGTGTCCCCAGTGGGTGCGTGGGGCACGTCCCCAGTGGGTGCATGGGGCGTGACCCCAGATTTAGATTATGCAGGCCTACGTGCTGCTTTGCCAGATGCTGAACAGGTGGTGGAGAAGCAAACAGGAGGGACAGATCCCGGAAGGAATGGAGGAGGGGATGAGAAGAAAAATGGATCACAACTTGTGGGTGATGCAAAAAATGGTATTTCCCAATTGAGCCAGGAAAGAGAGAAAGAGGAAAACAAAGGAGACTTCAATAAGGATAAATCCTCTAAAGGGTTGAAGGCTGGGTATTCTGAACAGAGGATGTGGTCTTCTCTGTTCGGCAAGAAACCCACTGGAAAATCCCTTTTCCCGCCAGTGACTGCAAAAACATGCTGGGAGAAAGGTGAGTATGAAGTGTTTATTTTAGATCCTTTAATAGATTGTTCTGTGTCCTCTATGGATTTCACTTTAATTGGTAAATTTTTAGGAGCTAGACCAGATCTTGAATCACTGACAAAAATGGTTAAAAGGAAATGGGTCATTAAAGGAGAGATAGCTATTGCACCTATGCTGAATGGATTTTATTCTTTTACCTTCAACTGCAAAGAAGATATGATCATGGTGCTGTGTGGAGGACCATGGACGTTTGGAAAATGCTCTCTTACTATCAAAAAATGGGAGTTGAATATGGATCTCTCTGATTCTTTTTTCTTAACAACTCCCATCTGGGTTAGACTCCCTGGTCTCCCTTTAGAGTTCTGGCATGAGGACATTTTCAAAGGAATAGCCAGTGCTTTTGGAGAATTTGTGGCTTTGGACAAGGCTACGGCAACCAAAACCAAACTCCAAACTGCCAGGATGTATGTTAAAGTGGCAGATTTAAACAAGCTCCCAGAAAAGGTGGATCTTATCTCCAAGTTTGGTAAAAAGTCTCAAAGAATTTTCTTTGAAGATCTACCCAACTCCTACTATGCCTGTAAGAAACAGGGGCATTGGGTAAAAAAATGTCCATCCAGAAGCAAAACTCACCTTAATGGTGTTTTGGATGGGAAAAAGTCCACGGTCCAGCTTGAGAAAGTTTGGAAACCCAAAGAGGATCCAGGACAAGAACAAGTGGATAAGGAAGAAACTAAAGATTTAAATGCTGAGGAGGGTAAAGTGCTGTCTTTTGAAGATCCTAAAGGCTCACTTCCTGAGGTTGATAAAGATATTTTCCTTGAGAATGAAATTTCTGAGACAGAAGAAAATGGAGGGCACTCAGATAACATATTACCCATACAAAGCAAAGAAGATTTGACTGTTTTATCAAAGCAAATCATCCTTCACCAAAGGGTAGAGGATCAATGGAGAGAGGCAGGAGGCAAAGTTGCGCTTGAGGATGGAGTAATCTCAGCTGAAACTAGAAATAAATCAGAGGTGAGAGACCCTCCTCTTTCTCAGCTAATGGAGATTCAGGCTGTTAATGAATCACTGTTGGACGAGATTCGTGTGAATGGCAATGAAGAAAATTTAAAACATATACCAAACCAAAGGAAAAGGGCTGATAAGAAAACTAATACTAAGGGAATTGAAACCAGAAGTAGCAAAAAAGAACAGCTAATGAAGGCAAAACACCTTGTTTCTTCTCTAGATAATCCTGGAAAAAGAGATGAGCAGAATTCAAAAGTCAAACCGGATGTTGGCTGTTTGGATAAACCTGGAAGAAGACCCATAAGGAAAATCAGAGAGCTAGAAAGCAAGTAGAATATAGCTGATGGAAGACAGGCAACAATTTTGGATTTTACCCCTAAAAAATAGTTATTAAATCTTTTTTTAGAAATTAGGGGGCTGAATGTACTATGTTAATAGAGGTTATTCCTGAATAACCTTTGGCTGTTGCTACTTTTTAGTAGGTTTTAGGAATGTTCTTCCTGGTGCTTGTCAATGCTTTATCTTTCTTGTTTCTGTAATAGGGTTTCGGGGCCCCTTCAAAACCTGTTTTTACCTTAATCTAAAACAAAAGATAAGCAATGAAATATGAATAAAAGAAACCAACTAGGTGAAACTAAAAGACATAATATGCCATAGAAAAATAATGTGCTCATAATTATTGATAAATTTTAAGGCATACATCATTAATAACATTGTATAAATCCTATTTTAACTTTAATCTAGCCTTATCTATAGTCTCATCTATCTTCACTGAGAAACATACGAGACTTCCTGATGCACTATCTTGATGGAGAATAAATGTATGATAGAATAAGGATGAGAATGTGGAATACCCTATGAGGGATAATAATTATGAGGAACTAGTATTATAATGTGACTAAAATCATATTATCACTAGGATGATGAAGGGTATAGAGAAGGTTGAGCCTTTATTCATGAATTACCTTAGGTATGCTATTAAGAATGTGATGGTGTAGAATATGAGAAATCATAGAAGTGATATTTTAGTACTATACAGATTTATGTGTGATGTGTATAACACTAATTTTAAAGACAATAAACATCCCCATGTTTAGGGATATACTTTCAAAAAATATTAGGAGGTAGGTTATTTTTGTCAAACTATTTCTTTTCTGGATGAATCACATCAACATATTATTGAAGTTATCAATGACAAGTAGAGGTATGTGTGTTGATTACATGAAAATAAAAATATCATATAGGAGTATCTGATGATGGAATTATATTATCCATACTATGATTTATCTTGGTGTGATAATAACCTATGACGTGTCCAAATTCCCTAGCCAAATGATGAGAAACCTTATGGAACTCACAATATGGTTCATCTACCCATCATGTAGGTAAGGGATTAAGATTAGGAAAAGGTAATATGACATCACCACTAGTAGGAATAATTAGACTAACATCTAGAATAGGCTCAATAGATGTGAGAGAAGATCTTAATGTGGGTTGATGTATTGTGGTTGCACTCAAGTTGGATCATGATAAAGAGGAAGGATATCTAAGCACTTATACATCTTTATTTTGAGCATGAACAACTAAAAATGGATCATATAAGGAATATTCATAATCATAACTAGAAATTTGAAGATTAATAGTGTAATTATGTTGTTCCCAAAATTATCCATGCTCCTTTTAGTGATAACCCCTATGAAACTTGTCCATTTCGTGATCTTCACTCTAAGTTTGTCATTTCAAGGCAATTTTCTCTTCATCTCGAGTGAGGTTGTCTAATATCATGGAGAAGTTTGCAACACTCCCTCATCATGATTTATTGAAAAATATGAAACTTGTATAGTCTTGATCTGATAAAAATGTTGGATTTTAATAGTTTTGAAGGTGTTAGCTAACTTTTGGTTTTCCATGCACTAGCGGTAAAAATAGCCACTTTTGCATGTGTTCATCTTCCTAGTGTAGAGGTGGCAATTTTTGCTGCTCTTATAGGTTTTTTTAATTTTCATACAAGAGTGGAAATTTTCACTACCCTTGCATATTTCTTCTCCTTTATGCATGAGTGGTTAAAATCATCTCCCTTGCATCTTTCATTTCCCTCATGCAAAGGCGGTGATTTTTTATGCCCTTGCATGATCTCAGTTTTCATGTACGACATTTATGACCATGTGCACCGAGTGGTTGGTGCTCATTCTGGGGCATTTAAGTGCCTTTTAATTATTGTTTTTATCATTTTAAATTTTCTACTCCTCTTTCCTGCAATCATTTGATCGTGTGAATGAGTAGGATTGTGAATTTGGAAACCTCTAGCTTGGGATTTTGAAATTACCAGGTAAGTTTTGATTTCTAGTCCTTTTACTTCTAGGTTTTCTTTTTTTGTTTTCTTTTCCTTTGAAGTTTAGTTTTTCCATCTTTCCCTGTTTTTATTTTTTTGTTTTCTATAGTTTGTCTCCCCCTTATTTCATTTTTTTACCCTAGTGTGCCTCAACATCAAAAAATGCCAAAACCCTAGGGCAGGTAAAACCAGATTTCTACCCTAGTGTAGTAGCAACATTTTTCATTATGCTTACATGATTTATCATGCCTAATCAGTGATTTTTTCCACTCAAAAAATTTTCAATATGTTATGGTGGTGATTTTCACTGACCATGCATGTTTTTAACTAAACCTGCAAGGTCGGTGACTTTTGCCGCCCTTACCAATTTTAAACGTAGCTTTATGTAAGGTCAACATTTTTAGCCACCACCACACAAATCTGACATGCAAGGGTGGTAAAAATTTCCAACCCTACATAAATTAAATTTTACCCCTTCTTGTAAATGTGGAAATTTTTAATGTTGATGCATAAGATAATTCCCCCCTCCATGTTCAAGGGCCATGATTTTTGCCACCCATGCAAACTTTCATTCAAGTTTCCAAACTCTAGGAAATTTTGAGTTTCACTTTTCGAAACCCACTTTCTTTTGATTTTTTCATCCTACTCACACTTTAGTCCTTTTAAGCACATCCCCATGGTCATGATCATTGACATGTAGTTTTTCTAGATTGCTAGTATTTGCCTTTATTACATGATCATGAATTTTGTTATAGTTTCTCTTGTGGGTCCTTCTTCATCAAAATCTTTTCAACAAAAGCTCTTCTAAATGACTTAGGTTTTTTTGAAGAAGTTTAAGATAATGAAGTACAAATATCAAGGTATTTTTCCAATCACCTCGGTTACTTCTAATGTTAATGACATTAGAGCTACAGAGATCGATCACGTGGATATGGCTGAATTCATGAAAAGAACCAAATCAAGCAATCTCAGCCATGAAATGAAGAAGATAATTGATAGAAATATTCATTTGGTATCTTCTTTTCCTATAGTAGCTCACAAAAAAGAATTCATTCTTCAATGTGCTCAGTTCTATAATAAAGATACCAGGGCTATGTTAGACATTAGTGGTAATGTGGTAATTAGACTAGATCCTGAGTTCATCGATAAAGTGTTTATGTGTCCTCCTGTTACCGAAGTAATAAATCTTGATTTTTTCAAAGCACAAAGAGAATATGACAAATATCTTGAAAGAGTGAAGAAAGTAATCAACAATAAATGGCTCAAGAATCCAAGGGAAAATTTGTCAAGGTGGCCATGAAGTTTTTCAAGGAGTGACTTCTTAGAAGAAGTCGTTGATCTAATCACTCTTATCAATAGGGTAAGAGGTTTACCTTCTTCCTCACAATTTCATGAATGGATGTATCCCTTCATCAAGATAATTCTCCAAGGCAAACAAGTCATATTTTGGGGAGAGAAAATTAGTAATGCTTTGCACAAACAATTGATGAAGGTATCTAGTACCTTCAAATTCTACATGACTTCCTACCTGGTGTATATTATATCATCGATGAGAACCTTTCCAAGTTTAACATCAAAAGTAGATAGGAGAGTAACCCCAGTATAACAATACTATCCTTAGTTAACATTGAAGTGTTCTATTCATCATTTTAGGAGAGTAAATGATGATTTAATTACAATATTTTTGTGTCTCTTTGATCCTCAATTAGAATAGAGAAGAATGTTTGATGAGGCATGGGTAGTTGCGAATGATTTTGGATGTATGTTCTTGCAATTTCCTTCTTTTTCATACATGTGGGTTGGATTTTTCCAAGGTCACCCTTATATGCTTCCAAAATTCCCCTCAATTAAATTGGTCTTAATAGAGATATGCAAATAAATAATTATCATACATAATAAATAGATGAAACTCAAGAATGCCAGTTTCAAATTCCCAATTGAAATTGGTAGGTTTTCAATGTTAACCACTAGAAAAGCTAGAGTTATGGAAACTAAAATGCAGCTTCTAACCATGAAGCAATTCAAAATAAGATGGATTTTTGATTACATGGGCGTAAAAGATATAATCAATAGGAAAATCCAATTTCATGAGCCTATGATTGAAGATGTTTGGGTAGATTTGAGGACAACGGAAGATATCAGGAAAATGGACTACAATAGGTTATCTCTTCAACAGATAGAATATATAAGACTTGCTAATATCCATAAAAATTTAGTGGATGATGGGGATTTGATTAATGATAGATACCATGCTAAAAAGGTCACCAATGCCCTTGTTCCCCTAATCTAATGATCACAAAAGGAGCTGACTTCCTTAAGGAAAAGATTTGAACCAATATTGGCAAACACCAATGATTGGTTAGCAAATAAAGGAATCACTTTGAAAAAATTCATCATGGGTTTATAAGTTGAATTTAAAGATGAGACAAGAAGAAGGGAAAAAATAGGATGAAGAATAAAAGTGATTTTCCTTCCTCTTCTAGGCCACATAAGCCTAAAATCATATTTGTGATGAAGAAGTCGAAAGTTATGGAAAAAGAGCTAGAAACAGTAGATATGGAAGTTGAGAAGCAAATCACTGAAGAACCAAAAAGAGAATAGATGGAGACTGATAATAGGCCCACAAATCAATGAGAGAAGGAAAATTTTCCTCCTTAAGAGAATGTGTAGCAAGAAATATGAATTTCTTCTTCCCTGTCAGGCATGCCTATTGCAACTCCTTAACCTATTTCTCCAGTTAATGTTCCCTCTTCTAGATCACTCTCCCCTTCCAAAATTATTTTTGATAACCCTCAAGGTGATTTTGGAGATATTATTCATTCCTCAAGATTAATTCCTAGTTTATCATCTCCATCTTTTGATATTGAGGATAGTTATACTCTCGATTACTCAACAGAAGGTGTAATTGTTACTGATACTCTGCCTATTATTTCCAATACTAGTGTAAGTCAAACTCTTGTAATGCCAACAATGGAGATTGATACTAATGTAAATAATTATGTGCTCCCACCTTGGTTGTCAGTTTATAAGCCCAAAAGGAAAAATAAGCCATCTCTCTAGATGACTTTGATTTCAATAAAATGGTGTCAGTAAAAGTCAAGGCTCCCAAGAAGACAAAGATTCTTTTAAAGATGATTGGGGATAAGGGACACAAATTTTTGGAAGTTGCAAGACCTCCATAGGATGAAACTATTGAAAATCTTTATGTAAGTGACTACTCTATCTCTAGAGTTGAGTTAGGTAAAATAACTCATGAAAGTGATAAGAGTGATATGCAGTCAGCTATGCACATCTTGATTTATAATTTTGACAGAGAGAAAGAGATGAAGGATAATTATAAATAAATGGTGGAATAGTTGACTATAGTGGTAAGAAGGATCACTTTCACTCTAGAAGCCATTTACATAGAAGACCGCATTATTCAAAAAGTGGAAAAGACCTATCTCAAGGGAAAAGTACTTGAAGAGTACTTAGACAAGATGCATACACAAGAAATTTATTTGCTCATAGAGTTATCTGAGAAGATAGATAAAATGAGAAAAATAAGAGTAGAACCGAATGATCTTATTAATATTATTTCTTAAAATATTGAAATCATAAGAAAGTATCCTAATAAATGGATGGATATGTAGAAGTAAAAAATGAGCACTCCAATATCAAGTGGTGTCATTTTTGATAGAGACTCTTACACTAAAACTAAAGAAGCATTGATATATATGAGTCAGGTGTTTAAAGAATTGATCAGTAACCTCGAATCATCAAAGGACCTTAGTGAACAAAATGACATTAGTGTTTTGCATAAATTGGAGGAGCTTCCTTGCAAGCTTACATGACAAGACAACCAATTCCATTCAATAGAAGAAATGATTCAAGAATTTAAAGGTATGTTCCAGAAGGAATTTGAAGATAAGGCATTTTCAGTAGCCTTTCTAGACAATATTTTGGATAATCAGTTAACTTAGGATAATCTAAAAACTAGGTTAACTAGTCATGCAAAATCAGTCACAACAGTGAGAGATGCCATATTCAGGGTTAAGGTGATTTTCAAGAATGTTGTTACTCTAGATAGTATCAAGATACAAGTAGCTATCACCATTTATGATGCTCACATGAAAAAAAATAGGGATACAAATTGAAACTATCCATGGTTTAATTTCCATTTTTTAAATGCACTTTTGTAACCACTTTGGACATTTTCACATGTACTTTTTTCATGTGTAATTACATGTAAAAATATGGAAATTCCAAAGTCAACAAGGACTCCTATCTTTGACTAGTTCAAAGTAATTAAGTCTTTTCTAAATCCTCAAGGCCTCTCCCTATAAATAAAGAGAGACTCTTTTGTAATTGGATCAAGATCTTCTTTTAATGATTGGAAGCAAAAACTTTGCTCAATTGAATTGCCTTTTGAGACTTTGAGCTTAGATTTTAAATCATATTTTATTAAGTAAATGAGAATAGGAGTAACTTTTCAAACTTTGTATTGAAATAACTTGTGTCGTGTGGGAAATTATTCTTACATTTTTTTCCTAATACAATCTTATCTATTTGATTAAATAATTAGAGTGAGTGGAAATAATATGGAAGATGTCTTGGAGTTGATTATGGAGACTTTGTGCTCTTATAATTATCTATAGTTTGTGTTTTATTATTTTAGAATGAAAGATATTGGAAAGGCTTTAAACTAATTTTATCTTTTGTAATCATATACTCTGTTGTAGTTTTTGGTAAAGACATTGGGCTATACCTCATTCTACTATTATATAAGTTATAAATGAGTATGATATGTAATGATAGGCTTTGTACTCTCGTGGGTTTCTAGTCGATTCAGTTAATATTCAAGGAATTTTCCTTTTATTTTGTAAACATCATTTTTGAAAAAAGAGAAATGGATGGTATGATCTCAGCCCTAAGTAAATTTTTAATTTAGATTAGTTTAAAATAGTTTATAGGGAATCTCCCCTTGCTGGGAGGAGAGATTTATCTCATTACGCTATGGCTGGTATACCCATTTTGCCTTCAGTTAGCTGATGACAAAATATTCACCCAATAGATTTTTGGTGACTCCATTGGGGATATAAACATGCACTTTAAAGCCTCAAGCTTCAAATTGAAGAATTTATAGTTCTTTTCCATTCTACACTCTACTAGATCCATGGTATACATGAAGCCAGAGAGCTCAAGGTATTGTTGATCCTGTATTTGAGTTGCTGTAATAAAATAATTTTGATCTTTTTTCTCCACAATCTCACCTTCAGTGAACCAAGAGTTTTTCTCCTACCAACATCAGGTCTCTAATACCAGGTGAAGATTCTAGTTCTAGTTCTAGCGGATTTTTGTCCATACATACCCCACAAAGGTTTTTTATCCCTCCTTTTAATCATCACATCATGGCAGCCCAAGGCGTTTGGGGTAACACTTTTGGCCCTCTCAATCTAACCCCACCTTTACATGAACTACCTCATAGTTTAATAAAGAATTTTCCCAAGTTCTATGGTGATGGGAAGGTTCATCCTGATGAGCATATTGTAGCTTTCTACATAGCATGTGGTGTGATAGGCATTGAATATGAAGATATAGTGGTAAGACTATTTGTAGAAACATTGCAAGGCACTGCTATAGATTGGTTTTATCACCTTCAAGCTCAGACTATAACTAATTGGAACACTCTTAAGGCCAAGTTTGAGGCTAGGTTCAAACCTGTAGAAGATGCATATGCCTTATTGGCTCAACTTACACAAATGAAGAAGGATCCCCATGAGCCTATGTGAGACTTCATTACTAAATTCAATAAGCTGAGGAATAAGATCCCTATAATTGCTCAGCCAACACTAGAAAATCTTAAGTGCTTCTTCATCAATTCTCAACTTCCTGAAGTGATTTTTCTATTCAGGAAAGTTGGCCCTATAGATATTTTTGTAGCTTATATTTTGGCTACTAAGGTCAAAGATGATCTTATCCTAGCAGGTAAGACAAGAAAAGATTCTAATAAAAATAAATTTTCTTCATCTACAGAAATTTATTCCACAAGCACCACTGATCCTATGGTGCAAAAGTTAGCAAATGAATTGCTAGCCCTAAAAAGGAAAATGTCCCAAGCTATGTCTACTCCTTATTATGATATACCAAGGAGGACATTTCCCAAATATTCCTATCAAGGTAATGCTTCTAAAAATTAAGGGCAATCTAATCATCTTCCTCCCACACAGGGAAAGCTTGCCATTGAAGTAGCACCAATCAACTCAGTAGTTGGTTATCATGAAGCCAATCATGATCTCTACTTCCAACCTAATTTGGACTAAGAAGATGACACTAACCTCTTTTCATAAGGAAAAGAAGAATTAGCTAGCGATTTCAACATTGGTTTTTTGGATTACCAAGATGAAGCTAGAAAAAAGGGAGAGGTGTTTGATGGATCATATGTTGTTTTTACTAGGTCTCAAAACCAGTCAAATCAACAAGAAGATAAGGAAAAAGTAGGAGAAGAACCTCAGCTAGTAATCTCAATTGCTAAACAGGGGACTTCGCTGCCTTTTTAATCAAAGGACCTTGTGACCAATAAGAAAGTAAGTACCTCAAACAATCATGTACCTTCTACTTCTATTTCACAGACTAGTACCATATCAAATAAAAACTAGAATGATGGACTTCTTTCCTCTATTTCTAGTTCACTTTAGTTATTCAATATAATTGATCATGCTAGGAAGACCAAGATCCAAATGTCTGAAGTTGAGTACTTACAAGCTAATCTTGAATAGTTTGATAGATTAGCTAAATCATCAAAAACAAAACCATCCCTACAGGACAATATTTTTCAAAAGTGACTTATGATCCCCCAAGGAACAAATCCACCCAAAATAATCTTGTCGCTACTCCTCTTTTTTCCCCTAGAAAATTAGAACCTCTCTATGTTTCTCTATTGATAAATGGTCATAAGTTGAGCAACTGTATAATAGACTCTGGGGCCTCTGACAATGTTATGTCTACCAAGGTACTAGATTATCTCAATCTCACCTTAACTAAGACTTTTGGTAGATTCTTCTCCATGGAAAAAAAGTAAGTACCACTTTTGGTTCAAATTAAAGATGCTCAATTTGCATTTACGACTTTCTTAGATAAGAGGATTAAGATGATAGTCTTAGTGGCTGATGTTTCAGCCTCTTATGGCATTTTGCTCAAATGTAATTTTTGTAAAGACATAGGTGGAGAATTGAGTATGGATCTATCTGATGTAACAATATATGTTAAAGGCATCATGCAAAAGTTGCTTCCTGAGAAAGAGTTAAAATATATTGGCACCCAAACGTCAGACCCTAAAGCTCAAATTTTGTTTGAATCATCAAGAATGGGTAATTATTTTTTAACCACTAAAGATGTTTTTATCTCATCAGATGAAAGTTCATTAGGTGAAAATTCAAAAAAATTAGACCAAAAATCACAAGAATTTTTAGAGAAAAGTTTAGGTAAAAAAGAATCTTCACTCACTAACGAAGAGAAATCTTTAAGAAGATCAAATTCTAATGATGTTTGGATTTTAGAATTTGATGGCAGCTACTCTTCTACCAGTTCTAGACCCAAAATTTCTTTGATTTCCCCTCAAGGAGAGATTTTCCCTTATTCATATAAGTTGCAGTTCAACAATACCAACAACACCGCTGAGTATGAATCTTTGTTGCTTGAATTGAAAGCCGCTCATGCTAGATGTGTTAAGATTCTTCATGCCTGAGAAGATGTTGAATTGGTGGTTTGTTAGGTAAGGAATCTATATCAAACTAAAAATTAAATATTGTGACATTATCATAATCTTGTATGGGATTACATTGAAATTTTTGATGCTTTTAATATTTCTACGGTGCCAAGAGAGTTTAATAATCGTGCAGATTCAATGGATATCTTTGCAACCCTCATGGTTCCTCATAAAGATTTCAAATGGAACAAGTACACTATTGAGTTGGTCTTTCAACTAAGTGTACCTAATAATGCCAACCATTGGTAGGTGTTTAATGGTGATAATCAAATCATTGCTTTTCTAGAAAAGATGGATAGCTTTGAGGAGCTTTATTTTTAAGTTAGCGAATCTCCATCACAAGAATCAATTCCTAAAATAAATTCAAAAATTGGTGAAGAGTTCCTTAAACTCAAAGGGAATAAAATTCCAAAAGGTTTGGTTTCTCTTGAGAAGTTATTTGATAAGCATGACATGTGTATCAAGCAGTGACAAATAGATTCAAGTTCCCTTAAGGAGTTTGATCAATTAAATTTGAGTACAGAAAAAAATCCCAAAATGGTCAACATTGAGAATTATTACATTTCTGATGAAAATATCAAATTAATTAATCTTCTTTACCATTACATTGATGTTTTGGAATATTATTATGATGATTTGAAATCTCTCAGGCCTAAACAAATTCAGTATGAAATTCCTCTTAAAGTTGGGTCATTACCTCACAAGTAGAAACAAAGGCAATACAACCCCAAAATATCAGGTACTATCTTTTTTGAGATCCAAAAGATGTTAAATGCAAGAATAATTTTTTCAATCCATCATTCCACTTGGGTCATGAACATAGTTCATGTGAGAAAAATAATGGAGAAATTCATATCTGTGTTAATTTCAGAAACCTAAATCAATCTTCTCTAAAGGATAACTACCCCCTACCCATCATGGATTAAGTATTGCAAATAGTGACTAGCTCAGAAATTTTATCAATGTTAGATGGTTTTTGTGAGTATAATCAAGTGGAAGTCAATGGAGCAAATCAATATAAAACTGCTTTCACTACACCTTGGGGAGCATTTGCATATCGCAGAATGCCTTTTGGTTTGATTAATGTTGGCACCACCTTCTAGAGAGAAATGAATCTTGCATTCAGAGATGAAATGGGGAAGTTTATTTTGGTATATCTTTATAAATTTACCTTTTTTTCCAAACATCATCTTGATCATGTGCATCATTTACAACAAGTGCTAGAATGTTGTCGGCAAAATGGTATTTCTCTCAATCTCAAGAAGTCAGTTTTTGGGGTTATAGAAGGTAAACTTATTGGTCACATTGTATCCCTAAAAGGCATAAAAATTGACTCAAAAAGAGTCAAATCTATCCAAAATCTTACTCTTCCTGATATTAAGACTATAGTTCATTCTTTCTTTGGAAAGGTGAATTTTCTAGGATGGTTCATTCTTGAATTTACAAAAAAGACTTGCCACACTGTTGACATGATGAAGGGTAAGGCTACTTTTCATTAGATTATAGAAGGTAAATCAGCATTTTAGGATATCAATAAGGCTATTACACATGCTCCAATCATAGTTTTCTTATATTATACCAAAGACTTTGTAGTATACAATTATGCTTCTGAACATACACTTTCAGCCATTTTAGTTTAGTGAAACAAAAAAGGTGTGGAATCTCCCATATCATTTATGAGTTGTCCTCTCAAAGATCATGAATTTAAATATTCAAATATGGATAAGATGCTTATTTTGTGGCTAAGGTAGTAAAACATTTCCATTTCTATATCCTGAATTCACATACTGTTGTTTTGGTGCCTAATACAATAGTAAATTCCATTTTAACTCAATAGGAGTTTGGTAATAAAAGGGGAAATTGGATTGATAAGATTCAAGAGTTTGAACTTCATATAAAACCTACTAAGCTTGTGTTAGGGAGAGGTATCTACTAATTAATTGCTAATAGCATATCAAAAGAAATAGGACATGAAGAAACAGAGGTTGAAGACATGCATACGGTTCTTTCTATCACTACTACTGATGAGTGGTATTATAATATCACTCATTTTCTTACCTATGGTAAGTGTCATACCCATTTGTCTTATAAATAAAAAAAATATTAAGTTGAAAGCTGCTAATTATGTCTTGTGGGATAATGGTTTGTACAAAAGAAGCCTTGATGGGGTATTTCTTTGTTGTGTGGATAAAGCGCAACAAACCAAACTTTTAGAGTCCTACCATAATTTGGATTGTGGAGGAAATTTTTTTTCACTTGTGATGGCTCACAAGATTATACAATCTAGATACTATTGGTCTACACTATTTCAAGATGCATACAATTGGGTATGTAGGTGTGAGTTGTGTCAATAGTTCATTGGGAAACCTAAGTTGGCCGCATTACCTCTCAAGCCGATGGTGATTGAAGAAACTTTTCAAAAATGGGGTATTTATTTAATTGGTGCTATAAACCTATTTTCAATTTCTAGACACAACCATGTTCTCTCGATAATAAACTATTTTACCAAGTGGGTGAAAGCCATTCTAATTAAGCAAGCTACTTCAGAAGTAGTATGTAATTTCCTTAAGGAAAATATTGTTTCTTGATTTAGAGTTCCAAATAAGATTGTAGTAGATAATACCATTTGTTTCTCTTCTCATGAGATTACCAAATTTTTATAAAATCATGAGATTATTCTTTCCCACTCCTCAAACTACTATCTGTAAGGAAATGGTCAGGCAGAATCAAGTAATAAGAATCTAGTTACTATTATCAGGAAACTGGTAGATGACAATCAAAGAAATTGGCATAAAGCATTGTTTGATTCTTTATGGGTAGACAAAATTATGCCTAAGAGGGAAATAGGTATTTCACCATTCCAAATTTTGTATAGTTTGAATGTGGACATACAATCACCTTAGAATTACCAGCACTGAAGTTAGCAAAGGTAGTCAAAGATCAAACTTTTGAAAATTCTATTGACAAGAGGATCATGTACCTAACTTAATTAGAAGAGAAATGAACTATGGTAGTGGACCATATTGCTACACATCAAAATTAGGTAAAAAAATTCTTTGACAAGAAAGCAAGGATTCATGAGTTTCAGATTGGAGATCAAGTCTTGTTGCTGGACAAGAAGAGAGAACTAAAAGGAATGCATGGAAAATTTGATTCCTTATGGAGAGGTCCATTCACCATTCATCAATTCTATGGTGAAAATATTTTCTTGCTAGAATATCAAGATGGAATACCATTCTCATTGCCTCATAGTGGGAAACATCTAAAACACTTCAATCCTTGAAGTATCAAATGAGTTCAATTGTACATTTGTATAATTCTATGTTTTTATTCATCTTTGTATTAGTTTTTGTGTCTTTTTATATTTGATATCTTGACTTTGTGGCCTAACATCATGGATGAAGGAACTTAGAGATTAGATTCTACACCCTTTGATCATTTCAAATTTTAATCGATGGAAGTTCCCAAATTGGAGCTAGCTGTTGTTCTCAAAATCAGCCACGCTCGTTTTATGGACAACCCCTATGAAACTTGTCTATTTCAAGATCTTCACTCTAAGTTTGTCATTTTGAGGCAAGTTTCTCTTTATCTTGAGTGAGGTTGTCTAACATACTGGAGATGTTTGCAACACTCTCTCATCATGATTTCTTAAAAAATGTGAAACTTGTTACAGTATTGATTTGATCAAAATGATGGATTTTGATAGTTTTCAAATTGTTATCTAACTTTTGGTTTTCCATGCACTAGTGGTAAAAATAGCTACTTTTGCATGTGTTCATCCTCTTAGTGTAGAGGTGGCAATTTTTGCCGCCCTTATAGGTTTTTTTTGTTTCATATAAGAGTGATGATTTTTACTACCCTTGTATATTTCTTCCCCTTTATGCATGAGCAGTGAAAATCACCACCCTTGCATCTTTCATTTCCCTCTTGATGTAGAAGTGGTGATTTTTGCCACCCTTACATGATCTCAGTTTTCATTTTTGGCATTTATGACCGTACACATTGAGTGGTTGGTGTTAATTTTGGGGTATGTAAATGCATTTTGATTATTATTTTCATCATTTTAAGTTGTATGCTCCTCCTCCCTATAATCATTCGACCACATGAATGAGTAGGATTGTGAATTTTCCAACCTCTATCTTGGGATTTTGAAATTACCACGTAAGTTTTGCTTTCTAGTCTTTTTGCTTCTAGGTTTTCATTTTTTGTTTTCTTTTCCTTTGAAGTTCAATTTTTTCATCTTTCCCTCTTTTTAGGTTTTTGTTTTATATAGTTCATCTCCCCCTTATTTCATTTTTTTACCCTAGTATGCCTCAACATCTTAAAATGTCAAAACCCTAGGGTGGGTAAAACCATATTTCTACACTAGTGTAGTAGTAGCATTTTTTGCCACACTTACATGATTTATCATGCCTAATTAGTGATTTTTGCCACTAAAATGAAGTTTAATATGTTATGGAAAAAAAATTTCTTATCATGCATGTTTTTAACTCGACCTACAATATTGGCAACTTTGCCACCCTTACCAATTTTAACCTAGCTTTATGTAAGGTTAGCATTTTTAGCTGCCCCTACACAAACCTGACATGTAAGGGTAGTAAAATCACCATCCCTACATAAATAAAATTTTAACCCTTCTTTCAAATGCAAAAATTTTTTCCACCGATGCATAAGATAATTCCCCACTCCATGTGTAAGGGCAGTGATTTTTACTGTCCATGCAAACATTCATTCAAATTTCCTAACTCTTGGAAATTTTGAGTTTGACTTTTCCAAACCCAATTTATTCTAATTTTTCTGACCTAATCAATATTTATCCCTTTCAAGTGCATCCCCATGGTCGTGATCATCAATATGTAGTTTTCCTAGATTACCAATATTTCCCCTGATTGCATGATCATGACTTTTATTGTAGTTTCTCTTGTGGGTCATTCTTCATCAACATCCTTTTGATAAAAGCTCTTCCAAATGACTAAGGTTTCTCTAAAGAATTCAAAGACAATGAAGTATAAATATCAAGGTTTTTTTCCAATCACCTCGGTTGCTTCTAATATGTTGACTATATTAGAGATACAGAGATCGGTCACGTGGATATGGCTGAGTTCATAGAAAGAACCAAATCAAGCAATCTTAGCCATGAAATGAATAAGATAATTGATATTAATATTCATTTGATATCTTCTTTTCCTATATTAGATCACAACATGGCATTCATTCTTCAATGCACTCAGTTCTATAATAAAGATACCATGACTGTGTTAGACACTAGTGGTAATGTGGTAATTAGACTAGATCCTAAGTTCATTGATAAAGTGTTCATGTGTCCTCATGCTACCGAAATAATAAATCTTGATTTTGTCGAATCACAAAGAGAATATGACAAAGATATTAAAAGAGCGAAGAAAGTAATCAAACATAAATGGCTCAACACTCCAAGGGCAAAATTGTCAAGGTGGACACAAAGTTTTTTAAGGAGCAACTTCTCAAAAGAATTCATTGATCTAATCACTCTTCTTAAAAGGGTAAAAGGTTTACCTTATTCCTCAAAATTTCATGAATGGATGTATCACTTCATCAAGATAATTCTTCAAGGCAAACAAGTTATCTTCTAGGGAGATCAAATCAGCAATGCTCTGAATGAACAATTGATGAAGGTATTTACTACCTTCAAATTATACATAACTTCCTACCTAGTGTACATTACAACATCAATGAGAACCTTTCCAAGTTTAACATCAAAAAGAGATAGGAGAGTAACCCCAATATATCAATACTATCCTCAATTAACATTGAAGGGTTCTATTCATCATTTTAAGAGAGTAAATGATGCTTTCTTTATAGTATTTTTTTGTCTCTTTAATCCTTAATTAGAACATAGAAGAATGTCCAACGAGCCTTGGGTAGTTGTGAATGATTTTGGATGTATGTTCTTGTAATTTCCTTTTTTTTCATACCTATAGATTGACTTTTTTCAAGGTCACCCTTATATGCTTCCAAAATTCCCCTCAGATGAATTGGTCTTAATGGAGCTATGCAAGTAAATAATTATCATACATAATAAATAGATGGAACTCAAAAGCCTAGTTTTAAATTCCCAATTGAAATTGGTAGGTTTTCACTGTTAACCACTAGGAAAGATAGAGTTATGGAAACTAAAATACAGCTTGTAACCATGAAATAGTTCAAAAGAAGATCAAATTTTGATTATAGGGGTGTAAAAGATATAATCAAGAGGAGAACCTAATTTCATGAGCCTACGATTGAATATATTTGTGTATATTTGAGGACAGTGGAAGATATCAAGAAAATGGACTACAGTAGGTTATCTCTTGAGCAGATAAAATATCTAGGACTTGTTGATATCACAAAAAATTTAGTGGATGACATGGATTTGATTAATGATAGATACCATGTTGAATAGGTCACCAATGCCCCTCTTCCCCTAATCCAATGGTCACAAAAGGAACTTACTTCCTTAAGGAAAAGATTTGAACCAATATTGGCAAACACCAATGATTAGTTAGCAAATAAAGGAATCACTTTGAAAGAATTCATCACAGGTTCATAAGTTGAATTTCAAGAGGAGATAAGCAGGGTATAAAATAGGACAAAGAATAAAAGTGATGTTCCTTCCTCTTCTAGGCCATATAAGCCTAAAAACATATTTGTGATGAAGAATTCAAAAGTTATGGAAAAAAGAGCCAAAAATAGTAGATATGGAAGTTGAGAAGCAAAGCATCAAAGAACCAGCAAGGGAATAGATGGAGACTAATGATAGGCCCATAGATCAATGAGAGAAGGAAACTTTGCCTCCTCAAGAGAATATGCAACAAGAAATAGGAATTTCTTCTTCCCTATCAGGCACGCTTATTGTAACTCCACCTATTTCTCCAATTAGTGTTCCCTCTTCTAGATCACCCTCCCCTTCCAAAATTATTTTTGACAACCCTCAAAGTGATTTTAGAGATATTCTTCATTCCTCAAGATCAATTCCTAGTTTATCATCTCCATATTTTGATATTGAGGATAGTTCTTCTCTTGATCACTCATAATAAGGTGCATTTTTTACTGATACTCCACCTATTATTTCTATTACTGATGCAAGTGCAACTCTAGTAATGCCAATAATGGAGATTGATACTAATGTAAGGACTTTTGTGCTCCCACCTTGGTTGTCAGCTTATATGCCCAAAAGGAAAAAACAAGCCATCTCTCTAGATGACTTTGATTTCAATAAAATGGTGTTAGTAAAATTCAAGGCTCCCAAGAAGCCAAATATTCTTTCAAAGATGATTGGGGATAAGGGTCACCAATTTTTGGAAGTTACAAGACCATAGGATGAAACTATTGAAATTTTTTATGTAAGTGACTACTCTATCTCTAGAGTTGAGTTAGGTAAGATAACTCATGAAAGTGTTAACAGTTATATGTAGTCAACTATGGACATCTTGATTCAGAAGTTTGACAAAGAGAAAGAGACGAATGATCATTATAAAGTAATGGTGGAATAGTTGACTGCAGTGGTAAGAAGGATCACTTTCACTCCAGAAGTAGTAACTCTAGAAGCCATTTCCATAGAAGACCCCATGATTCAGAAGGTAGAAAAGACCTATCTCAAGGCAAAAGTACTTGAAGAGTACTTGGACAAGATGCATACACTAGGAATTTCCTTGCTCACAGAGTTATCTAAGAATATGGATAAAATGAGAAAAATAAGAAAAAAACTGGATGATCTTATTAATATTATTTCTTAGGATATTAAAAGCATAAGAAAGTATCTTGATAAATGGATGGATATGAAGAAGTTAAAAATGATCACTCTAATATCAATTGGCATCATTGCTGATAGAGACTCTTACACTAAAACTAAAGAAGCATTGATATATAGGAGTTAGGTGCTTAAAAAATTGATCAGTGACCTTGAATCATCAAAGGACCTCAGTGAACAAAGTGACATCATTCTTTTGCATAAATTGGAGGAGATACCTTGCGAGATTACATCACAAGATAACCAATTCCTTTTAGCAAAAGAAATGATTTAGAGATTTGAAGTTATATTCTAGAAGGAATTTGAAGATAAGGCATTTTCAGTAGCATTTGTAGACAATATTTTGGATAATCATTTAACTTAGGATAATCTAAAAACCAAGTTAAATAGTCATGCAAAATTAGTCATAGTAGTGAGAGATGCCATAGTCAGGGCTAAGGTGATTTTCAAGAATACTGTTACTCCAGATAGTATCATGATACTAGCAGCTATCACCATGTATGATGATCACATGAATCAAAATGGGGATACAAATTGAAACTATCCTTGGTTTAATGCCCATTTTTCAAATGCACTTTTGTAACCACTTTGGACATTTTCACATGTACTTTTGTCATGTGTAATTACATGTAAAAATATGGAAAGTCCAAAGTTAACAAGGACTCTTATCTTTGACTAGGTCAAAGTAATTAAGTATTTTCTAAATCCTCAAAAATAAAGAAAGCCTCTTTTGTAATTAGATCTAGATCTTCTTTTAGTGATTGGAAGCAAAAACTGTGCTCAATTGAAATTCCTTTTGAGACTTTGAGATCAGATTGTAAATCATATTTTATTAAGTAAATGAGAATGCAAGTAACTTTTCAAACTTTGTATTGAAATAACTTGTGTCATGTGGTGAATTGTTCTTACATTCTTTTCTTAATACAATCTTATTTATTTGATTAAATAATTAGAGTGAGTGGAAATAATCTAGAAGATGTCCTGGAGTTGATTATGGAGACTTTGTGCTCTTATAATTATCTATAGTTTGTGTTTTATTGTTTTAGAATGAAAGATATTGGAAAGAAATTGAACTATTTTTATCTTTTGTAATCATATACTCTGTTGTAGTTTTTAGTGAAGACTTTGGGATGCACTTCATTCTAATATTATATAAGTTATAAATTAGTAAGAGAAGTAATGATAGGCTTTGTACTCTCATGGGTTTATGGTCGATTCAATTAATACTTAAGGAATTTTCCTTTTCTTTTGTAAACATCACTTCTGAATAAAGAGAAATGGATGGTGTGATCTCACCCTTGAGTTAATTTTTAGTTTAGATTAGTTTAAAATAGTTTATAGTGAACCTCCCCTTGTTGAGAGGAGAGATTTATCTCATTATGATGTGGCTGATATACCCATTTTGCCTTCAGTTAGCTGATGACAAAATATTCACCCAACAAATTATCAATTATTTTATTAGTTAAGGAATAATGAGGAATAGATTGTTTAGCCTTTTTTTATCATAGAAATAATCTCATCTACTGGTTTTTGACAATACGAAGGTCATATATAAAGAGTAAATTGAGAATTTATGTGAAAAGGGAGAAATAAAGTTTTGATTTACAAATTTATTTCATCAGATTCACCATATTTAAAGTATATGAGATTAGGTGGTATATTTACCACAAGTTATAGGTGGCATTTATAACCTCTATTAGAGTTAACAAGATAATTAAATCATTGAGAATTATGAAAATGAATGCTAGGTAAAGGTTCTAGGGTGGGTATTTTGAAAACACAAAATTATTGGAATTATTAAATATTATAAGGGTTTTTGTCTCCTTTAATCTTATACATATCACCATTATGAGAAAATTTTAAATATTGGCATGCTATAGAGGTTATAGTTATCATACAGTGTGTCTAAAGTCAACCAACTAAAATGTTATATGATAATGGGAAATTGAATATCATTACCTTGATATGAATTTTAATATGATGAATGGTGATAATAATCCAAACACAACCTAGAGGAGACATTTTTATGCTATCTTATCCTTGGCATGTGTTTTAGGTAGATTAAGGTTACATTCAGATACCCAATTATTTTAATAAAATTAAGAGAAGTAAAACATGTACTATAACCTTCATCAATAAATGCACATTTGAGTTAGATATCACCAAATAGGACACTAATGGATACTAAAGGATCACATACATGAATAACTATTTCATATGGAACATTTAAGTGATAGTAAATTTGAGTAAATATAATTATTTATTGTTTAGTCAACACGTGTAGACATTTCTTTACACTATTGAAGAATATTGTCTTTAGAATTGGAAAAAAATGACTTCTTTCTTCACAAGTGGAGGTCAAGGATGCTAATTTTGAATAATATTTGAATTAAATGATTGTTATGATGAGGGTAAGTCCTCATGATTTATATAAAATGAATTTTATATGGAATATATGAAATTTATGTGATGGGATCCCATTCATCATATCTAGTTAGAATGGTATTAGTTAAAGGTACATAAGATTAAATTATTTCCATTGAATGGGGAGCATAAGTGCATTAAAATTAATGGTGATAATGAGTATTTGATTTGTGTTCAGATGATGTGTTTGTCCAAGTGTGTCAAATTAGGTTTAATTAGGTAGTCATTAGTTCTTTTGAATATTTAGATGTTGTAAATGGTGAAGAAATCATAGAATTAGATATATTTTTGTTAAATAAAGTGGGAAATTTGGGGTGAGGATAAGTTGATGATAAGTGAGGAATATAAGTTTTATAAATTTAAAGAGAATGAGTATCCAAATGTTTCATTTTATTGGACACATGTAGTATTGTGGATGGAGGAATAAATTGTGTTTTTGTATTTGTTGGGATCATTGTTAGATGCTTAAGTTTTATGAAATGATATGTATAAGTGTCTTGAAAAATATTAAAAGTATGGAAATTAATATAGTTTGAATGTGTATAATTAAGATATTAATCTCCTTATATTTTTCATATATAAAACATTCTCGTCACTGATGAGAGAATTAGGATTGATAAAATTTTGTATGACGTTAGAAGTGGGATGTTGATTAGTACTTGATTGATGATTAGGAAGGGTCAAGATGAGTGTTAACTTGATTAAGTGAATTGACGTTAAGTTTGGTTTCATGAGATTTATTTTCCACTTAATAATCTTGTCTTAACTCAAAAATTAAGTTTTCATGATCAAAATTAGGATGAAGGTGATACTCAAGAGAAATGTTTCTAAGCTGACAAGTCTCATGAAAATGACCCAGACTTGCATGATACCAAAAACACTTGTGTGCATCATACCAATTTTTTTATGGTAATTAGGGTAAATATATCATGGTGAAGACATAGGATGTTTCTTTCGAGTTTATTCTATAGAAATTGGTTATTAAGAATCTATGTTATTTACATGGGAAGATACATAAATAAATTGTAATAAAGGTTTGATCAAAAGTGGTTGGGAAAGAGTAGAATCATTAGAACCACTTGGGAGGAAAGTTTTAATAGTGTGTGGAATCATATGTTTCCATAAAAACATCATTTTTATCATTTTGGTTTGTATATTTCATATTCATTCAAGTGTTAATGGGAGGGTGGGTGGGTTCAAATTATCTAATGAGAAAATCCTAATGTTTGGCTTGGTTTAGGGATTCTTCCAAAGATTTTAGATAGAGATTCATAACATGATATTTTAATTTAGGATGAGGAGTGTTAGTTAATAAGTTTTTTAGAAACCCCATTCTATCTAGAAATAGATTTTGACCATACTTTAGAGTGATTTCTACCAAACATTGCAAATTAGTCCTAAAAATCACTGAACATCCTAGTTTTGTCTACACATCATTCATTAATGTTAATGATATTTTTGAGGCATCCCTATTTATTTTATTATAAAATATTAAATAATAACCTCTCAAATATTCATCCTCAGTCACCTTGCAACCTAACAACTGGTCGTTTAGCCTATGGACCCATTAAGGGAGGAAATTGAATAATTATTAAAAGAGAAAATTATAATCAAAATTAATTAACTGATTAAATTAGACAAAATTATTAGATAAATAATATATTTTAAATTAATTAATATCTAAAAATGGAAATTCAAAATATCAAGCTTTTCATCATTGCCTTTATGAGTTGTCAATCTCTCACAAATATCTAAAATATCTAATTTGAGAGCCATGCATACTAAATGAAAATCATAATTACATGTACCCTCCTTAACTCAAATGGAGTTAACTTTAACTCACCTATGGTTAGTTTGAACTCATTCCATGCTTAAATCTTAACATAACTCAACTTAGGTAAGAGTTAACTTTGGAGTCTATAAATACAAGGCCTTACCTATTGATATCTAAGATTTATTAGTGTAATTTTACTATTACAAAATACCTCAAATAAGTTATTATAGTAGTGTTACCATGCCAAATTAACAATCCAAGATAAGACAACCAACTAATCCAAGGTGTTAAGGAGAGGTAGAGCAATGGATCTTCATTGATAAATATTTTTTGAGTACATAGACAAGTAAGTCACTTCAACAAGCCATTTTGGAGATAAAATCAACGTAAAAGGATGATTTCTTTTAAAATATAGTGATGTTTTCATTGTATGTTTGTTACTTATGCTCTCCCTAGTGTCTAGGCTAGAGGTGTTAGTGTTTATTGTGTTAGTTTTGATTGGATTTTATTGACTAACACTTTACTAATCTCCTCTCTATGGATTCCTTGTTCACATTATGGAACACTTGGTGGGACCTAAATCCCACAAAGTTATTCCCATGTCATTTGAGGACTTATTTCTAACATTTTCCATGTCAAAATATTAATGTGCTAACCAAAAAGTGAAAAGTGGAAGCTCATAGATGTTCTATAGGAAATCATGTTTTTGCTCTATATAATTGTGATTTTTCTCTTTTTAGTCATTGTATTTCACTTTGGAGTAGTGATATTTCTTTGTGGAGTCATGATATTCAACTTATGATTTTGCCTTGATAAATCATGATTTTTCCTTGATAAGTAGTGATTTTGATTGATAAATTGTGTTATTATTTTTATTGTTAAGATTTTATCCACAAATATATGATATTGCCTTCAAATTATAGTATTTCCTTCATGATCTATGATATTGCTTAGACAATCATGGTATTGCACTGAAGAATAACAATTTTACACTATATATTCATGATTTTGTGTTAACCCTTGGTTTTATAGGAAATCATGATCTTGCACTTTACACTTATAATTTTGCATTGTATAAATAGTGATTTTTCACTATATAGTCATGTTTTTACACTAACATTTTTTTTTATATGAAGTTGTAGTTTTGTGATAACTAGTTGCATTTTTGTAGGAAAGTTGTGGTATTACTCTATCTATCTAGGATATTACACTATGTGAAAAACATTTGAAATGCAAGAGATAAATTCCAAAAGTCATTTGATTGATTTACTTTAGATTATAAGCATAAGTACCCCCTAACATATTTTCCAAGACCCAAAGACCAAGGAAAGAAATTTTTTAAACATTATAAGATTCAAACTCACAATTAAATTTGGTATTTAATAATATTTTTACTTGGGTCATTTTTCATTGTTCTAAGTTCTTAATCAATTCCAAGGGGTTAAAATTCATATCATATTTTGGTTGGTGCTCTTAAAAAAAACTCACAATCTAGTTAAGTTCCTCACATATCTTTGGCTTAGACATTTATCTCTCACTTTTGGGTTGTGTAACTTAGATTAGTTGCTTACTTGATTTAAAGATTATTTTTGTGCCTAAATTTTAGAAATGGTATATCTTCTATGTGCCTAAATTCCAATGTATTTTTCCAAAGGTCATGTTTATGTTTGAATCCAAATTCCTATATTAAGTAAAAGTGTTTCAAATTTGGTAGATTAATTATCTTACCTTTTAGACCTTGTTTGTGCCAAGTCTAGCTTTTGTGTCATGTTTCCAAAAGACCTATCAAATCCCATTTGTTTTAGACCTAATGTTATTTCAAATTATATATTTTGCATCATGTTTCAAAAATACCTATTAATTCTTATTATCTGAGACCTAGTGTATTTCAAATTCTAACTTTTGTTCTATGTTTAGAAAAGTCCTAGCATTTTACCTTTTGACTTAGACCTAGTTGTTTAAGCCTAGCTTTGTGCTTTGTTCCCAAAGACCTAATAACCTTTATAATTCTTCAACCTAAATTAGAGTTATTTTAAAAACTTTTTTACAAATTTTATAATTCATATTTGTACATTCACTTGACCATTCATGTGAGACATTTGATGTTAGACCATTTTGAACTGAGTTTATCATTGCCTATTTTTGGAGAAACAACTCCATTCCTAGACCTAGTTTTTATACCAAGTTTATACCATTTGTATTTTATACCTTTCTTTGTTTTTTGTATATAACTCTACATATCCTTCATGAAATTTTATTAATTGATTTATATATGTCTATTTACACTTATAGTGGATCCATATACAATTTAGGTTATGATAACATGGTCATGATTAATAACTTTGTTCAAGACCCATATGGCAATGATGTGGTTTGTGAGATGGATCCCTATCTTACCTACACTACTCAATATGGGGAAAAAAATCAAGATCTATTATCACATTATTTGGTTAACACACCTCTATATTCATAAAAACACTAAGATTAAACCATAAAATACCTTGCTAGGATACCATCAGTTGTATATAAATCTCAACAATAACTATATTAAATTATTATGCCATCAATATATGATCCTTATTTTTTTATCATCACTTTCTTGAGAACAAGGATGATGTTTTAGTCATATCCACATAGGTAGGGGCCATGTTTCTAGTAGAATTCCCCCATGAAAATTTACCTAGTCTAGTTAGAGTGCATCTAAACATGAATTATACATAAAACATTGAACATGACTTTACTAGATATTTGCAATCACTTATGCCAATGTCACATCAAAACCCAAATATGATTTTAAAATTAAAGGGCCTCATGGAGGACCACTTTATCCAAATGAAACAAGCATATAAAACCTATATGAATCTAGCATGCAATTTTGATGCCATGACCATGTCAAATGTTCCACTCATAGAGCTAGCTCCTTTAATATGAGTGATAATTGAGTTGATAGGTCAACATAATTTGGGTATAGAACCATTTTTGAAAATCACTTTATTGGGTGACATGTAAAATGGCCCATATATTAAAGACATGACTATGAACTATATATATAACAATGTGCCAAACATGGTGGATAACACACAAGTGTATTCCAATCTAAGCCAAAGTGGTTTAACTACACCAATGAGTAGTGAAAAAAATAAGTGCCTTTATTTAATACCATAAATGATTCATAATGGTAGATGGTAGGAACTCCTATGTCCCAGCCACAATAAGCTACTTATAATCCTCAAATAGCTACTTCATCAAACCCATAACCATAATGATTAAGTAATCAAACACTAACTAGTTTTTTGCCTCAAAAACAAGTAATGAATGTTATTCTACCTCAATAAGTGGAAAATAGAATTATAAAACAACATGCATAGTCTAATATACCACTTTAACAAAGGTAAAACACTACACCACCTTAATAGGGGGAACAAATGTTCCACCTTGATAGGTAATGGAAAACATACCTCTATAGTCATAGACCAATATCATTTTACAATCACAAATGTTGTCTAATAAACAATGTGTGTCTATTGGTCAAATATAAATGTTAAAAGCCTTACAAGTGTCTAGTTCACAATAGGTGTTTATGCAATAAAAAGGTAACACTATCTAAAAAGTACCAATTAGGTAATAATTTTCTTTTACTCAGCATGTGTAGTAGATCTAAAGATAGGACCTTGGTCAACAAGCTCCCTTTATTTAGCCAGGTTTGACTAGTTGGTATCAAGTTCCTACTCAACATAAATAGGCACAATACTTTACCTAAATTCATATCCTTCCATCTCAACCCCAATTCCCTCAAAACCAAGCCTATATATTGAATCTAAACTAGAATATAACCTAATAACTTATGTAATTTTAACAATTACATTCCAATATATGGATTCATATTCCTATTTAGTTCAGCCATCAAAGCATCATTCCATGACAAACCATACCTCCATTATACCATGGTCAAGGTAATCCACCTATGACCACCCAACCACCACCTCAACTATATGTACCATCTAGTTTCTTGGCTCAATAATTCCAAATAATTAAGTATGTGATTGATACAATTCAAGTAGGGAGGTAGACAAAGAAATTGAAGTTAGATGATGTGTGTTCATACCCATTCAACATGGAGTATCTTCAAATACCATTTCCTATATGTTATAAACCACCAAAATTTGATTAATACAAGGGTAAAGGAGACCCTAAGGCCTATTTGATATAATTATTTGTCACTTGTCAACCCATTGATTATAATGACATTTACCTCATTTTATTTCCTTAAAGTCTAGTAGTAAAATCTTTTTAATGCTTCCTAAAAATATCAAAGAATTCTATATCTAATTTTGATGACCTCTCAAACAAATTTGTGAAACATTTCTCCTATAATCTCAAACATGATATTTTAATTATTAGATTTGACTTAGGCCAAGAAAAAGGTTGGTGAAAGATTTAAAATCTAACTATAGATATAGAGAGCTCTTGCTAGTCACTTCACCCATAGCTTACCCAATAAAAAATTAGCCACTATGTTTACTAAAAAATTGCATAGTGAGATATCTTATCATCTAGAGCTTTAGTGGACACATACCTTTAAAGAGATCCTCCAAAAAGGTTTGAAAATATAAAAATATCTTATTAATTAAGGTATTATCAATCTAACCTCCTTGAATAATAAGCATAACCAAAACTAAGGTGCAGGCCTAAGTCAAAAACCTAACCAAATCCATGCACAAGTGTTAGCACCATCCCAAGCTAGTAACTATGAGAAATCTAAGCAGTACAACCATAATAAGAATGTTGTTAGAAATGGAGTAACTAAATCATACCATGTATAAATAGTGAAAACACTATATTCTCAACCTACACTATAAATATAACTTACTCCTCATTAGCAACCTATTTAGCAAGTGTAACCTTTGAAATAACCTAGACCAACTCCACAAATACAACAATTGCCACCTTTGCAAACCCCTTGTCCAAGAAGAAGACTCACTACATGAGTATTTAGTGACCTAGGTAAACCTATCAAAGTAGTGTTTCATAAGATATCCATAGATAATATGATTAGTTGGCTAATTTTGGATCACTATCCAAAGGGTATTCCATATCTAGACTGGTACCAAAAGCATGAGTTCTATGAATACCATCAACTTCATGGGCATAATATACATCACTATGTGTAGTTAAATAACTTCATAGAGAATATGTTGGAAAATGGGGAGTTTATATTGGATAATAGAGCATCTATATCTAATCAAAACTTGGGTATCTACCAAAACCCTTTTCCACAACATAACAATAATAATTAATAACAACAACAATGAAGGCCAAAGCAATAATATCAATAACCATTGCAACAACAATAGAAATATTAGAAGCAAAAACAACAATGTTAACTAAATGGGATGAACCAAGTCAAAATTATTCTAATAACCAATAGACTTACCACATAGTTGCACATGACTACAAAAAAATTATATATCTTATTGTGGGATATTGCTTTTCAACCATCACCATTAATCTTAGACCCAGTTCTATTAGACTAAGACCATTTCCAAAAAATTCCAATCAACCCATATATGTTAGTAATCCTTCCTTAAACTAGGAACACAACCAAGTGAAACATAAACTAGGGATTAATAGTTAAAGACCTTACATAAATAAATCATCATTTCCTTGTAACCATAACCAAGTAAACCATCAATCAAGATTTATCCTATTTATCCCATCTCCATCATCATCAAGATATAATAGTCTTATATCTAGTATTGATTGTGCAATCACGACTCAATAATATAAAATTACCATTTTAGGCCCACAACCTCCTACCAATAAACCAATCTAACCTATTATGTTGGCTATGAATAAGCCATTTACCATTATTAAGGAAAATTCATATGATATTATGGAAAAAATTAAGGAGATGCCCACATAAATTTATATCTTAGATTTGTTATGTATATCTACTATCTGCAAGAACATCCTAAAATAACTCCTAAGCCAATCCCAAGTTCCCAATGACATAACCTCAAATAAATTTAAAGCTTTGGTTGGATATTTACCTCTAGGATAATATTTGACCTTTGAACAAAGTGATATGTCATCCCCTGACCCTCTCTATAAAAATCCCCTATACATATAAGTTGTCATAATTCATCACAAATTTAAACGTGTCCTTATAGACAATAAATTAGGCCTAAATATTATGTCTTCGAATCTCATCAATTTTCTCAAATATATAATAGTTGATATGCTGCTAGAAATAATTACTATCAAATCCTACAATAATAAAGAAAGAGAATCATAACGCACCATAAGCTTGCCAATTATCCTTGGTCCCTTGACACATGATACACTTTACCATGTGTTAGACCTTGACCTATCTTACAATTTTCTTTTGGATAGACCTTGGATACATGAAATTCATGGGATCCCTTCAATGTTGCACTAATGTTTCAATTTCTTGCACTTAGGCATAAAGGTCATTATCAATAGAGATTTGTAGCCATATGAACATTTTAAACATTTGGAGGCTAAGTAAGAAAGTTATAAATACTACTTTGGCCTTGATATTATTCCCAAAAAAACAAAGATAAAGAAATACTTGTCAAATTACTCAAATCCAATTATATAGACCAAAATAGCCATTACTCATATTCACATATGCCTCTTCTTTAAATGTCTAATGCTTTTGTCATCTTAGCCAATCACCAAGGAGAGTATTTAACCCATGACACAATTCACATTTCCAAGCTTCCATACAAACCCAAGTCCTATAGAAGACCTAAAGCTAAGACACCTTGCATGGAATGGTAATGAAAAGGAAAAGATAAACTTCATATTCCATCTCCTATCATTTTCACACCAGCCACTGGCCAAGTACATGACCCACTTGCCAATGATGAGTGAAATTTATAAATTAATGTTATCATAGGTTATTGAATCATCAAAATATGATAAGGATGATGATAGTTATGATATACTTCACATGCATAGAATAGTTTATTATATTCATTTAGGATTTTAGATAATAGAAACATATGAACATTAATTATTATGCATTAATAATGAATTAGGAATAACCAGTATTGCATAGACTAAAATAATGCATTCAAAATATTTATATAAAAAGTAACCAAAACATTACACACGAAAACACATGAAAGGAACATATTAATAAATCACATAGGTAACCATAACTAGTTAAATCTCTATTGATCTCTTTAAAAGTGGAACCCTCTTATTATTACAAATAAAAGTATATATAGACATGTTGAGTCTATGAGTGATCATCTTATTCTAATAATTGGTGGTAAAAATGGAGTGTATTCATATTATATCCTATTATAAGTCATGAAGATATGACAAAATAGACTTATACAATGACAAAATGAGTTTAATAACATGTGAATATCAGATAAATATCACGTGCATCATTACAATATGTGTTCTTCTACAAACATTTTCCTAGATTTAAAATGTTATCTCATCCATAGAAAACATTTTAGGATGTCCAAAAATTGAAAAGTAACTAGAGGATGAAGAAATGGTTAGACCAATAAGATTCACAACAATCACTCAAGGCATCATTTACGGTTTCCACCTTTTACACACTACTTAGCTACCCTTTCAGGTTTTCAACTAAGTATTGTACTAACTTACCACCCTTTGTGGGTTTTAAATATGATATAATAACTAGGTGGACACATTTTATAGGTTTTCAAATAACTTGGCCCCACTTGTCTTATAAAGTCATTCCCAATATAAAATGTTATACAAAATTTTAAAAAGTTTTACTATGTGCAGTACTTAACTTGATGGTTGTAGCATGGGTGTAGATGATGATTGATGAAAAGAGTTAGGAATATGTATCTTTTCACCAAGTTTTGATCTTCTAGAGCTATGAAGTTAGCCTATATATAGATGTATTGATAATCTGGGTAGTTGTGCTAGTGAAGGGAGTCAGATCCATTTTGTAGGAATTCTAATCCATCATCACTTCTTGGATCAATCACAGTAGGGTGAAAAATGAAGCATGATAACCCATGATATTATTGATTTTTAAATCATCCATTATGCTTAAGGTTTCCTTAGTGTTAAAAACCCTTGTATGTATTTTTCCATTTAGTTTTTCCATATTTTATGCATGTCATTGAGTTTGGAGGCCGATGAAGGATATGCACAAAAGTTGACTCTACTAATTTATAAGATTGTCATGTACATTTTGCCTAGAATTTAGTGAATCTTGGAGTGATCTATCCTTCTCCACCCTAGTGGTAGTGTGGCTAGGCATGGTTACTTTGGTGGTGGTGGCCTTTATAGATTTTATGATAGAACTAGCTAAGGAGGTATCAAGTTGGTACTTCTAGTCCAACAAATTATGTGTGAACTATTGAGATTGAAGTGTGGTAGCATCAATAATTTATTAATAATATTATATTAGTATGATTAGTGTTGAAGCCTTAACCTTGACATCCTAACCCTATGTTTTGATTGTGCAACATTTTTGTGTTGTGTACTAGTCTTTTGTTAACTCAAAAACTAGTGTATTGAGTTTGTGCAGTTGGACATTACTTGGTCCCCAATTTATTAAGTGACCAAATTTGGATAAGTGTCCTAAATAGGATTGTTATTTTTATATAATCAATCCTTTAGAATGAAATTTTTAGCCTTGGATTTATTGACCTCTTACTCTATCGAGGCAGCCTTATACACAATAGAATCTTGGAATGTTGTAGCACCCTTTAACTACTTCTTTAATGGTAACTAGGAGACATCAAACAAGGCTTCTTGATGAAATGGTAATGATGCCAAAGTTCCTACAATCATTGAAGAGTTGGTTCATGGCATGGTCTCAAGTGGAAGTGATAATGTGGTTTATCTATCAACCATAGCTGGAACATCCCATAGTCAGGCTCTTCCTAAAGGTAAATCTACTTATTATGTACTTATTGGAGCTACGAGTTAATATTATTGTTGTTATTGATAGCCTAACCTAGCTTGTTATTATTTAGGAACTTTTTATTTTTGTGTCATAGCCTATTCTTTAGGATTCACTTACTCCATAGCATCTTCATCTTGTTTTATCTTGGCATCTTCTTCTACCTTATTATTGAGATCATCCTCGATAACTTTCTTTTTCTCCTATTACTCCTATTTTATATTATGCACATGTTATTCTTAATTTTTATATTCTACAATTATAACATTCTACAATTAGATTATTTTTTCAAGGCTTCATATTCTTATTTTTTATTACTCTTTATAGCTTAATTGTCTTGTTATGCAAGAGTGGCATCCTTTATAACCTTCTTTTCATGTGATACTATATCTTGTTGTTGTTTATCTTCTTATTCCTTAGCCTTAATAGTGAGTGAAAACTCTTTTCTTATACTTTCTGTCCATTTTATTATGGTGAACCTCTTTTGCCTTATTGGACACCTCAAGAGCCTTTTGTCACTCAGGTTCTACATCTTAAGCCTTTTTAATAAACTCAAATTCTTTATCTTACTGACTTACTTGTTGAGATTTTTTTTATTGGGCTTGTTCCTTCTAATGTTTATTTTCCTCTTTTCTAACTCATTTTTATATTGTGAAAGATCCTTCCTCCCATCAAGCCTATTATTTTTTAGTTGTAATTTGTTCTGGTATGAGCTCTTTAACCTCTAGGGCTTGTTATGAAGGTGGTAAATCACTTATCTAGACCATGGAGATGGAAGCATGTGATTTATTTCACCCCAAATTAACTAACCTACATTTTGGTGGTAATGATTTCAAAGAAGGAGAATGTTATACTTCTTATTATGTGTCTATCTTGTCAAATGTGCATTTTTCTAGGGAAGGATAAACCTTAGCCTCTCATCTAGTTTTGGGTCTATGCACTAGGGACTCCCATGGAATTTCTAGTAGTGTCATAAATATGTTGATATCTTTAAAAGTGGTAGAAGGTTGTTTTTGGGAGAGATTAACCCTTCTTTACATTTGTTCATCTTCCTCTTGCATAGTGTCAATAACAATAGATGTAATGCGTGGTAGTAGGTCTACCTAAAGACTTGGTATGACCTTCTTATGTAATTATACCATGCACACTAACTTCTAAAATAATAATTCCTTCTCCTCATTTTCATATTATACATCATTTTCCATATTTATAACCATAACTTGGTAAACCTCTTGCTCATCCATTCCCATCTAAAGTAGGTCATAGGAGCTTGTAATTTGGGGCACCTTAGGGTCATCTATCTAAGTTGTGGTGATCATCATATTGTGTTTTAGTGGAGGTGACAATGGTTATTATTTGTTAAATAGCTTAAACTTTCCTTTTTACTACTATGAGGTTATGGATTTTGGTTATTGTTATGCTGAAGGGACTACTATGCCAGGTGGTATGTTTTGGAGTAGTGTTTCACACTTGGATGCATAGGAATTTTGTTTGGTGAATTCATCTTGCACCATATAGATGGTAAAAAATTATGATATGGGTCCAAATGGTAACCTCAATATTTCATGAATGTGTATTAACACACATTTTAGGATCAAGGTGAGAACATTATGTTGTCCTAAGTATTACATGACATCTAATGACACTCAAGGATTTGTAGTAATAAGATCCAAGAACTCCTCCCACCATGTCTTTAATTTTCCCTCATGTGATAGGGAACTATGATCATGTGTCTAGATCAGGTTATAGAATTATTTCACTAGATAATAATTAGTGTCAAGGTGCACCTTTCCTTTTGGGGACTTTTGTTGGGTGAAACACAATAGAAAAATGAGAAATTAGTACTATAAGGTCTGCTTGAAATTCATGTGGCACTTATCAATGTTTATGATTAGCTCATGTGTAAATTATTCAAGACAATTTAACTATTCATGTTAGGGGATCATGTGATGTGGAATGTCCACTTCCCCTTTGGGAGTTTGATTTACATACTTGGTGTTCTGCTAGAATATTTATATGATGCACTCAACCAAGATGCACACTAGTTCATCTTGAATTTCTTCATTTGGGACTCTTATAGACCCTCAAACATATAAATTTCTAACCTCTTAAAGTATGGGAGGCATTCTTATCTTTTATGGAGTAAGAGAATCATCTTGCATAAGTATGACTAGACCCATTGCTTTAGTATTGATGAATATAATGGTGTTGAGGCTGATATAAATGTTATCATCATTGTAGCACCTGAGAAATATTTACACAATATCCCACAAGTCACCAAAGTTGGGAATTTAAAGTAGGTTCTCAATGTATGTGTTCTAGAATCGATGCGGAACTTCAAGATCTAGTGGTTTCACAACATCTACAGGATCTAGTTAGAATAATTTTTTATATATCACTCAGAGGTAATCAAATGGCTCCAAAACACTAAATTTTGTTTTAAAAATCATAATTTTTATTCCCATTAATTCATTTTGAGCATCTATCAAGCTACTAATGATTTATGATCTTTAAATAGTGAAATTGAACAACTTTTAGATTTATACATAATATAAATTAGCTTGGTTCTTGAAACTTTAGCTCATGAAAATATTTTCAAGATTAAAATTAAAAAGTGGTTCACAACCTTATTCCTTTATATATATCATTCCATTTGGTTTTCATGTAAATTTCATGCTAAGGTGTCTATTTGATATCAGTGTGAATGTTGATGTGGCAAATATTATCTGATCTAGTAATTAAAGAAGTTAGTCATTAGTGTATACATCAAGATATGTTTTTATATTATTTGTTGTATGTACTAGAGTATTAATGGATGATGTTGAGAAACCACTAATTATGTGAATATTAGTTCAATCAAACCTTGGATCTAGCATAAACTTCTCGGAGATGACCTATTAGAGGTACAATCACTGATAGGGGGTGAATCAGTGGGCCTTTATATTTCAATTTAAATTTCAATCCTTTAAAACTATTAAACAATCCACATATATCAACTTGGTCAATAAAAATTAATAAGAGATCTCATTCATTTAATGTATATACAAGATTAAACACATAACACATAGTTCCTGTGGGAAAACCTCATGGGGAATAAAACCCACTCTCAAGCCTATAACACATGGACTACTTATTTATAAGAAATTAAAAACAAGAGAATGGTCAACTCCTTTAGACCAAAAAAACTTGATCAAATCCTCCTAACCAAATGCCTTTAGTGAAACACATATTTCAAAAGGAACAATTTCCCCTAAGGAATATCAAGTCCTTTAGACCCTTTTCTAAAATGAACATATCCATCTTAAAATTAATGTATTTAACACCTAATGATGGATATATGATTATCAATCTTCACCTTCTCAATAATAAATCTATCACCATAACATTTCTAGTTGACCAAAGCACATTACATACTTGAACCAATACACAAATATCAATTAGGACACATTACATATCCCAACTAACCCCACTCTTCAACTCTTCACTCACACATAATATTTAAACCTACAACAACACTATTATGACATCAAAAATATGACCAATAGGTCATGCACACCATCATCAACCTACTATACCCTTCAACTCATACATTGGGCACACACAACCTTTACCTTTCCTTTGCTCACCATACAAACTCTCTCAAATAGCTTCTTAAGCACACTTACTCGTTCTACTTATTATAGATTTATTAGGTCCAATAACCTATGTGATCACCTTCATCACCTTGATCAAACAAGCATATCTAATCTTATTCACTCTATAATGATATTCAATGACTTTTACCTTATCTTTCAAAGTTTATCTCCTTTGTTTGACTCCAACTCCACAAGCCTCTCTCAAAAATATCTCAAGTCTAGAAACCAACACCTTTGGTTTTACTATTTATATATCATTCAAGAATTATCAAGTCCATAATATTTCCTTATTGGCCACAATACATGCCTTCACCATTAAGGCATCTTACATGGGTCACACATAAGCACAACTCTTTCAAAATAAGCCTAAGTCACTTTTTAAGTCCTATGGATACCTATTCACCTTTTTTATAATTATCAAAGAAAATTAAGAACATAATACCACTTTAAAATTCATGTTTCCACTTTTTATTTCCCCTTGGACATCCTTAAATTATCATAGTTAACTCTTCTCCCTTTTGTATATGCTCAAACAACTCAAACATTGTAGTACACATGAACATCATGAATAAATACATAATCAACTTCTCAAGCATTTTTCATACTAGATATGATAGGTTAAACTGTAATAATGCTCATAGAATATACTCATGGAGTCTACAATAGTCCTTAATATCTAATTCATCAAGATATATCGAATTGGTATCAAAACAAACTTGAACATCCTTCTCGAGTCAATTTTAAAACATATACAAAAACACAATCAACTTTAAACCTTCATAAATTTGACTATACAAACTCTTATATATTTGAATCTATATTGACATATTAACTTGGAGTCCTCTACAAATTCACTTTTTACACCATGATAAAATTTTGCATAGATCGAATGATATAGACAAAATATAAAGCATTAATTTTTTCTGTTTTTAAATTCAAATATTCAAAAGAAAATGGTCTCAATTAAACCTAAGTTACTTTACTTGAATATCATGTACTCATTTCTTAGACCAATCACACACCATTGATATTATTTTAAGTAAATTGACCTTTAACTTTCAATTCTCATCATTGGATCTTCATCTTGACTACTTGATTTAATGTGCTTCATCAATCTCCTATATGTAGCTCAGACTTTATCTCTATTTGACATTAAACATCAAACACTTGTCCTCATCTGGCTTCTTCCAGACATCTTGGAATGAACACACTCTATGATAATTTTCTAAAGAACTTGATCTTTTCTCTATTTAATCATCAAACACTTTGACCCATTTGACATACTATGCACCATAGATCTATATGTACAAACTCCCACTAATTTTTGATCCTTGAAAGAAGCTCGATATTTATCTAATCTAAATATTAAGCATCAAAAAATTGGAACCATCTCATATCATATTGATATCTTGCATTAAATACACTCTGTTGATGTTACTCTAACTTTACCTTGTGCAAATTTAACTATGGGAACCTTTGCAACCTGTCTATAAGGTCAACTTTATACCTTCATATCTTTTGCTTCACTCAAACACATTAAAAAATTTGGATCATATGAACTAGGAAAAATGATTATCAAACCCATGTGACCATTTCTTCCTTAAATTTCCACACATGAGATATATAACATAATTAATATGTTCACTCATACTTTTTTACCACATAGCCAACTATGTCAAAAACTTATCTAGAAGGCTAACTTTGTACATGCATATCATTTGATGCACTTCATTGCATGACCTAAAATTTAGAAGAAATAAACTAGGCATAAAAGTGAACAAACCCATATGATCAAATTCTCCTCACACCTTCACACATGTAAAATATAAAAACATAAAAATTCCTAATCCACTTTCCTTATCACATTGCAAATTTGGCTAAGTATGGGAAAACAATATCAAAATGCCTGGGAACCCAACTTTGCACTTACATATATTATGTTGTGCTTAATATTATGACCTAATATTTAGTACATAAAAAATAGGTGAAATTTTTATCACAACTATATGACCAACTCCCCTTGAATCATCCACATGTGGCAATGGTGATGTCAGCAAACTACCTACTCAGATTTTATACCACTAGACCCAAAATGTCTAAATTGAAACAATGATCAACTAGATAAAAACTACACATGCACATAAGTACTCAAAGAATATAAAAATTATTATACGACACCATTCACATTATCAATAATCCATACTCATCCCTGAATATATTTAACCATGCTAAAATTAAAGATCAACCAAGCTTCCTTTAAGAATACTAGGATAAAAACATTACAAACTTTGTCATTATCACTTACGCTATTAAGGAAATTCAACCACTCACCAAGAAACCTCCATGATATCATCATGACATCATTGAAAACTCCCCAATATGACCATTATTGGTGAATATATTGGTTGATGTGACTTGATCATACATTTCCTAGACTTAATTACTTTCTTTCACTCTTAATGACATCAATAATGGTGCACCAAACTTCTTCAGTGCATAAATTATTGGAGGTACAATAATTGAGAGAGAGGGGTAAATTAGTGATGCAAGATATTTAAAACTTAAAATTTAATCCTTTTAAACTCTTAATCAATGACCATGAGCATTCATAAAGCATACAAGATGTTCATAATAATGAATAAGCAAGATTACATATATAACACAAGATCTACATGGGAAACACTCTTGGGGAATAAAACCCAGTGTTAAGCATGTAAACACATGGAATACTTGTCCTATAAGATGATAAAAAACATGAGACCTTTTAGTGAAGCACCCACTTCACAAGGAGCACCCACCCCTAAGTATGAACAAGCAACCACTTCTTTTAGATGTTGAGCACCTACAAAACATATTATTAAATCAACTCTATAATTTTGATTACAGACCAATCTAATTGTAGACACAATGTATAACACTTTCTTTTAACTCATCACACTCACTCAAAGTTGCTCATATAAGTAATTCATCTAAAATAACCCTTTTGGATATATCTAGTCTTATTTATTAGTCCTCAATCTACTCTATACTTCAGTCCATCCACTAAAGACACTTTCTTTGATCTCTTTCCTTTGCCTCTATCATCTTCTCTCTCAACACATACATATTCATGTCTAGAAACCATTGCCTTGGTCTCCACTATTTATAGCATCTTCATGCATATCACCATCTAGGTTAACCATAATACTTGCTTTAACCCTTAATACATCTTACATATCTCAATATCATCCTCACTGGTTGGCCATAGTAACTACGGATCATAGTTAAGTAGATATGCCTTTCAATTATGCCTTGGTATCCCTTATAGGTCTCATGGAGGCCTATTCACCCATTTAACACTTAATCAAGCTAAATAAGAACATAATATCACTTTAAAATATATGGGTACACTCCAAATGACCTTTGTGACTTCTATAGGTGGTTACTCCCACTAAAACACTCTTTTACTAAAGCAAAATTTGCTCAAACAATATTTTGTACATAGAAGCACCATGAACAAATAAAAATTAAACTTAGAATATCCATAAATTTGAACTTGTAAACATTCAAACCTTATAAATATATTTTATGGAATATCCTCTAATTTATTTACAACTTTGCTTTTTATTGCATCAAGAAATTCATCCTAGATCAAAAGATATGGATTAAATACAAAGCACTAGCTTTCCCTTGTTAATTTTAATTTTATTCCAATGGTCATTGATTAGCTATTAAAAATAAAGCATGTTGACCTCATCTCATGATCCCTAGAAATTTTTACCAAATACACACCATCAATCTCCATAGATCATATTGGTCTTTATCTTGTAATGCTCATAGTTGATCTTCGATTCAAACTCCAATAATTATACCACTTGGTAGCTCTACATGCCTTCTATGCACATTGACTCTTTAAATCAATCCACACCATCAATCTCTATCTATATGAACAATCACAAACCATTGATATTTTTTCCAAGATCCATGAATGTGACACATGATTTTAGCACATTCATTCTTTGACATATTAACTTTTACATGCAACATTGGATCACAATATGTGATTTAACAGGTACCATTAGATATACTAACTAATTAACCTCAGACTTTGACATAGTTAAACTTAACTACCTCTAGACCATCATAGTATATAAGATAAGCTTTTAAGGTTTATAACTTGAGCTATAAAACACTTCAAGAGATTAAATATTTGGTGTACTTTCTTGGCACTATAGACAACATCTCCATCAAATCATTTGACCTTAGTTGAACTTATGAGAACCTAAATTAATTGTAAATACTTACTAGATCAATCATATCTATATGATGTGTAGTGATGTTATAGATTTTCTTAAGCTAGAATATGCCTATTTCTCATTCCAAACTATCAAGTGACACACCATAACTTCACCAAGATATCTATGAATGCCTCATAACTTCTTATTTGTCCTTATATACCTTTAAATGTGCAATATCTCTCCAAGATATCAAACATAACTTATTTGTCATTAATACACTAGAACCATATTATCTCTTTAACATCAATGACAACCTAACATTAATGACCATGATTAACAATCTCCCCATTTGTCATTAATGTCAAAACACCCTCAAAATGACTTTATTTGAATAATGACTTCATTTTAACTCCTTCATTCTGATCTTTCTCCCCCTTTGACATTAATAACAAGGGGTCTTTTCCTCAATATGTAAACAATCATTCTTCAAAATCATGTAAGCATTAAAATACTATTTAATATTCCCAAGATACATACTTTCAAGCATATGAATCAATTGCTCCCATTTTGACATACATTAATATAAACTTGGACTTGTATGATCCTTGGACCTAATAAACTACTCATAGAGCTTAGAAATCTTCCCCCAACATCATGCACCATTATATTTCATTTTTTCTTTGACATATACCAATATAAATTTGGGATTTTCTAATCCTTAGAACTTACTTTGATCATGCTGAAGATATAATACCTTGTCAAAATACATGACTTGGTTTGATTAAGTCATCATGTCAATCTTCTTGAAAACAAAACTATAGTAGACATCTTCACACTTCTACCATGACTACAAAAAAATTACATATGCTCCCCCTTAGTCAATTCATAACTTTCATATTATAAAATTTATAAATAACATACCTTTATACTGATTGGTAATTTGATCATTACCTAAAACACATACACTTGCTTCCACACATGACAGATGTCTCTTAAGAAGCATAGGTAGAGACACCCACTTATCACAGAGGGAATAAAGATCCCAAAACTTAGGAGACTTCCATATCTCCATGCTTTTACGTGACTTATAGTCCTTACTCATCTTTAGATTGACTTTGAGTTCTCAACCTTATTCCTTTCTTTTATCTCAAGATCCTGCTTGGTTTCCTTGTCCATTTAGGCATATAAGGCTTGTCCCTTGATATTTGAATTTGTTCCCTATTATGACATGGAAAATATTCCACTTTGAATCTTTTTTTCATTTACCCTTCTAGGCATCCATTCATTCAGACTCCTCTTCATGATAGGATTGATAATATTTGAAGTAGAATACTGATTACTCTTGTAGAACCTTGCTATGTGACATCTCTCATGACATTTGAAACAAATTAGGTTTCTCATATTGCACATACCTTGTGATTGAGACATATTATTATTTATTTTAGTTTCATGAATTTGTTCATGTACGTGATCATTTGGTCTCCTAATGAAGATATTACAAAACTTTGTAATATGACCAAACCCTTGACACTTGTAGTAAAAGATCTCATTATTTCCTTGTGAAACTATTGACTATCTTGAGTGATGATGTTCTTCATGATTTTCATTTTATTTCTCATATTTCCATGTAAATTCCTTCCTTGAGTATCTTTTACAATCTTTTGACCTATGACCAAACTGATAGCAAGAGTAATAATGACCATTGATATTTGCATACCTCATAGAATTTGGTTGTCTGATCTGATTTGCCTTCATTATACTAATGCCTTCATTTCTTGACTAATGATTGATCTTAAAATTTTTATTGTCCTTGTTCACATCATCCTTTATCTTGTATTGAGTTACATGAATTTTTTCTTCTTTGTATCCAAGACTAGTTCTATCACTTACATGATTTTAACTACTTAGAATATTGTCAAGATAATTTGAGCTCTTTTCAAACCTCATAAATGACTTCACCTTAAAATATTTCTTATCTAACTTATTTTTCAATGACTCAATTTCAATCACATACCTTGAATACTCATCTTCTTTAGCTTTCAGGATTGTAGACATATTTTTCAATTGACTATTGAGATGTTTGATAGTATCTTCATCTTCCCTGGTGTCATCATTCAATATTGATTTAAACACACTAAATTTCTCTTCATAGTCCTTGATTTTTGACATCATCTCTTTGTTATTTTTATTCTCAACCTTCATATCTTTAGCAACATTGATCAATTCATCCTTATTATCTAAGTCATCATATGTATATTTTTTCATTGCTTGATTTAGTTTCATTTACAGAGACTCTATCCTTAATTAATACATGATGCACTCTCCACCCTTAATAATTAGTTATTAATTAAGATTAAAAACCTGAGTTTCAATATGTTGAGTGATCTCATCATTCTCCTTGACTTAATTACTCAAGCTTACTTCAAAAAGTCTAATTTTCTCCTTATAGGATTTGATCAAGGAATCTTGTTTACTATTCTTTCTTTGTATTAGCTTCATTTCTTCCATTATATTTAGATATTTATCTTTAAGAGTGACTTTCCAATCTTATTAATCTAATATATCTTTATCAAATAATACTCTACTTAAGTAACATTCAACTTCATCATCACTAAAAGCTATGAATAATGTCTCCATGTCATTGTTATGAAAAGAATCATCACTGTCATATGTGTTTACTTATTCTAAGATGAGTTACTATTATCTTCATGGTAAGGATCTTACTACCTTTAAACGATTCCTAATTTCCATTTATCTTATTGAAGAACTTTATGTTCTTGTTAGAATCCTCAAATTTATTATGTTCATCCTTATCATATTCCTTATCAGTATATTTGTGTTCAGACTTGTCTCTACTTAGACATCTAGTTGTAGAATGACCAGATTTACCACATGAAAAAAAATTGAAAATAAGTTTTCCTTCATACATACCTAATCCTACATTCAAATTTCTTGTAATCATGACTTCAAGTTATTTTTCATTGAGATCAAAGTCTTCAAGACTTAACTTATTCTTCTTAGATTTTATCTCCTTGATCACCTTGAAGGTTTATTCCTTTTTGCAAGGTCTATCCTCATAAACTCTCATCTCATAGGTAGTAAGGATACCATGCAGTTCATCTATATTCATCTGACCTAGATTATGACTCTCTTCCATAGTAAAAATCTTTGAATCAAACTTGAGTGTAGGATTCCTTAATACCTTATGTAATATGGTAGCTTCATCAGTGTCTTCTTCAAGACCTTTGATCATGTTTACTAATTCATCAACCCTTAGAAGATAGGATGCCACAATATCTTCTTCCTTCATTTTAAGACCTTCAAATTACCTTTGATAGGTCTACAACTTAGCTAGTTTTACCTTAGAGTCTCTTTTATAGATAGTCTATAATTTGACCTAGATTTCCTTGGTAGACTTGTAATGGATCACTTAGGTGAGCATAGCCTCGGATATACCACATATGATAGAATTCATGTATTTATAATTATTCTCACACAACTTCTTGTTAGCATAACTATTTTGAGGAGTAGTTGGTGTAGTGTAACTATTCATGATAAATTGCCAAATATCAAAACCTAGAGACATAATGTATGTCCTCATCCTTATACTCTAGAATAAATAATTTGACCCATTAAACAATGGTGTTTACTTTTTAGAGAAACATTTCATCTATTGACTTTCCATATGTACATTAGATCACCTTCAAGTGGTTAAAATTTCAAAGAAGGTCCTTCTCTGATACCAATTATTGGAGGTAAAAACAATGAGAGGCGGGGGTGAATTGGTGATGCAAAATATTTCAAAATTTAAATGTAATATTTTCAAACTCTTAATCAATGACCAAAATAATTCATAAATAATAAAATATTTTCATAATAATTAATAATAAAGTTCACACATATAACACAAGATCTATGTGGGAAACCCTCTTGGAGAATGAAACCCACTCTAAAGCCTGTAAACACATGGACTACTTATCCTATAAGATGATCAAAAATATGAGACCTTTTAGTGAATCACCCACTTAAAAAATTTCACCCACCCCTAAGTATGAATAGACACCCACTTTTTATAGATGTTAAGCACCCACACAACACCTTTGTTAATCAACAACTCTAGAATTATAAATGTAAACCAATTTGATTGAAGACACAATGTATAATACATTTATTTCAACTCTTTACACTCACTCAAACTTGATCATATAATAAATTCATCCAAAATAACCCTTTTTATGTCTCTAGTCTTCTTCACTCATCCTCAATATTCTATATAATTCAATCCATCTACTGATCACACTTTCTCTTATCTCTTTCCTTTGCCTCTATCTTCTGCTCTCTCAACACATACATATTCAGGTCTAGAAACCATTGCCTTTGTCTCCACTATTTATAGAGTATTCATGCATATCACCACCTAGGTTGGCCATAATACTTTATTTAACCCTTAAAACATCTTACATATCTCAATACCATCCTCATAGGTTGGCCATAATAACTATGGGTCACACATAAGCAATTACACCTTTCAATTAGGCCTTAGTAGTCCTTATATGTCTCATGGAGACCTATTCACCCATTTAACAACTCATCAAGAAAATTTAGAACATCATATCACTTTCAAATACATGGGTCCATTCCATATAACCATTATGAATTATATAGGTGATTACTCCTACCAAAACACTCTTCTACTAAAGCATAATTTTCTCAAACAATATTTTGTACATAAAATCAGTATAAACAAACAAACATTAAAATTTTAAGCTCCATAAGTTTGATTTTATAAACATTCATACCTTATAACTATATTTTATGGATGTGCATTTAAGTCATTTACAAAATTTATTTTCACTTCATCAAAAAATTCATCTCGAATCAAAATATATAACTTAAACACTAAGCACTAGTTTTCCTTCATTAATTTGAATATTCAAATTCCAACGGTCACTGAGCAACTATTAAAAATAAATCATGTTGACCTCATCTCGTGCTCCTTGGAAACTTTTACCAAATACACACCATCAATCTCTATGAATTAGCTTAGTCTTTATCTTGCAATGTTCACCATTGATCTTCGATCCAAGCTCCCATGATTGTGCCACTTGGAAGCTTTGCATTCCTTCTACACATATTGACTCAACTCGACCCACACCATAAATCTCTATCTATATGAACACCCATGAACTATTGATATTATATCAAATATCTATTAATGTGACACATGTTTTTAGTATATTTATTCTTTGACATATTGAATTTTGCACATGCCATTGGATCATAATCTATGATTTAACACACACTTTAGATATACTGACTAGTTGACCTTAGACATTGATGTAGTTAAACTTGATGATCTATATCCCATCATAATCTATAAGAGAAACTTTGAAGGCTTATAAATTGAGATAAAAAACACTTCAATAGTACAAATCTTCAAAGTACCTTCTTGGAACTATAGACAACATCTCCATGAAATCCTTTGACCTTGGTTGACTTTATGAGTACCTAAATTAAGTACACAAACTTGTTAGTTCAATCATATCTACATGACATGTAGTGATGGTATATATTATCTTAATCTAGAAGATTCGTGTTTCTCATTCCAAAATATTAAGTGACATACTAAAATTTCACCAAGACATCTATGTATGCCTCACAACTTATTATTTATCCTTATAGCCTTATAAGTGTGCCATATCTCTTCAATCTAACAAACACAACTTATTTGTCATTCATGCACTAGAACCATATGTTCTCTTTTTCATCAATGATAAATTAATATTAATGACCATTCTCAACATGATTAACACATGATATACTTATTATTTTGGTTCTCAAAATATATTAAAGAGATCATCTACAACCACACACACACACACACACGTAGACAAAAAGAAACACACGTAGACAAAAAGATACACACAAAAAATATACAAAAATGGGAAATCTAATCTACTCGGTGCTACTCAGTACCCACCCATTTGGAAAAAGAGATAAATTAATATTATTTGTATTAGGGCTTAAGCCTCTAGCCATTCACCCATCCTGGAAAAATAGTTCCTTGTATATCTCTCAAAAATGGTTCTTACTATGATATTTCATGTATAACATAAGGCCCTTTCCATATAATCTATGATTTACCCAAGAATACTCTAAAGTGACTGTCATATAACAAAACTGGTTGATCTTTGTGAAATTCCTTATGGTGTAGATTCCTGTTATGCCATGCCTTCTAGTTTTGCTTATGAAATTTCTATGTTTAAGATTCTCTATGTTGATATTCATCCATCCTATTCAGTTAGATAATATTATTTATGATAAACTCTTGATCTCGTAATCTCATAATCATTGTAATGCACATACTAGGTACCAAGTATTCATTTGGCATTGTTGCTTTAGGCCCATAAACCAACTAAAATGGAGAAAAACCTATAAGCCTCTTATAGTTCACATCATAAGCCCAAACAATTTCAAGAAGGTGATCTTCACAATCATCCCTCTTGACATCACATGCTTTTATCAACATCTTACCTAACACTTTATTAGAAGCCTCAGCTTGGTTATTATCTTGTGGATGGTACATAGTACTTTTATGATGAGAAATCATAAATTCTTCAGTAAGAGCTTTGATAGTATTATTCAATAAGTGTGTCCCTTGATGATCAAAAATATTGATGGGTCATCTACACCTTCTGATGATATTCTCATGAAGAAAATTTGTTGCATCCTTGCCCCATAGTTAGGTGTCATAATAGTTTCAACCCATTCGGTAAAGTAATCTATCATAGTAATAATATACTAAGTTTTGTTGCATTTACTTAGGGGATTGATAGGCCTTAAAAAATTGATGCCCCAATATTCAAAAGGTTATTTGGATAACAAAGGTTATAAAGTCATTTCATATTTTTGCAGTGGAATACCCATTTTTTGACATACGTCACAATGTTGCACTACTACTCTATATGCATTCTAAAAAAGGTTTGGCCACCATAACCCACTCTGTAATAATTTTCTTATAGTGGCTTCTCTAAAAAAATGACCTACTATTCCTTGATGTTACTCCTATAAGAGTTATGATCATTAATGTTATATAACTACCCTAAAAATTACTTCATCCTTCCCTAAATGATACAAGAACCCATTTATAATAGTATATGGCAATGTTTTGGTGATAAAATACTTCATCTCTTTTTTGATAGTGCATAGGGAGTACTCCTTATTCTAGGAAATTATCAATTAACATAAAATTATCAAATATCACATAAACTCAGAATAGATGGGCATTAATAGAATCTTTGTATAGTTCTTTTGGTTCTTCCCCATTTTTGGTATGACTAAAATGATTTGGCCCAACATTTTATCTAACTAGCTTGATGTTGAAGGAAAATTAGAATTCATAAAATAGTATCAACCATCTTGAAATATGTCTTCTGAGCATATGCTTATTGATAAGGTAGTACAGAGCTTGATGACACATGAAAACTTTAAATAGTGTCATAAGAAGATAGTGTCAGAATTTATGTAGTGAAGATATTATATCTAGTACTTCTCTTTCAATAGCTATGTAATTCTTTTCTGTATTAGACAATTTTTTTTTATTTAAAAATTAATGGGGTGGTCAAATCCACCTTAACCTAACTACACAAGCATAACACTAATTGTGATACCTAAAGAATCAATGTGCACATGAAAGGGATTACTATAATCTAGAAATATGATAATAGGCATAGTGACCAATCTCTACTTTAATTTTATGAAAGTTACTTGACACTCATAAGTCTAGATAAATTTTATACCTTTATGTAGCAAATATTCCAATAGAGATGAAATAGATGCATATCACTTGATAAATTTCTGATAACACCCTATATAGCCAAGAAATGATCTCACTTTGGTGGAACTAACTAGTGGAAGCATACTAAGAATGATTGTAATTTTGTCTTAGTCCACCAAAATCCCTTCATTGCACACTACATGACCTAAAATAACACTAAAAGGTGTAAAAAATAAGCATTTTTCAAATTCAGGGCAATGCATAGAGATTAGTAGCATTCTAACATGAGGCACAACTTGGATCAAATTTTCTTTAATCAAAGAGAAGATTGCCCAATCACTTAGATATAATTCTAAAAATTCATTAATGAAATGCTTAAATGTAGTCATTACTTCTCTAAAGAAACCTATAGATGCATTCTTGAGGTCAAAAGGCATTACATTATATACAAAGGATCCCCATTCTATGGTAAAAGTTTTTTTATCTCTATCTTCTTCTATGATGGATATTTTTTGATAGGCACTAAATCCATCTATGGAGTAAACTTCATGACCTTTGATATATTCCAAAACTTCATCCATTAAAGGAATCAAAAATGGATCATTCACACATGCATTATTCAAAATTTGATAATCACCACATACTCTAATCTCCCCTATTTTCCTAGGCTACACTACCATGGGACTAACCCAATCTTCCTTCTTTATGGGATATATTATACTTCTATCTTGTATTTTATCCAACTCAACCTTCACTTTCAACATCATGTTTGGTTTTAAATTTTATGGTCATTTATTTATGGGTCATGGACACTCCTTGAGTTAAATATACATTTCCCTTAGGGATGGATCTACTCCTCTGACTTCTAAAAATTTTGTGAGAAAAACATCATAATAATCTAGTAGGAGTTGCATATCTTCTGAAACTTTGGATTTAGTCTAGTAATCACCTATATGTGCCAATTTATGAATATCCTAACTTTTGATGTTCTCCACATGATTTTTAATAGGTTGATGATAAATCTTGATATTTTTCTCGCTAATAGATTCTTGTATAATTCTTTGCCCATCCTATTCTAGAATCTATATGTTGTGTTGCTTTTTTAATGCAATGGGGTCTGTGACTAGATATTTTAATGGTTTTATTGGTTTTTCATCTTTAAATAAATTAGTTAGATAGATATCACCATCAATATCTGAATCTTCAATTTCCTCCTCTTCATTCTATATTTGGTGGCATGGTTGCATAATATATTATTCTTCCATCTTCGCATCTTTATATTTTTATAATGATATATTTAGATCATAGGTTACATTATTATGTGTAGTAGACTTGGTCATGGTGCTTAAATATTTTTCACACCCATGGCATACAAAATTTTTGATTTTTAATAATGCATTATGAACCAAAGGATTATCATCTTCAAACACAAAATTCTATATCAATTTTCTCTACACCTAATCCCAATGCTTTCTCTCCCTCCAACATTATTGGTGCATATACTAAGATTATGGTAAAGGGGTAAGTGTATAATGAAATATATGAACCCAATACTTAGGTGCCATATGTTCTTCAATCTAGACCTCAACACATTTATGGATACGGATTACAGGGCACTCACCTTATTGAAAGTAAGGCCAATTAATTCTTATGACCTATGATAGTTAAAATATGCTTCTCATAATTTCACATGAATCATCCCAATTGAGCTGGTTATCTATATAAATTATCCACCGTGTCACTACAACTCCCTTTAAAGCATAATTCAAGGGACTAACCCACTAACTAATAGTAGGCACATAAACTTGTAGGTACAAAATGAATTGATTGATGTATTTAGTCACATAGTACATTGTAATTTTTATTTCATGGGTGAAGACCATTCTCATAGGTTGGATTTCATGATCACCCTAAGCTCAATTGAGTAAATGCATATCTAAGTCTCCACTGGTAGACAAAAATATTTCCCAAGGAAAAGTACCTTCTTTATTTAAATCTAAATAATCTTGTATATGATCATATACCTGATAGATAAAGTCAACTTATGAGTGAGTATGGGATTTAGTAGACATGGATGAAAATATTATATGACAAAATGAGGTGTTAATGGCTAAGTAACTACTAGTTTGGGATTCTATTTTTTAGATGTTTTCAATTATTGATTAAGGAATGTACCTAAGGTTTAATATGCTCATAAAATAAATTTCACTCAGATATGTGTAGAGATTTTGGATTTTCCTCAGAGTTACCTTCATCTAAATGGTTTCTTTTGTGACATAATGAGAGTTTAATTTATTTATAATGATGTAGGTTTTATGCACCTTATGTAAACAAATGACTACAATCTTATCTCCCTGATGTGCCTCTAACTAATTTTGCATAGTATAGATAGTCATATGACCATCATATGCCCATTTATTGGTAATCAACATAGGGTAATGAGTTTTTGTCTTCATATCAATGACTTCAAAGTCACATCTCAAGCTCAATTGTGAGACTTTTATGCCAATGTCTTCTAGCCAATAAATGGGTTCAAATCTTCCATAGCCTGCTAAGATTAGAGTTATTGAGTTGTAACTTATAACTAACCATCCAATCGCATCCCATGTAGACCTAGGGATCATGTTGACTGTACTACCAAAATCAAAGACATCAATTGGAATTTCATATATTGCAACTTCAATGTCAATTCACACATTTACATCCCATGGTTTCTTTGTTTTTACATACCAAACAAGTTTTTCTATCTTATTTTTCCCTCACTACACACAATTTAAATTATGTAACAAGTTTGTGATGCATAGTGTATTTAGCAGCTTTAGTAAATTTATCAATGTAGTAACAACTCCATCTTGGTGCATAATTTGCACAATCTAACCATATATTTGGGCATATATTAATATAGCATCTCCTTCAATAGTGTCTTGGTGTTGATTATTTTTCAACATCTGTACAACTTCATACATGAACTCATTTTATATAGTTGGGTCTGGGTGTTTATCCTATTTTGCTTTCTATATTCCCTAGTCTTGAGGCATTTTGAGAGGAAAAAATCCTCTCTCTACATGCTAGTGTCTTGTAATGGGATTAATAAATCCATCTTCCTTAGGCTACACATTCACCATGTTAAAATTCCTGATTGCCTTTTCCTTTCTTTACTTTTCTAACATAGGACAATCTTTGGTCTTGTGTTGCTCATATACCTTATAATATGTATATTAAGATTATCTTTGGGAATTCAAAGGGTAAATGTGTTTCACATGATTATACTATCCACACAGGTAAGATTACAAAGGAGGATATTGGTAATTATCTCTCCTTCCACCTTGGTAACATCCTTTGTATCCATCCCTAGATCCTCCTCTATTTGACTGATAACCTCCTCTATAACCTCCTTGTTACTGCATTATATTCTAGTGTTGATGTTATTGAGCATTATTTTCAATTTAAATTTTTTTTGTGTAATTTTTGGGTCCAACTAGTTTGTTGTTTTGACATCATTTCCATATTCTAAGGTGATGCATACTATTATTGTTGTTATTGTGGTTTCCAAAATGATGAAGAAGGGGTCCATATGGCAAGACCTTTAGGATGGTACTGAGGCAAACTAGGAATACATTACAAACCTACTTAGTTCTCATAACCCTTATTTACCTCTAGGCCTAAAATCATCTGCTTCATCAAGGATATTTATTACATAGAGATGATGAATATATTCTTTGTGATATCTTCTTTGAGATCCTACAAATCCCTACAATTATTTTCATCATGATTATATGATTTACAAAAACTACAATATAAAATTTATGGTATTTTGACATATTATTGTAAGAGATGGCACTGTGTTGTTGAGTTCCCTACTACTCTATAGATTTCATATAATTCTTCTTGATCTTAGGACAATCATTCCTATGATGTCCTTCTATCCCATGCTCCATATACCATATAATTTGTTTAGGTTAATTTGATTCATGATATTGTTTCATCATCTTTATAAAATATTTCAATGTATTTTCAATCTTATAACCCATTATGGGAACTTCCCCATAATATTTAATTTGCTCCACCTAAAGAGCAATAGCTATAGCACATACCTTAGTAGCATATTAGTTTTTCACTATAGGAAACATGATCTTAGAATGTAGTCCTTAGAAAAACCATGTAGCTTTATCTTTATTTGCTAATGAAAACCTTACCTTGTTCTTAACATCTAATAGCTTTTGATCATAATCATAGACTAATTATCTCAACTTCTACCTAATCTCTTTTAGGTCTTGAATATTCTGACTTGTACAATTATTTATTTTGAATTTTGTGATGAGACACTCAACCTACTATAAACTTATCTAATGAATTTATTTGTGGTATAAAAACTCAAGTATTTTTACATTCAGTGCCCTAATTAAATTACACTTCTTAATATCCTCATCGGTAATACCCTTAGCCTACCATCTCATCTCACTTGTTAGTAAATACTACTCACGATCTGTGATGCATCATATGTCACCAAGCTGATCAATGACCCTATATCGCCCATATTATACAATAGTGTGGAAGGGATATATTATCCAACTATTATAGTGGGATCTTGCATTTTATGTGATCATTCTTGCACACTATAAAGATTTACATGTGCACTTGTATAATTAATCTACATACATTATTTCTCTATGTTTCCTACTTTTATTTACTTGGTTTCAAGAAACCCTATGACCTTAATAGCCTTAGGTTGTTTCAATTTTAGTACCCTAATGATCTACTTGTTCTAAAAATGGACCTTCCCAAGTATTATCTGCCTATTCTTCTAGTTGAAAACTTCTATAGGAATATAATAAATTGGGATGTGGGGACATGTGCTCTTTTGGTGAATGATTATTTCTTACAACTTTTATTCTTCTAAGCTTGAACCTATGATTACTCTATGACTTTATTTATATTCTTTGATCAATACTTCATGTCCTTATTTAGATAATACCCTTTCTTATAGTGTGCACTACATCTATCATCTAACTAACCTACATCTACACTATTCTTGCCTTCATCTTTGAAAATCTCCTCTTCTTCTCATTCTTTGTCACTTATTTATTTTTGTTCACATTCAACTTATTATTTCATCTCATATTTTTTCATCCTTCATTCTTAATCTCTTTCTTCTCATTCAACATGTATTCCTACTCATTCTTCATCTATCTTACTATTACTCTTAGCTGTAATCATAACTACCTAGGTATTTTTATATTTACTCCATCTATTCTATTATTTTAGCTCATATTCTAAATCCGATCTCTTCTTTTGATTCTTCTTCCCTCATGTCTCAATTTTGGATTCAAGTTCAAGCCTTATTTTTTCATATGATCATCATTCATGGTCATGTCACACACACCCCCATATGCCCAAAGTGACTACTCCATATTTGCTTAAGTAGGCCCCATGGCCTTATCCACAACCAAAATCTTCAAAAGGATAGGTAGTCACTACAAAAAATTACCTAAAATTACTTTGATGGACAAGTCATCCATAGATTCAAAAGATATGTATCTTTGTACCAAAAACTTAGATATATATCCATCAATTTTAGTAGTAATCTAATCATATATTTCTCTTATCTAGTTAGTTTCTAATCTCTATAATCAGTCTATCTTTTCTTCAATCCAAATTATATTTTTTTTCCAACCTTGGGTTATAATAATAATATTCCAACCATGCTAACTAGTTAACTACCAATTTAGGTAACTCACACCAAATTTTTTTGTAAATCTCTCCATAAATATGCTCTCAAATGATCTCCTAAATGGAAAGACCAGTCCTTTTTATTCTTCTACAAAATTATAATCCTTTGGTATAACCATATCAAAATATCTCTCTACATTGGTAACCATCTTAGCATAATTCCCTCCAAAAGGAGTCTCCACAATCACTACACCATTGTTAGTAGAGTTAAGTATTAGAACATGATAAGGATGAGGATAGTTGTGATATACTCATGTACATAAAATATTTTATTGTATTCATTCAAGATTTTGTATGATAGAAACATAGGAACATTAGTTATTTTGTGTTAATAAATAATTAGGAACAACCAGTATTTCATAGAAAAATAATGCATTCAAAATAGTTAGATAGAAAGCAACCAAAACATTAAACATGAGAACACATCCAAAGAACATAATAATAAATCACATAGATAACCATAACTAGATAAATCTCTATTTATTTCTTCAAAATTGAAACCCTCTTCTTCTTACAAAAAAAAGTATATAGATGTTTCCAGTCCATGATTGTCCATCTTCTTCTCATACTTGGCACTAAAAGTGGAGTTTATTCATATTCTAGCCTATTACAAGCTGTGAAGATAGGAAACAATAGAATTATATAATGAAAAAATGAGTGAATAATACTTAAATATAGAATAAATATCCAATCCAATTTTATAATCTATGTTCTTGTACCAATAATTAATAACTTCGTTGATTACTATAAAAATTCAAAATATCCCATCCTTAACATGATCATGGAGAAACAAGCATATGAATTTGGAGGCATTGGGATAAATCAAGAGGGTAATTTTGAGAGAATTTATATAACTCAATACAAAGGAAATTATGGTCTCAGATTTGAACTGCTTAGGGGTGACCCCACGTATTTAATTCTTGTTCCAATGCCAATGTCTAGTGACAATAATACTAAAAACAAAGCAGGTTTTGATCACAACATTTTTGAATAACTTGCTAATACCAACCTATTTTACTTACATATCATTTGTACCATTACCCCAATAATTTTACATAACCCACTTCCTATTTATCATCCTCAACTTATAGCCTAGGACAAAAAAGAATCCAAATTATCTACATGTAGATGAGTTCAAGAATGATTAGAATTTTTGTGATTTTCTAGGCCTAAGAAATAACATTCCATTAGGAGACCACAAGTAAGGGTTTTATATCAAAATAGATCCTTAATCCTATTTTGAAGGATGGGTGAACACCCTTATCCAAAAATAAAATCATAAAACATTGATGTCCTAAAGTAAAAACCTTTTTGAGGCACTTTTAGACTAAGGTAAAAGTAAAGAGAAAGGCCAATCTTTTAGTGAAAACTTGTTTTAGGTGCCATTAGATGGGGGTGTTCAACTTTAATTGAATTAATCTCAAGGGAGCACCAATTTGAACTCATTTTTTGGTTCAAGTTTACTTCAGTAGAAAAACATACCTTTGATATAATTTCCCAAGAATTTCCTATAGTATTTGTGACATGACCATCATTACCATTAGGTGATTTAGATTCATCTTCTTTAGGAGAGTTTGAAGAACTAATCCAACTAGAGGTCTTAGGAGTTATAGTCTAATTCACATAATTATCAACCATCATAGAATATGGATTGACTCTCTTAGTATAATATAATATGGAATTCAACATCATAAATCTAGATGACCCAAAATGGATCAAATTAGGTGCATCCCTCACTGAGGAAGAACATGAAATATTTACAAGCCTTTTGAGGGAATTTGTCAACATTTTTGCATGGGGCTATTCAAACATGTTAGGTTTGGACCCTACCTTGGTTTTATACCACCTTGTTATACATCCTAATGCCAAACTTATGAAGTATAAATTATGCAAGATACATCCTCATATTTCTATATTAGTAAAGAGAGAGTTGGAAAAAATCTTGGAAGTGAGATACATCCAACTTATCAACTATTTAGAGTGGATCTAAAATGTTATACCTATCAATAAGAAGCTAGAAGGAATCATAACCTACACTAATTTTTGAGACATAAACAAGGCCTACCCTAAGGATACATTTCCTCTATTGAATATTGACATGATAGTTGACTCCATAGTCGGGTATGAAATGCTTTCAGTTATGGATGGATTTTTAGGGTACACTCAGATTAGGATCATACTAGAAGACCAACACAAGACAATGATCACCATTCCTTGGTGAATTTTTTGTTATCAATTTATACCATTTGGCCTCAAGAATGTTGAGGCCACATACTAAAGAGCCATGACTACCATATTTCATGATATGATGCATATCATTATTGAATATTATGTCGATAACATAATAGGCATATCTAGTTGTAATACATAGAATATTTGAAAGAATTCATGAATATAAGGTTAAAATTAATCCTAATAAGTGCATATTTGGTGTCACTTTAGGAAAAAATTTAGGCTTCATCATCTCTTGTCAAGGTATTGAAGTTGATCTTGACAAAGTAAAATCCATTACTGAGATGATACTACCTTCTAATTTAAAACTACTCTATAGTTTATGAGACAAAATATAGTCTATAATATGCTTAATTTCATAGTTGGACAAAAAATGCCATACGTTCACATACTTACTAAAGATGGGTGTTACATTTCTTTGGGATGAAGAATCCTAGAAATATTTTCAGCACCTTAAGGAATATATTACGAATCCACCTATTTTATTACTAGCATAGCCAAGAAATCCTTTTTTATTATACCCATCTACCATAGAAAAATCCCTAGAATAAATTCTATCTCAACATGATGATAATAGGAAAGATCATGTCATGTACTATCTAAGTCATATATTGGTCATGTATGAACACAACTATATGCCAATATAAAAATCTTGTTTACCAATGGTCTTTGCAACCCAAAAGTTGTGAAATTACATGATTAGCAATAAGACCATAGTTATTTATTTCCAAATTATATATGGTCAAGTATATACTATCCAAGATATATTTACAAGGCCACATGGCTAAATAGATCATGATTCTAAGTGATTTAGAGATTGAGCATGTCAACCATAAGGCCATAAAGGGACAAGTAATTATTGACCAATTTTGATTTTTAGTCAAATTGAGTCAACCCCTACATATTTAAACTTTTCAAAAGTTACCGTATGTCTAATAAGGTCTCATGTGTGTCTAAATACCATACATATCCCTACCCTAGCCTTATTCTAAGCCTACCTTCTTTGTACTTGCCTAGTCAACCAAAGTCAACATTGGTTAACTCTAGTAAAACATAGTCAAAGGCTCAAAATATCTAAAAATGTCCCAATATGGTCATTTAGGTGTTACAAGGTGTTCCTAAGTCATAAATTAGTCCTTTACCATGTCTCATATGCAATAAAGGCCTTCTAGTCACATTTTTAGCTCATTTAATGACTTGTATAGTTTGTAAAAAAAGCATATTTGTCGAAAAGAAAGTTTATAATGTAAAATAGGTCATAAGATGTTAGGAAGTGGTTATATTTATTTTAAGAAGTAGTTTCATGTAGAAAAAGGTAATTTCTCCTTGAAAATAGGCTATTAATAACACTTGTACATACTTGGTGAGCTCACCTTTAGCTTAAAATGTGGGAATACTATCTCTTCATATCCTTGAGGTATTTAATATGCCTAGTTTGTAGAGACAAAGTTATAAAGATTGAATTTTGCTTATTTTCCTTCTTTTAGCCTTCACAAGCCAGGAAGGGTCAATGTTGGATGCATAGTAAAGTCTGTATAGGTGGAGTTGGGAGGAGTGATATTGGGTGTTGAAATAGGTCTTAGTGTAATTAAAATCTATGTAAATAAGTTTTAGTTTCATAAATCCTCCTTTATGAACCATCACTAAGAGGCCAGGAAGCTTTTTGTGCTTCTTCATCTATGAGGGGTCTCCTTTTTGACCATGTTTCAGAATATTTTGCTTTGGTCTGATAGATTTTATTTTTTTAGGTGTTTATCAAGGTTTTATAACAACTCTCCATAGTTCTTACATTGTTTTTCATTTTGGAAGGCTCAAGAACTCAAGGCATCTCTTCTAGACTTATCTTAGCTAAGAAGCCATGAAAGTGCATTCCAAGCATTAGTACAAGAGAATATCATGATAAAAATGAGTTTGAGAACTAGTTTAAAGATCCATATGGTGATATATTCCCATTTATAAGATTTATCATGAGGTAAAAATATATATTTCCTTTACGCCATGATCATTACCTAAGCTTAGTCTGCCACCAAATAATGTAGTTCCAAGTGCTTGGGAGGTGAATTCACATTGAGAAATTGTGTCTATATTTGTTTTATACCTTTGAGGTATGAGGATAAACATTTATATGCATATAAATGAGCCTAAAATTAATTGATGAGAAAAGAACATATTACCCAAGTAACACATCCATCTGCTTGTATGCTAAGAATCACCACCTATAGGTGGTACCACAAAGTTTGGAGACCCTTGTGTGAAGGATTCAAATATTAATAAAGTCACCCTCAAAGTATTAATTAATTTAATTTAATCAAGGTAGACCTATTTCCAATATCATGAGAATTGAAAAAGTCAAACCATGATCAAAAAGTGTTGACTATGATTTCAGGCCTGTCTGCCCATAACACACTAAATAAAGGTCTATAAACATTTTGGAAATAATATATTTCATAGTTTCAAAGACTTTTAAATGATCCAATTTTTTTGGATTTGTACTATCTATCATGAAAAATAAATGTTCTAGGTTTGATATAAATTTTATGAGTAGAGGGTGGTTATTTGAGGTCATTAAATAACTTCCAATCACACTAAATTTATTTAGTGTTACCAACAGGCTTATAAACCTAAGAGACTCCTAAAACCTAAAATGCAACTAAAAAGGTCTAAAAATATAATGGATGACTATTTTAGTTAAATATAATACCATTAATCCAATAAACAAGAAAAGGGAGTGTTAAAGGTAGTTTTTACCCTTTAACTAACATATAGTCTGTACGTCAGGCTTAACACCCACCTAAAACCAAACATTGACCAAGATGAGAAATGACCTAAAGAGGAATGGTTCCTTGGTTGTTATAATGTTTTGAAACAATATTTATTAGGTATAATAATTCATTATGGAAGACTATTGAGGTTTCAATAACGTCATATGTTGATTCACTCTTCCTAAATGTCCTCCTATAGGGCTTTTTCAAGCATGAATTAAACACATATAATAATTAGATAGAAAGGTCTTAGTCAAGAGTGAAAGGCATATGTTTGAGTCCTAATGGAGTATATAGGAGAAGATAAAAATTTTATTCTCATTTTATGACTTCATATGAGGTTCCAAGAGATCTATGAGCATCATGCCCTAAAGAAAAGAGCAAGGGAACACCTATAGTTGTTTTAGTCCATCTAAGTAGGAAAAACTAAGTTTTGATATCTTGATGGTGTTTGAAAGGTATTTAAGGTATGAAATAGATAAAGTAAACATATTTTGACCTCAGGATATTTTTATAGAATTTATACACACCTTAGAAAATATTTATCACATTCATCACCAACTACAGGCATGTTTATAGGTTATCTCAGTCTAGATAGTTATAGACCTAGTCTTGTGTTTGCAAGAGCATAGAGATGGTTTGAGAGGGTATGGATTTGGATAAATATTGGAGGAAATATATGTGATATTATAAATATATATAAGTTATTTATAATTAACATATATCAATTAAAGAGTCTCTAATTTCATGAAAGATAGTCTGATAGTAAAATCCCCTACACAGTCCACCTATGCAAACACAGTCTTGGAATTTGTATTTCTTAAAGGGTCAAATATTGGTTTTAAGACCTAAAATTTATTAAGGAGACTCCTTATGAAATTTATAACACCCCAAATATTTTTTTTAGGATAAATTAGGGAAACATTCCTTTATTCTATCTCAGAGGTAGGGCACTTTTTCCTTGCACCAAACTGGCCATTTTAAGGAAAAGCGATGAAATGGTGGACCAGGACATGAAAATACCCTTAAATATGATTTTTGTAGATGGGAAATGAATAATAAACCAAGATAAACCAAGATATAATTACTTAAATCAAACAAGATAATCCAAGCAATAAGAGTTGCAATTAAGGTAACTAGGCAAGTTGTAAGCCTAGCCTCAAATGAGAGACGACTTTTAGTTATAGCCTTAGTGAATAATTATAATGATTTGAATAATACAATTATGTTTTAAATGATTTTTTAAAACTATATAAATTCATTTAAAGTTTCAATAGGGGTAATTTATTTTAGGAGTGTAGGGCAAACCTACTAGGCAACATTAGGCATAATGCTAAAGGGGTATCTTTTCATTTCTAGCCCTTGATGAGCTATTATAATTATTGAAGAATTTTTTTATTGTGATTATTAAGGTTTTTGATCCTTTTTTTCATATAATCTCCTAAATAATTTATTTATTGTCTTAAATTACACTCAAACCTCACATAATGCATGGAAAAGGACATGAATGGTAGCTTAAGATGTTTGTATCTCTCATGACACTTTGCATGGTGTCCCAAGGTGCTCAAGGATGTTATATAGGTTCATCAAGAATTCATAAGTGTATTTTGTTTATCATTCCAACATTTTATCTCTATGAACAAACGATAAGATCTAAAACCTCTTAAAACCCTTACAAACCTTCCTTAAGGATCTAATGGAGAAAATATTGCATTTTAAGAATCTAGATTTAATGGAAAGGCCATAAAAATTATTGGAGATGATATAGGACTCTCAAAGGATCCTCTCCATGTGACTAAGGTGTACCCTACCTATATAAAATAGGTACAATAGAGATTTATTTGATATATTTGTGTGTTTTGTAAGTGTAGAGGATTTTCAAAGGATGAAATCACTTTTGGGAGATAATATGGGACTTTTTACAAGTTCCCACGATGATTTATTGAGGTTTATAATATCTTAAGTGTGCTTACCATCTCTTTCATCTCAGCCAATCTAGTGGGCAGATAGTGAACACTTGGTAAAAATGGTGAAACTCTAATTAAGAATCCTTTTAAGGATTGAATCATGAACCTAATGACTTGGAAACTCTTGAAAAGTTTCATTTCTCTTTGTGCATGGATAAAATTACATAATTGAAATTATTTTGAATTCCAAGTGTGAGAGGTGCATGAGGACTTATTTATGACTGTCATGAATGATTTCTCATGGTCAGAGGAACAAGAATGATTAGGGACTAATCCAATTCAAGTGAGGGATTATTATTAAACCCTCCACTTTATATTAATCATAAAACTTGACCATATGTAGTGATGAGGTAGTTTTGTGAAATCTAAACATGAAAATAGTTTCTTATGCAAGCACAAGAGCATCTACATCACATATGGAGGAGCTAGAAGACTTGGGAGACATTTGTCCATAATTTCATTATAGGACATATCTCATGCATTATTATATGACTATTATAACTCCTTATCCTTACTTTATAAGTGTCTTAGTGACTCTTGAGCTTCCATTTCTCTCTCTCCTCTCATAATTTATATAAATACTAGCCTTTTTAGTTGTTGTATGAATCTTTCCACCTAGGTATGGCAAAGCCCTACCAATTTTTTGCCTTGAATTAATTAATAATGTTATTTTAACTCAATAAATATTTCACTAAGTTTATGTTATGGTTATTGGTCTTATGCAAATGTATTTTTCTTACCTTCACATGTTACTCTTCTTAGTGCCTTATATGGATTGAAATCTCTCTTTTGCATGTTAGCAAGAAGTGTCTAATGTTGATTGTAGGTATATTGAGTATCTCATTCATTAGTTTTTCTATAATACCTATTGTATAAGTCATCCTTGTTAGGTGACCCCTTATTCAACGGAAGCACAATTGATTACTTATTTATAAGCAATTAAACATGGAAATATGCCAGAATGATTAAGTAGCTAGAAACATGAGACAGCAAAGAGTTTGAGAGACAATACACACTCTTGTATTAGATATTACTAGAAGAAAATACAATAAGGAAGATGCCACTTCTCCCTCCACCTCAAAGGCTTGCCACACCTCAAGACCTTCTTCCCTCTCTCTCTTGCTCAACACAAAACCAACTCTACAACCTGAGTTGCTATCCCTCCTTGAATGCTTCAGCTGATCTCCTTTACCTTACACCTGTAGATCTCCTTGACCTTGCTTGCTTCAATGCCTTTACTTGATCAATTTGATAATTAAAATACATGCCTCATGGGTCCTTAAATAGAATCCCATGGTTACAAAAATAGAAATCTAACTACTAAAATTAGACACACAGCTCGCGACTTAAATTATCCCCTTAACATGCAAACACCCAGTTCAACTAACTAACTGTTCATGCAACAAACAGTTCTGGAACACACAGGTGACTGATGCCGGTCCCTGCTTGACTGGTGCTACCAACGTCGGTTGACTCTCTGCCATCGCCAGTTTCCTTCTCCACTGTCTGTGACCGACGTCGGTCATACTGCCGATGCCGGTTCTTCTCGTTCTTCAGCATCCTCTTCATTATGTCTACAAACAGTTGAAGCTTTTAGCTCCACACCCTAACAATCTCCCACTTGGAGATAAATAGCTACTACTATACCTATACCTGTACACCATCTATTTTGTTCCTTAGGCCCTATATCCCTATTCAAAGTCACTCTTGAAGACTAACCACCACGCAAACCTGTGATGTTATACCTGTCACTTATGCCACAAGAATTTTGCTGCTCCCAAATTCTTCATGACATACTTCTGAACCAACTCTACCCTTAGCTCAGAAAACTCCCTGTATATGCAACCCTACAAAAAGAAACACAATACAGTAATAGGATAATGTAGCTAATATTATCCAACCTGGTAAAGATAAAATACAATGGTCAAACCTCCATTGTCTGCAACATAACTCAAGACCATATACCATAGCCTTCTATCTCAGATGTCCATCCACTCTCTTCTCTAAAATGGGAATCCATCCGTCTATCCAGCTGACAACTCTACCAACAAATACTTGTTTGGCTCTACTCCAAGGACTCACACTCCTCATCCATGTCAAGCTCCCACTGTTTCTAGATTCTACCTGCATTGCTTCCTTTGTCTTCCTACTTCATGACTATCAGTAAGCAATATAAAGAAGGTGAACAATGAATATGAGGTTCACATACCTTTTCTAACCTCTATATGGGTGTTTGAGACTCCTTGACAACTAACTGTCCACCCATCATCCGTTCCAGTGACCGATCTCAGCCATCTCCCAGTCTGCTCCCAACCGATGTCAGTTCCTTGCACTGACCCTAACTACCGACGTCATTACCCCTGGCCGATACCGGTGTCCCCCCTGCCAATGTCGGTCCTGATGACTGACATCAGACTTCTCATGTCCGACCTACCAACCCTGCTGGTCTACACATGACCGATGTCGGTGTCTGACTGACTGACGTCGGTTCCAAGTAACCGACATCGGCACCTGTGTGTTCCTGTGAGTGATGAATTCTTCATCCATGAGCTCATCTTGGATCAAATCTCTATCCATACTACCCTACTTAGTTTTATTCAGTGCCTGTAACTGTTCTCTAGCCTTTATCTCCTCCAAAAACACCAAGACTTCCCTGTTCTTGTCAAAAGCCTCAAATTTCCTTTTCTTGCAATGAACTCTATCTATGATTTTTGAATCTAAACACATACCTTTTGAGTCAAGAACTTCCATTCCCTTCCTATTCATGTGACCCAGCCTATTAGACCACATCTTCAAATCTACACTAGAAGTAGAATCAGTAATACAAGTAGATAGATAAAGAGTACCTACTTTCTTACCTCTAGCTAAAACAAGTGCTCCCTTGGTAACCTTCCAAGAGTCCACTGTGAGGGTTATTGTGCATCCCTCATCACCCAACCTTCCTACAGAAATCAAACTCTGCTTCAGAATTGGAACATGCATGACCTCCTTCAACACCCATGTGTTATCAATCTGCAATCTCAGCTGCACTTTCCCTTTGCCAACTATCTGACAAGGCGTACCATCCCCTAAATAGAGCACTCCAAAGTCTCCCTGTTCATACTCATGAAACAAATCTCTATTTGGGGATGCATGAAAAGATGAACCAAAATCTAAAATCCATGATCCTACCTAACTATCCAAAGAAAGTATGAGAGCATCTTGTACCATGATATTTGCATCTTTTGCTTCTTCTTTACCTTCAGGTTGATTCTCTTTATCTCGCAACCAACACTCCTTCTTTGTATGTCCTTTCTTTCCACAAAACCAGTAGGTAATACCTTTGGACTCGAATCTCCTTCCTGACCTTGATTTCCCTTGCTCAATCTTCTCCTTTTGCCTTCCTCTGCTTTCTGCACTTAGAGCATTCCCTGATGATTCACCTGTGCTTCTCCTACATATTTCCTCATTCAAGATCACACTCAAAACATCATCAACTTTTAATATTTTAGAAGCAGATGCAGAATTACTTACTGCCATAACCAAACTGTCCCAACTTTTAGGTAAAGAACATAAAATCAAGAGAGCCTTTACCTCATCATCAAAAATAATATTGACTGAAGCTAATTGGTTTACCAAACCATGGAAATCACTGAGATGAGTATGTACCAATCCACCTTCCTGCATTTTCAAAGTAAATAGTTGCTTCATAAGATATACCTTATTAGAAGCAGAGGGCTTTTCGTATAAATTCGCCAAGGACTTTATCAACTCTTCTGTTGTCTTGCATTGTGATAAGCTGGAAATCATAGATGATGCAAGGCTCAACCTTATGGAACCGAGAGCCTTCTGATCAAGAACATTCCATTCTTCATCCTTCATATTTGTGGGCTTGCATGCAACCCCACCCAACGGTAAGTACAGATCCTTCTGATACATATAATCCTCAATCTGCATCCTCCAGTGATGATAATTCTTGCCGTTAAACTTCTCCATTCGTAGCTTACTTTCTTCTGCCATTGCTGAACTCCCACTCAATCATAAAACCTTGTGAATGATCTATAATCAAAAACAATACCTGCTTCCTGCAAACCGTAGCTCTGATACCAACTGTTAGGTGACCCCTTATTCAATGGAAGCATAATTGATTACTTATTTATAAGCAATTAAACATGGAAATATGCCAGAATGATTAAGTAGCTAGAAACATGAGACAACAAAGAGTTTGAGAGACAATACACACTCTTGTATTAGATATTACTAGAAGAAAATACAATAAGGAAGATGCCACTTCTCCCTCCACCTCAAAGGCTTGCCACACCTCAAGACCTTCCCTCTCTCTCTTGCTCAACATAAAAACAACTCTACAACCTGAGTTGCTATCCCTCCTTGAATGCTTTAGCTGATCTCCTTGACCTTACACCTGTAGATCTCCTTGACCTTGCTTGCTTCAATGCTTTTACTTGATCAATTTGATAATTACAATACATGCCTCATGGGTCCTTAAATAGAATCCCATGGTTACAAAAATAGAAATCTAACTACTAAAATTAGACACATAGCTTGCGACTTAAATTAGCCCCTTAACATGCAAACACCCAGTTCAACTAACTAACTGTTCGTGCAACGAATAGTTTTGGAACACACGGGCGATCGATGCCGGTCCCTGCTTGACTGGTGCTGCCGACGTCGGCTGACTCTCTGTCGTCACTAGTTTCCTTCTCCACTGTCTGTGATCGACGTCAGTCATACTACTGACGTCGGTTCTTCTGGTTCTTCAGCATCTTCTTCATTGTGTCTGCAAATAGTTGAAGCTTTTAGCTCCACACCCTAACACTCCTAACCTAAGCTCTCTTCAAGACCCCATACTTGAAACATTATGGGATTCTCTTTGGTTTCAATTGCATTGTAAATGGTGTAAGTAAACCATCTATTTGGTGTATTACCTCCCCTATATTAGATTTGTTTTTAGTTATCCTTCTCCATTTTCACCCCATAAAATTTATTAGTATGTTTTTTTTATATTGGTGCATTAAGGAAGATATCCATAATCTAGAGATCCAACTCAAATTTGGGTCACCCACAGCCTTGAGGTGGTTTCATTATGCCACTTGAATGAGGATAAACTTGTCATCTCCTTAAGGGGTTCAAGTTCAAGTTACAATATTAATTACATATTATCTATATAAATATCCCCTTGCCAATACCAAACCACTCACTTTTCAATTCCTATATGAGTTTATCATGACCATGATCAAAACACCTCCTAAGGAGTAACACTAGAAGATATATTTTGATGGCTCATTCACATCACATGGATTTGGAGTAGGCCTATTATTTATTAAACCATAAGGAAATCTTATCCTTAAATCATTTTGTATCATCTTTCCTTTTACTAACAACATGGTTGAATACAAAGCACTTGTTGTGTGTCTTAGTCAACTAGTATAATGGAATATTTATCATCTCATGATTTACTTCTCAATTAATCATTAATTACATTACAAACCACTTTTAGACCAAAGATGACATGTTAGTATCATATAAGGATATTATCAACATTCTCAAATAACATATCACCAATATATAGTTTTAACACATACCTAGAGCCAATAACAAGGTAGTAGTTGCTATGTCCACCATTGGTTTCTTTGATATACACACATAGATAAGGCAAAATAATATCAATTCTTCATTGAAAATACTTTAGTGCATGTTCATGAACCTTTGACCATTGTAATGATTTATGATTATTTTTTTCCTACATCTATTTGGTACTTGGACCTTTATAAATAACTTTACAATCATCTCATGCCACCATACCTACCATGAAAAAAAAATCCTTTACACCTCAAGCCTCATGCTATACCTTACTTGGTCTAACCCTTTACTAGAGAAGCTTTGATGGAACTTTACTTCATTGTTTAAATTTGATAGAAGCTACATTATAATTTTGATAATTTCATAAAGAAGTATATGAAACCCACACCAGTAGGGCCATCCTCACTAAAAAAATCCTATATACTAGTTACTATTGGCCGACTATGGAAGCATATATAGCTACTTATGTCAAAAGGTGTGACAAATGTCACTGGCATGCCAATATAATTCATGCCCCAACTAAAATAATCAAACTAATGCTTACACCTTAGCCATTTGAAACATGTGTACTTGATCTCATTGAGGATATTAACCCTACATCATCTGATGTCCATAAACACATTCTTACCACTATTGAATATTTCACTAAGTGGGTTGAATCTATACCCCTCATGTGACTGTAAAATATATTTTCAAATTCATCTTCAATCATATCATCTACCATTATGGTATCCCATCTGAAATTATATATAATATGGTGGATTATTTCATAACAATGATGTTAAAACACTTTGTGCCAAGTATAATATCACCCAACATTTTTCTATTACATATTACCCACAAGGTAATGGTCAATTAGAAGCATATAATAAAAGCATTTTCAACATCCTTATAAATATTTTCAATTATGTTGGCTTTAATTTGCACCTCCAAATCTTTATTTCCCTTTGGGCATATCCCACTAATTACCTTACTCCACCCAAATCCACTCCATATTCCCTAGTCTATGGCATTGAGGCCATTCTTCCTATCAAGGTTGAGATACCTTCTATATGTATATCATTGAAACACATCTTGTATGATGAATATTAAAGAGTAACTCACCTATAATAATTATATTTAATTGATGAGAAATGCATGGACACTATCAATAGCCTTCAAGCATACCAAAATAAACTCCATGACTAGTATAACTCGTGGGTCAAACATAGAGAGTTTAATCTTGGGAATCTTATTCTCAGATAAAACCAAAAGAAAACCACAACTGAGAAGAAGGGAAATTTCAAACCCAATTGGATGGGCCCATATGCCATTATTTCAAATTATAGATCCAAAGCATATATGTTTGTTACACCAGATGGAGATGAACTTGATGAGCTGATTAACATCATACACCTCAAACATGATTTTCTTAAGAGACATGAAGTGTTTTCTATGAGGCATGTTTAAGTTGTAGCATATCATCATCTTTTTTATACCATACAATATATCATTATACCATACCTTCACTATTTACCACATTTATTTTTACCCTCCTTACCCAACCCCATTGGCCTTGGTTATATTCCATTGGTTCTTCAGGCATCTTCAACGAATGTATTCAAATAAACTTCTATCAGTTGATTTAGTATTCTATACAGAGGTAGTATCTTGGACAATTATGATAGTGGTTTTGAAATCTCATCCTTTATTTGTTATTAAGAGTGATACTAATTATAACTACCTTTGGTAAAATTAGTGTGCCACTCCATGCTACTAATTATATCTTCCTTTGGTAAAATTATAGTTATAAATACCTTTGGTAAAATCAGTGTGCCACTCCATGCTACTAATTATAAATTTCTTTGGAAAAATTAGTATCATTGACCTATGTCATTTTTAATTAATTATAACCACCTATGAGGAAATTAAGAACAACACCTTTACTATGGATTATAGTATCACCTTGCCATTCTTATATTATACATTGTCATTTACCTAAATTCATGAACTTGATGTTTCCTAGTTAGATTTATCTATTTTAAGGGAGAATTATATTAAATAGAGGTCCTAATGAGACTATGTAGGTAGTTCTCAATTCATGTTTAGGTCAGATCAATCACCCTTTTTACCAAAATCTCATCATTTTGTGAGCAATTTAAGTTTGAATGCTCTTTACATTTTCTAAGTTGGACCATTTAGTATCTCATAATTCTTAATTTAGTTGAGATACTTCAAAAATTCAAGAACCATTTATAAAATATCTACCAAATCCTTAAAAACACAAAATCAATAAAATTGTCTTAACATTTCAATGCAAGATATAAATCTATCAATTTTTTTGGGATGGGCCATCTTAATTTTTTAGTTTATTTCTAGACCCCCTTGGTATTTTTCCTCCCATTTTTTGGATAACTAGATTATCTTGAGGTTTGTATAGACTATGTAGGTAACACCTAGATACATGGGTATCTCAAGTTAGCTCAACCGTAGCTTCTTTTCTTTTCAACCACTAATTTACCTTAAGGATTCTGGGAGTCTTAGCTATTTCATAAGTAACCACTTATCATTTAGTTTCACCATCCTTATTAGACTTAGTCATACACTATCATTGTTTTGTCAATTCATGTTCTGAGCATTGTGTATTCAACTTTCATACACTCATGAATACTTGGCTTTTTGTACACTCTCACCATTTTGTGAGCCATTAACATTTGAATGCTCTCATCATTTTGTGAGAAAATTCATCTCATGCACTCACCATTTTTTGACACCATTCACATATTCTTATACACATCAATCATGTTTTTTTATCATCAATTTTATTCTATCCCATATCTTGGGAGAACTACAATTGGCTTGAAGTTCATGTTGAAACCTACATCCATGGAAATATATAGGCAACATATACTTGCCTCATGTATCTTTAATCATCTTAGCTATCCCTTCTTTTTATTCTATTCCCCCTTATTTTATGTGTTTGTGTCATTGCTTCCATAAAACCAAGGGGAAACCATGTTCCATTATTATTATATTTCTATACCTACATTGTTGTTGTCTAGCATAAGGGTCACCCTGTCACCAAGATTAATACCTCTATTACACATTCATGCCTAATTTATTTTCTATCTGCACTAACATTGTGATTAAGCATTGTTTATGTTTGTTTCATGTTGCTTTTATTGTTTTATTTAAATTTAGTTTATTAGTGTTTTTGTATTGTTATATTTATATGTTTGTTTTCCTATTTATTTGATTTCTTTATTTTGACTTGACTTAGTATACATGCATTCATTGGGTTATTCCTTGCACATTCTAATTAATTCTATCCATATTCATATGTCAACATTATCATCATGGTTATTATCATTGGTGCATTATTTTCACTTTTTATTGGATCACATGTCAATCCTTATGTATATTTTGGCTAAGTTATCATAGTGTTTTATATAATGGTGCATACCATAACATGTAACAACAAAAATCATCTCAATAAATCTTACAAATAATGATTTTATAGTATTTCTCCTTGACCACCTAGCAAAATTCTTGATCTATCTAAATCATTTCCCACATATAGAGTAATTAAATAATAAATTAATTTTAATCATTTCTAATTAGGATGTGTATCTCCATACTAGTAGGTTTTCTAAATTCATCTTTCTCCTCTGTACTAGATTACTCATACTCTATGAGTATAAATTTAGTCGATAAGCCCCCTTTTCCAATTTGACATATTTTTATAAACCAAAATGTCAATTATTATAACTTCCTTTGGGTAAATCATTGTCTTTTTACCTCACTATGTCGATGATTATAATTTTCTTTGAGTATATAATCCCTTATAACTTACCAACTAGGGCATCTCAATATGCCACTGATTATAACCACCTTTAAGCAAACTAGTCTTTTTCACACCCTTTTTAGGAATCTCACTATGACACTATTTATAATTTCCTTTGGGTAAATTAGTCTTTTTCATACCCCTTTTTACCTTTTTTTCACCTTGTTTTCCTTCTTTCAAGGGACTGATCATTGACCTTCTTTGCTAACCACTCCCTTAAGGGGGTAGATAGGGCTCATATATCAACTATTAGGGAATTAGGCATAGATAAAAATTTCATTATTTGATAATACATTATTGTCTATATAAATTTCAATTCCTTCCCAAATAGGGGCAAACTATAGACACCCCATTCTAGTCACAACTGGCTTTTGACTAGACTACAGACTAATTTCTACCAAACATTACAAACTAATCCTAAGAGTCATTGAACATTCCAATTTCCTCTATACATCATTTATTAATGATCAAAATCATTTTGATGTATCCCTATTTATTTTATTATATTATATGTAATAATAACCTCTCATGGATTCATCCTTATTCACCTTGTGACCTAACAACTGGTAGTTTGGCCTATGGACCCATTAAGTTGGTCACTTGAAAAATTATTAAAATAGATAAAATTCTAATCAAAATGAATTAAATAATTAAACCATATTAAATTCTTAACTAAATAACACATTTGTAATTATTGAATATCTAAAAATGGAAATTCAAAAATTCAAAATATCAAGCTTCTTCATCATTGCCTTTATGAGTTCTCTAGCTCTAAAAATATCTAATTTTAGAGTCATGCCTATTAATTAAATATAATAATTAAATTTACCCTCATTAACTCAATTTAATTTAACTTTACCTCACCTAGGGTTAGTTTGAACTCATTCCATGCTTTAATCCTAACCTAACTCAACTTGGGTAAGAGTTAACTTTAGAGGCTATAAATGCAAGGCCTTGCCTATTAATCTCTAAGATTTGTTAGTGAAATGTTATTATGCCAAAATAACTCAAAGAATAGTTTATATTAATGTTAACATTACAAATTCATAAGCTAATCTACGCTAACCATCCAATCTAAGGTGTCAAAGAGAGGTGGAGAAATTGAGCTTCATCAAAAAAGATTTCTCGAGTACATAGCTGAGAAAGCCACTTTAAAAATACATTTTGGAGCTAAAAGGAAGGTAAAAGGTTGATTTATTTTGTTTTATAGTTGTGTTTTCATTGTATTCTTGTTACGTATGCTCTCCCTAGTGTCTAGGCTATAAGTGTTAGTGTTTATTTTGTTAGTTTTGATTAGATTTTATTGACCAACACTATACTAATCTCCCCTCTATCGATTCTCTGTTCACAAGTGGAAGAGATTATATTCTAAAATTTTATATTTAGTTTTATTCGATAAGGATTTCCATATTTTATTAAACACTTGGGTTATTTCATATTCTAATTATTTATAGTTGATAAAGTGAGCTAATCTATTTTTATAAGATTGGTAGTTTTGGATTTCTATACCAATGAATTAACCAATTATTATAAAATAGATATAGTATGAGACTTTAGTTGATTATACTAATCCAGATCATCACCTAAAAATATTTTAGATAAGAGCTTGGTGGTGGTAAAAGTACTGATTTTAATTGAATCTTTATACATGTTTCTAAAATATTTCAAATGGAATGTAGGATTAGTGGATTCATTATAAGTGATAGTAGGAACACTACCAAAAATGTAAAAAACTGAAATTTTAGTTAAAAAGGGTTCATTTTTTAAGTTTTCCATATCCTTTTTAAGAATTAAGAGTCTAGGTGTAAGATTACCTTGTGTATCTCTAAGGTGGGGTTGTGTGCATTAGGATTTTTCACTCCCCATTGAATGGGTTGATGATGATTTTATAATTTCAAAATTTGGATATTCATTTGAATAATTTTATTTTTAGTATTAATTTTAAAAGTATCCATTTGATTCATGGATTTTAATAAAAATTTCTTAGTATTAATAATCACTTGACTAGTAGAAGCAACATGAGATGCACTAGTGGTAGCATCAACTTGAGTATTAATGTGTCCAATTTAGGTAGACCCATTTAAGGATATGCCAAACATATTGGTGGTAATGGTGGGCATGGTAGAAGAAAAAGACATGAAATTACAAGGCATGGAAGAATAAAATTGCATGGAATAAGTCATAGGGTGAATTTACCCAAACCTTTTATAAATGTTATATGTGGGTGAAGGGAGATACTCAATGTGAGGGCCCATCATGATATTATAGGTTAAAATGATATCCTTACCCTAATTTTGAGGGTTTTTGTAGATGAAAGGATCATTTTAATAGTTTATTATAGATCACTATCATCTTATACAATATTTATTTAGATATTTTGGAAATATTAGAGTTTTATTCCTAATTTAGTTAAGGGTTTGAGTTAATTAAATCAAAAAATAAATATGCAATAATTAAGCTAGTGATTTGTATAATTTAACTATTTTTTAACCTATCTATAAATAGTAATAAATTTGGAGAAAATAAGACTTAGCTAGAAATAGACTGAGATGGCTAAGATAGAGTCTAGAATTCATTATGGAGGACTGGGACAATGTTGTAAATCAAGTTCTAGCCTTTTTTTAATCATTGGACAAGAGAAACAAAATAGGACACCCTAGGTTCTGGTGATATAGTCCTCTTTTTCCACTATTTTCCAAGAGACTTGAGCTTTTTGTGTTTTTTTCAGTATTTTTGTGTGAGCCTGGATATGAAATTTCAACTGCTAGATGTCCATAGAACTCCCTATAGAGATGATTTAGTCTTAAAATCCTAGACTCCATTATGCTTTGATAAAATTTGAGGAAGAGGTGGGGGGGGGGGGGGGGGGGGGGTTAGTGTGTGTAATATGCACTAAATGTGTATCCACACCCCTTGTGTGGGTACACTACCTACATACCAATACTCTAAATAAGGATCAAGCCATATGTAGTTATCCCACTAATGTGCTTTATGTAATAATGTGTATGAAGATGAAAAATGCTAAAATAGGTGTGTTTGAAGTGGTTAGGCACTAGTGTATGGATTTGAATAATCTTGTGGCTATATTAGATGGCTATATAGAGAGAATAGGGAAATATGCCTACATATTCTTGCTTTTTGATATTTTCCAACACATTCTAAATGAAATTTGAATGGGATTTTATAGGTATCTATTGTTCATGGGTCAAATTCATTCACATTAGGTTGATAAGGAGGATAAGAACTAGAAGGATCTAACTATTGGAGGTAAAAATGCACTTAGCTAGGATAACTAGAAATAAACACCCTAGGTTCTGATGTTATAGTCCAAGTTAAGCACTATAATCTTGAAGGAATGGGACCCAGAGGGATGGAATCATCATTGGAAATGCTACCTGGAGGAAGTGAAATAACTATTTGGAAGGTTATAGATGATTAGGAATAAGTGAAAAGGTTCCTAGAAGGGTCATGAGAGAAAACAAGAGGGACCTATGGGTTGGGTGTTACAAGCTACACACAAGTTACCAATTGTCACATTTTATATGACTACATTCCCCACCCCCCCCCCCCCCGCCTTTATTCTAGTGATGGCAAAGCAATGTACTAGGATAAAGGAAAAATAGAAAGTATACTTGAACTTACCAACAAGGGTGAAGCTCAAGAAGCTATGTGAAGCTAGGTGTGTATATAAATAACACATCATGAAGTGTAAATATGAAATAAAAAATAAAGAGTAGAGTAGTTCTTACTAGATACACTATATCTAAAATAATAATGTATAAAACTGGGTAAGAGAGAGAGGAAGATAAAGGAATAAATACACCTCACTAGGTAAACAAATCAATATAAAACCTATTCTGATGTTGAGTGATGTTGTATGATGTTGAGTAATGTTAGGTATGTGTTGAATAATGTTGTACCAAAAGTGATATCACAAATGAATTTGAGTGCTCAATTCCTTAAGAGTGGCTAAAAATGCAAAGGCTAGCCCTTTGGATCCATCATCACCCACTAAGTGAAGCTAGGTGATCATGCATATGTTAATTCATGTTTAGATTATGTGTCTAATCCCTCTAAATAAGTTTCCCAAGAATACAAAGGGTATTTATTCCTTTGGGTCCATTGTTTCCCTATGAAGTGAAGCTATGAATTGATACCGATATGAAATGTGTGTCATATAAGATGGCTCTTGAAGCTCATGAATGCTCTATAATCTGATAATGTGGCATGGATAGGTAAATGTATGATAAAAACTAGTCCACTCTTGGCCACTCCAAAAGGTGGAGATTAGGTTTGTATGAAAGTCACTCTAAAATTAGACACTAGGCTTGTATGAAATCCACTCTAAAATGTGAAGGTTAGGCTTGTATGAAAGCCACTCCAAAATTATTCCAACCACCTATAGATGGAATAAGGAATGAAACTATTGAGAATGCCTAGGTAATGTATTGAACTCAAACAAAAAATAAGACAAATGTGCCATGCATATTACCCCCAATCATTAGTGTCTATAACATGGATTATGGTCTAGAGGTTATACCAACTACCCTATCTAAAAATGGAAGTGAGATCCATCATGCCAAACATGATGCCCACTATATCTATATTATCTAAGATAAACTATACTAAAATTATTGTATCTAAACTAGTTTGAATGTGCAAAACTATAGCTAAACCTACTTTTCTACCTATTTCCAAAAAAATAGATTTTTTTGTTGTTTGGATAAGAGCACTGAAAATAAACACCCTATTGTCTAACACTATAGTCAAATCTTGGTGATATTGTATTGGGATCATCTTTTTGACTATTATATAATTTTCATTATTTTCCTAGTCTATTTTGCCTAATTTGAAGTCTGGTTGTTATTCTAGGTGTTCTAAAAATTACTTTTTGAATCATTATGAGTTTAGATCTCTGTGACAAAACCCCTATTCATTTCCCACTCTTCTAAGGGTAGGAACAAACTCCTTACAATGATTTCCTTTAGAAAAAAGAGCCTTATAAGTATGTTATGTTGTAAAGATACATGATATAAGAATAATAATTAACAATATATCTAAAGATATAACATGGTTTGTAATGAGAGATTATTAGATCAACATGGGTATGCCTAGATAGATATAGTAATGTAATATCATGTGCAATGCACTAAATTGAAATTGGAAGTCTGGATGGTTTTTAATTATTATTTGGCAATAAGATATGGATCATGTTGTCCATCATGGCATCTAAGAAAGCAAGATAATGAATGATGTGGATCATAGCATTATAAAAAATTGAAAAATAAATCAAAAAATAAGCACACATGACAAGAAACAAGAAGCATACAAGAGTGGCCAAGGAGCTAAGCAAACAAGGAACATGGGCACATTCCATTCAAACTAGAAATAAAACATACAAGGCATGTTCAAATTCCACATACACATACAATTAAAACAAGCAAGGTTAACGTGAAAGCTACAATCACATATAAGAGTACAAATAAAGGACATTGGAAAATATCTTAAGACACACACAAAAATAGATATAAATGTATTAAGGCGCATACAAGACTAAACTACAATTGAGAAATGTAATCACATCTAGCTACACAAATATAGAGAGGAAAGCATATAAATACTAGAAAAACAATTACATCTAACTAATCAAAGAAAGAAGTGAAAGTATGCAAGACATGTTAGTACAAGACTATGTATATGCTAAGAAATACACAAGTGTTATATAATAGTGAGATGCCGATATATTAGTATATGTAAGATAGTAAATAATGTACATCAACATCATAAATAGAATGTGTGTTATAGGAATGAAATAACCTGGATGGTGTAGTCATGTAGAAGAAGCCTCCGAGAGGTAGATATATCAATGTATGTCTCAAATGTATGAAGTTGAATGCCACCTCAATGGGTAGAGTGAAGTAATCAAAGATCTAGATGTCACTTCATACATTCAAAGAAGATCAAGTCATGGTAATGTAGATAAATTGACAAACAATAATATAGAACAATAAATGTAAGTCTATCATGGTAGTAGAAATGTAAAGCATGGATAATGCAATCAATTTAAATGTTTTTAGTGTTTTTGATTTATTTGAATGTTTTTTATATTTTTGTTTTTTGACATATTTGAATGTTTTTGTATTTTGAAATTTTATATTATTTTTGGTATTTTTTTGGAATATTTGAAATTTTTTATATTTTTGTAATTGAGCTATGTACAATCAAGATAAAATATTATGTACAAGAAAATTGAGAAATATGTACAAGTAATACTAAGAAGAAACGATACTAACTGATGAGTCTCATGGGAGACTCCTTACCATGCTGTCATGTATCAAATAAAGGAATCATGCATGATTTTGAAGCATAAGGGAATGAATATGAATATGACTCTAAATATTCTTATTCATTATTGGTATCTTGGAAATCATAATAGCCTATATTGTTCCATTCATCATTATCATCTTTATTTTGAACCAATGGAGTGGTAGTGTTGACTTTCATTATATTTGGATCTTTCCCTTTGATAAATTGTGTCTGTGAATGATTTACATTAGGATGTTCAATAAATCCCAAACTTTGGTGATAAACATTATCATCTGCTAGAATATAAGTAGTGATACCTTGAGGTTGCTTGCCCAGCCCTTGACCTTGATAATCAAACTATTATAGATATTTTTTACCAAACCCATACTAATTTGAAAGTTAAGCATCATTTTAGAGAGGTATATTTTCATATTTTTCATGCTTTACCTATGCTTGTGGTACTATTTGTTACTCTGATTTTTCTTTTTGATCCTTTTGTTATTCTGAGTTATGCTTTGGTAACCATTTTTGTACTATTTCTAAATTTGACCCTTTGTCAATGTGTTCCTCTATCATCATGGATTTATTTACTAATTTACCTTTTATATGGTCCTCATTAGTAATTATCTATTATATATGTTTATTTAATGCCAAACATGAATATGTGTGATGCTCATGCATTCTATGATATGCATAATAATATCTAGATATTCTCACTAGATGTAGAGGTGGTAGTTTAATCAACTTAGATTTAATAATTTCCCTTAATAACTCACTTTAACTCTTATTTTATCTTTGAATTATTTTTGAATCACTATTTGTAGATTTACTATGTTATGATTTATTGTTTTGATATGTAACATTGCTTGCAACCAATTGACTAGGTGTAGGTGCATATACATGACTGACACTAAGATGACTTTGAGACTTTTGTATTATAATCTAATTTTCCAATGGTTTTATGTTGTCCTATCATAGATGATTTTTCATTTGTAAATCTAAAATTAACTCACTCATACTAGTGATTTGATCCCTTAGAGTCTCACAAGTGGAAACCCTAGCTACTTTAGATTGAACATGTAAGCACATAAGTTGAAGATGGTTCGAAGAAGCTATAGGATAAATTTATTCATTAGAAACAATAGTAAATTCCACCTCACCTTTGGGAGGGGTGATAGAATGGACTTGGTTATAGTGAAAGTAGCTATCACCCTCTTGGGGAAGAGGACAAGAAGGAAGTTCTTTCCTAATATTCAATAAATTGTCATGTGAAATTGGAATACTATGTGCATCTATGTTATACTTAAATGGAGTGCATGCATTATTTTAACTTTAAATATGAGAAGTAAGAGTAAGAGAGTTATCATTAAGACATTCTTTTATAATTATTTGAGATGACCAAGTAGAGTTAGAAACATGAGATTGATCATTTGAACTGTGCATTGGAAATTTGATTCTATTTCATTTATATTGTTGTAATTTGAATATAGAAGTAGAAAAAAGAGTTATATGCATCTAGGTATAAATCATGTATGTGGAATTAAATGCATGAAATTTAAATTATAATTTGTATGAAAATATGTTTATAAAGAGCATTCCAAATGAGAGTTAGAAAGAAAGGGATAGAGATCATGGAATTATGCATTAATGTATAAGGAAATTTGATATGTGATATGATATTTCTAATATATTTAGTAAGATAAACTTGAAAAAAATTCCATATGAGAGATAGAAAGTAATTAATGAAACCTTGTATTAAAGACAAGTAAACATTGCTTTGAAGGATAGGGATCTTACTATGTTTAATAATAACTTTTTTTTAATATCATCTCATATTATGAAAAGTAAGCATGAAATATAAAGAATGAAGCTTTGTACTAAAATATGGTAAAATTCATCATTCCTGTACATGATAGGGCTGAGTATGGTCTCCTTATTATTTTCAAAGAATGCAAGAAATATGTGTAAATAAATGAGATCCAATTTTTTTATTATGTAAAGTCAAATTTTTAGATGTAAGGTGATACCTGAAGCATATAAAGGGACCTAGTATATGCGACTAGGGTTTTGAAAATGATATATATATACATACATACATACATACATACATATGTATATATATGTGTGTGTGTGTGTGTATGATATATACATA